>CM022528.1:2928302-3528302 GCA_012273795.1 Dendrolimus punctatus
GTCTTATGGCGAGGAGCCTCGAGCGTCACCTAGAGACGGTCTCGCTAGGAGGCTGGGTGAAGGGCCAGATGCAGAAAGCTTGGTCCTGTATTTGGCCCTTCTTCCACTCTTGACCAATGCCCTTGGACTTGGCAAAAATAGTGAGCTGGTTCCTGTCTCCGGAGCCCTAACCACCAGTTCTTTAGACTCCAGGCCCCGTTATGGTCTACAATTTTATGCATGTCTATAATATTATAAAATTCAAGGGTGATATTTGTTTTAAGTTAGAATGCAGCAACTGGGAATCCTTTTTTGAGTTTATCGACATATTCTAGTCGAGCAGGCATCTCTTCCGCTGGCCTGTTGTACGCTTGCCACACTGGCTCACCGATGAAATAACGTTTCACCTTGATACTGTCCTGGAAAGCAAATTTCACAAACAAATCAATCAATATATTCATATAATAGATGATATTATAATATTTTCTTAATTTTTCGCGACTTGTATACATAATAAAACTACGTTTTAACGGTTTTAAGCGCGGTAATTTATTTGATTCTGGTTTATCCGACTTTTCGGCTGCTTTTCAGTGGCCGTGCTGACGGACGACAAAAATGACATTTGTCGACGAGTATTGTTAAAATTTTATTTAGCCTACTGCCAAATTGTTAATTTTAATTATTTGGTTTTGTTTATGGTTATTATTTTCTCTATGGGAGCCTAATCTAATAAACCACACTTTGCAACATGTTATGGATTGAAGAGAAGTGGCGCAAGAAACTCTTTAGCTAGCTTTAAATTTTTTATATAATATTAAAATGGGTGCAAGGATGAGTTTATACTTGAAATTGGCCCTTTGTTTGGAAAAATGAAATAACTTTTAAGCCCAGTTTTCACCGTGAAATAACTGTATTTCCACCAAGAAAGAGTTTTGTTGTCTGACTTCTACCGTAAAAGTGAAATGAAAAGAAGAAGAATGAGCAGAGGGAGCTGAGCGACTCATTTTACACTTTTTTATTCATTTGAATCGCTTCATTCAACTCTGTCATTTTTGTCTAAGACAGTGGTTCCCAAAGTGGGCGATAACACCCCCTTGTGGGCGCTGCAGGCCTAAAAGAGGGCGGTAAGAGTCCCAGAAAAAAAATAGGCATTGGCAGGTGTAGCCCATAAGAGTTAACTTGAGACCTCAGCGCCGTTGTGACTACCTACTGCGCTTAGGTCTCAAGTTAACTCTTGCGGGCAAAAAAAAGAAAATCTTGTTTAGAATGAATGTTACTCCGCTAATGTAGCTCTCAATAATCAGTTAATTTAATTTGACATTATAGTATTTTTAAGTAGGTGAAAAAATGGGGGCGCTAAAAAATAATTTATTCTCAAAGTGGGCGGTATGCAAAATAAGTTTGGGAACCACTGGTCTAAGACATTAAATAGTGTAATTCATAGCAAAAATCCTGTTTGTAGAGCATGGAATGATTTTCTAAGAAAAAAATGTGTGTGTGTGTATACAGTTCACACGCAGTAGAAGTGAAATTTTAGAGAATGTACTCAGAATTTTTTTTCTCTCACTTTTACTAATATGAATATAATTCCTTTAGCCTACATTCACCAACAATTCAAAAAAATTCAATCTAAATTACATATTAAATCTAATTTAAATAATAATTTTTTTAATATAAAGTTCCAAATTCAATGCACTGTTATGCCCAAATTCCCTTGATCTATGTATGAAAGAATATCTGTCTTGTATAGTTAAGGCAGATATTTTAATTTCAGCACATCTGTATATAGATGCAGATCATTTATTTAAATTGAAAATTAATACTAAGGGGTAAAGAGGAAGTTTTCTTAGTGTTACTTTTTCGTTTCATCTATTCTCAAATCACAACAATTCTATAGAAGTTTTAATTCAAAAATAATTTATACATTACATTAGTATCCAAAGTAAATCTGTGGTAGATGCCACTGGGAAGAATAATCATGTCGCCAGCACTGACTGCAACACGGATCCATTCATCGGTGTTGCCATCACGGACGTCAAAATAACCAGAGCCATCCAATACAAACCTGAAAATTTAATATAAAATGTTTATTACAAACATAAAACAGCTTTGAAAACTTTTAACAGATAGCTCACAAAATTAGTTGATGCGTAATGTTATAATCAACTTGTCAATATAATTTTGTAGATATGTACAATTCAGGGATGTTATGGAACTTCCTACTTGTAGCCGAAACTATCTGATATATATAGATATAAATAAAATTGGAGTGTCTGTTTGTAATATTAAAATAACCACTTTTTACTACATGCATATGAATATATATACGGTACATACACCAAAATAACATTTTTTACAATTTTTGTCTGTCTGTCTGTTTGTTCCGGCTAATCTGAAGTGATTGGACCAATTTTGACGGGACTTTTATTGACAGGTAGCTGATGTAATAAGAAAGAATAATTCTTTTATTTTGGAATTATGACGATTTTCAATCACCACGCGGAAGAGACCGCGGGGCGCAGCTACCCAAAATAAAATTCTATCTGTTACCATAACTGAACCTGATATATAAGTTTCGAATAATTTAGAAGAGTGCAGAGTTCAAATGAGAGACATTATGACAAGGTTTTGTTTGTGCTCCACCAATCTGACACGCAAGCGGCATACCTCAATGCATTGTTTGTTATTGCTATTGCTTAACCAGTCAGTCATTTACTCTTGCGGGATTACATTTATGTATATAAAATAACAAGTCTCGGTTTACTTTCATAATTTCTCTAAAATCTAATATCCATAACTGAAACTATTCAAAACTAAAAGGTAATCTTTATTTTTTATTCCAGGAGTTCAGCAGACAGGCAGACGGCTCACTTCATGGAAAGCGGTTACCATCGCCAATGGACATTTGCAACACCAAAGGTGCTACAAATGCGCTGCTGATTTCTTAAAGGAGACTGGAACCTGGTCACCAATGCCGGAACACAACACAAGGTTGTTATGTCGGCATACTCTAGACCAGGGGTGGTCGCCATCCAGTTGGGCAAACGCCCTACCACCTGGCTGTGGGTTGTTTTGTCGCCTCTTACGACAGGCCACCCGGTCGCAGGAAATTGTATTCTTTCTCCGTTCCTGCAATCTGAAATAATTCCTAAATTAATTAATTTAGGAATTATTTCAGATTGCAGGAACGGAGAAAGAATACATTCAGAGTATTTCAAACCAATATTATTATATTATTTATAATATATAATAATATTTATTATAATAACATTTTATTCATATAACTGTATGCACATTCAGATCCAAAATTTCATATTCATAACATCTCTAGTACAAAATTAAAGAATTCAAAATGTTATTTAAATTTTCTTTAGTCTTAGACACTGGATAACCTGGAAGAGATCACTATAAGACATAAAGCTGCCCATAATACAAATTTATCCATATTAATTTTTTATAATTAAGTTTATGATAAACAATAGATTTCATTCATTCATACATTCATAGAGACAAGTACTTTTTGCTATGAAAAATGTAAGTCTTTCTATAGTCTTATAATTTAAGTAACAAAAAAAGAAAATTTTAGTTTTAAACATATTGTTGGAATAGGTGCAATTTAGCCAGGTGATAGAGTATTTGCCTGTCTAGAAGGCTACCACCCCTAGGCCAGAGTATGCCGCCATAAGAATCTTAAGTTGTGTTCCGGCTTTAGTGGCCTGGTTTCAGTCTTCTTTTTGAGCTGCAGGAGATTGGTGTTACAAATGTCCATAGGTGTTAGTAACCACTTCCCATCAGATGGGCCTATTGCCATTCTGCTGAACGCATGCAATTCAAATAAACAGGAAAGCAGTATATACCTTATTTCTTCATCAGCATGCAAGTGCTCTGTGTAGAATGATTTAATTTTCTTTTCATAGTCCACCAGGCATTCCTTAGAGCAGATTATCTCATCTTCGTAACTATAGCCTCTCTCTTTCTTTATCTTATCCAAAACACCATCAGTTAGATATGTGCCCATATTTAACTAGAAAATTAAAAAGTATTTCTTTTATTATTATATTGAGGAGTGTAAGGTGCAATAATTATTTATAGTGCACTATAAATAATTATTGCACCTTAAAACTTCAAAATCACCCACAAATATAAATCATTTAAAACTATGTACCATACTCCAGAAGCTGAATAGTTATTTATTATTGAAGTCATACATTAACAATGTAAGTACGTATTGACATCAGAATTTTTTCAAATAATATCTTTCTTACTTTCTATAATTAAAGATTTCAATTGGGAACCAACTTTATATTTTTATCAGTACATTATCAAATAGTATAATATAGTATAGTATCAAAATATAAGATAAAACTCATTTTGATAAGTCCCTCACAAAATATCAACTGAAACAAATACCTTTCACCTTTACATACTTTTTTCCTTACAGTATTTATTTTAGATACAAATAGAAGATAGTTTACTGTTATAAAATATTTATCAATTTCAGTTTAAGAATGCTAAATGTAAAATAATGAACTGTAAATAGTAAAAAGTTTTCCATATATAAAGATATATCATAGTTTCATTTATTGGTATGTTGAAATTCTTTTAGAAATTTGAAAATAAATAAACTGAAGTATTCCATGTGGCTATGTCGTGGACTAAGCCCTGGAAAGTAGTTCTATTTACATAAAAAAATAATTAGGTTTTTGTATATCACGAGCAAAACCGCGGGCTAACTAGCTAGTATTTAAATAAACCTTTCTTAAAAAATTATCCATATGATGGTAAAAAGGCATAAAAATCCTTTATGTATGGAGGCTACGAGCAGTTAGCGGATATCTGGACAGACGCGAAAAGTGAACTTATTTTATACAATTTATTGGGTCTTGAATTTAAAATTCATGATAAAAAGCTATGAGCTATTATAAAGTAGCTCATAATTCTGTCTGCATCACGTACTACGTTGCTGATTGATAAAAAGATGACCTTTAGAAAAGAGCAAAAGATAAGCTTACGCTTCGAGATCTTACTTTGAAATATTCCACACCAGTTTTCTTGTACAAATCCTCTAAAGATATATATTCAGGTGGATTCTTATGATGTTCCAAACGCTGGTCTGCGGGATCGTTATCCATGTACCACGCTTTAACCATTTTTATATGTAAATAAATGGCAGATTCAGTTAATACGAATTTATTTTACTCTAAGGCCTAATCTTTTCCTCTGCCGAAGATTGTTTTTAATATTGCAGAATTTTCAAACAATGAGGAAGAAATGACAACAAACAACAAAACTAAACAATTTGTATTTGACAAATTGACAGCGACAAATTTACAACACTTTATACTTATAAGTTTTTTAATTCATCGCATTGCTAACCAAGAGACTAAGTTGATACAGCCTTGTCAGTATAATATCGCTCCTTTTTGTTTTCGTAGCTTGACTGAACAATTATTCGATAATCTAGCCATCTGACTCAAAAAAATTAAGCTGATATATCATATCTATTAACAGATATTAGTAACAAGTTAGAAAACAAAATGTAATAATCATACAAACTATAATAATCCCCTCATTCATAAATATTATACGACATTGTCATTTATATACCCGGATCCATAAACTCATTCTTGAATGTATATAAGCCTTTCATACCACTTCACCCGCGTATTTTTTTTCTGTATTCCTATTAGCTTATAATTATTGAGATAAAAAGTATCGAGGTTTAAAATCACATTTCTATAAAGTCGATTCTCATAAAACTCTAGGAAACGAGATCAACGTTTTTATTATACAAGAGCTTTGCGACCCAACACCATTTCACATAATAATAGTATTTACTCCATGGAACTGTCCAATTACTTGGCATACAACGTAGACTGTTCTTTATCAAACGTAAAAATTTAAAAAGGTATTTTGCCATTTTCTCAATCAGTTTTTTCCCAAGGTAGTGAAAAAGTACTTTCACAATTATTTATCATTTATAATAGTAAGGATGTGAATACCACCAAATAATACAACGATATAGAGGGAACTTAGCACAGAGGTTTCGCCTCTGCGCTATGACATTGGGTTTGTTTAAGATGGGCGTTATAAAATTCCTTAGAGTCCCGCAACGCCCCTGGTGTTGCAAACTTCCATAAGTGACAGTAACCATAGATAATACTATATATATATATATATATATATATATATATATATATATATGTCGCAGAACGGCCTCGTTCTCACGACATCTCCTTTAGTTATTGCAGGTTTAGTGGGCGTCATCAGGATAAAATGCGAGCATAAAACACATGCCCAAGGGTTTATACACTTTTAATTTAGATTCGATAAACATTTTGACATAGTTTAGACCGAGCAGCGGGTTCAGGGCACCGCTCATACTTCCAACTTCAATACTATCTTTAAAATACTCCATGGTCCAACTCGACCTATTGCCATCAACCGAATGTGTCACAAAAACTCCTCAGTCTACCCAAGTAGATACTACTCAAAGTATAGAGGGCGTCCTTGACCCCGCTCAAGACATGCTCTGCTCTTATTGGTCGTTTATTAAATCACAATATTCATAACTTTTATTAGGTTAGAACGATCTTTTAGTTATAGACCATTTAAGACTTAAAATGGAAACAAATAATATTGTGCGTTATACATCCATCCAATTATAGCTTCCCTCCGACATATATATATATATATATATATATTAGGGTGGTCGTTAAAAATTAAATTTCTTGCGACGCCCCCTAAAAAGCTTCCTTTTAATGAAAAAACACTGGGATTTTTTTTATAATTTTTTCAAGTCAAGACATCACGTGCCTCAAGACGATTCAAGTTAAAACTAAAATTATAAGAAAAATTGAAAGATAAGCTTGAATCACGAAGAATTTTAGACTTTTTCTGAAACTATAATTTGAAATTCATCACTGAGAATGATAATACGGAAGGTATTTCATTGTTAAAACTTTCCAATCTTAAAATAATTATTACTTCTAAGTATGAAGAAGTTTCCTGAAAAAACATGATATTACCCAAAAATTAACTTGAATCGTCTTGAGGCACGTGTTGTCTCCCCCCAGGGGGTGCCGCCCTGGACTCCCCTCCGTCCAGGAAGCGATACAAGGGGATGCGTCCCCGGGGCCCCGGTCACATTCCCGCCTTCACTCTGTGACAGTGGTGTCCCACCTTTCCGCCTCCTCATCCTAAAAGCCTTCCCTTCCTTCCAAACCTCCTCCCAAAACACTCTTCCCTTCCGAAGTTAGGTGGCCTCCCCCGACTCCGACCGCTGACGCTGCTGTAAGCGCGAGGCGGCGGGGAAAAGGGGAGGAAGGACAGGGAGGGGTGATGGCGCAGGAGCAATCCTCGCAGCCTCCCCCTCCCTCTATCGCGAAGCCCCCCCCACCGCTGACGCTGCTGAGAGCGCGAGGCGGCGAGGGGGGAGGAAGGAGAGGGAGGGGTAAAGGCGCAGGAGCAATCCTCGCAGCCTTCCCCTCCCCCACCGAAGGAGGATAGCGCCCATGACTCCTGGCAGCCACGGGCGGGCGGCAGCGGACGTCGAGGTCTGGGGGATCAGAAAGACCCCCACCCGCACTAATGCCGCGAGAGGGTGCGAGAGGCAGCCGCGCATCCCTCTCAGGGCCGGGGAACGCCACTCCCCGGCCCGCACACAGGAGAGGCCGCCTGTTTACGAGGCGGCCAGCCGCTGCCGGGGTTGCGGGTTAAGCTTGCGCATGTACCTTGACCCCGGCGCTAGGCCGAAGAAGGCTCCCATGAGGTTTTAGTGGGTATACCGGCGCCGGTCGTATTGATTAATCGACGTCAGGGAGCCCCACATATCCCCCGCGCGGCTGACGATGCGACAACGCATTTCCTCATGTAAAAAAAAAAACCCAGTGTTTTTTCATTAAAAGGAACCTTTTTAGGGGGCGTCGCAAGAAATTTAATTTTTAACGACCCCCCTAATATATATTATATATATATATATATATATATATATATATATATATATATATATATATATATATATACATATAAACGGTAACCACTTATAGTCCATCAAGTATTAGACCGCCTGCGTGTGACTGCTACAGACAAAAAAAGAAACACATTTTCGAGTAAAAATAGATTTAATTAAATCTAAATTATTATTGTTTCACAAATTGAGAACATTAATTATTATATAATACAATATATTTAGGGGTTCATCTCTTCTATTCACAATAAATTATACTCGCCAGATACTTACCGCCTGGCAACACTAAAAACAAGACAACTTGTAATTAAATCATCGTTATCAAATAACAGCACAGACTCATACGCTTATAATTATGTAACGAAGGTCGGAGGAGTCTTGAAAAACTAATATCGTTATAATTACGTCTCTACGTATGGGACTCTTCCTGGAAGCTTATACATTATTGTATATTGAATTGGGGCCAGTCTGATGATTAGCGTTATTAGTTACTCATCCGCTTCCATCATTAATTTGGTCGATATGCTAGAAAAATTAAGCATCTAATCAACGTATTTCAAAACTCCTTCCATCTTGATGGACCGTTTGCAAAAGGTTATGGAGAGTTTTTAAATAGTATTTAATGAAGTGCATTTGAAAACTGCGGGAGCGGAGCAATTTCGGTATTTTTTTACCGCTTCCGCTGTAGTTCTGAAACCCAGCTTATTAGATTTCAATTTACTGATAGATTTATAAGTGTAGCGGTCTATGCTCTTATCTCTGACAGTTTACTATTAGTAATTAAGTAGTTATTTACAGTTGTAACCATGGAAGAAAACTTTTTTCCATGGTTGTATCCGTGCTTTATTCAATTTATGGCCACACCACTTCAAGTTCAAAGGTACGATTTAAGTACATAACCAAACCAACTTGTATTGATAACTTGATTTTCTATACGTCTTAATACTTATAAATAATTTTGATTTTGTTTATCGTTCTCCGAGTTATATTTACCGACTCGTTACTTATATAATCAGTGTCGGAAGAATGCGACTTCAACTTAAGTGGTTTTTGAGTTGTATGGTATCATTTGATATTTAATTCATCACGACATTTATTAATTATACGTATTACTAATTTAATTATAAAATATACCGTATTTTGATATGACTACTTAATGAATATTAATTTATAGAATCTTAAATTGTAAGACAAAGTTTATGAATACGATTAGTCAAGTTAACAATGTTATTATAAAAATGTTATGTAGGTTTTCTTTTTTAAGGGTAATAGGAGTGCACTCAATAAACGAATTTAACAAGTGGACGGACCAATAATCACAATAAAATATATAAAATATTAAAAAAAATGCAATAGAATATTCATAACACACAAATGGAATATTTGAAGAAAATTAAAAACTTATCGTTTTTAAAGGTAAAATCGCGAAAAAAACAATAACGCCATAGAACAATCTTGTCTCGCATTTAACATTTCATTACTTAAAACATGTTTTTAGATCAAATTAGTGAAAAGTTTAAAGTCTTCTTTGTTTGGGATTATAGTTCAGATGCTTTAAATTTATTAAAAGATATGATCTATTTTTTAAAACGTGGACGTTTTATTAAACGTCCAAAAGCAAGAAATTAATGACATGTGGTATTATCAGTCACGTAGCTTACTGGCTTATTTCATGGTTATAAGCAAACAAAAAATATTATGTGACGTACACATTGAGTACCAAACAAATGGCCTTACATGTGTAAGTTTCGTCGCATATTTGAATATATGGATTCTTGTGATTTAACACTTTGGAGGTATTGCCGACGAACGTTCGTTGGCTCAATGTGTACGCGGCTTAGCAATAGTTAATTTATCAGATCACTCTTTAAATAAACATGGAAGATAATTTCATTAAATACTAGCTGAGCCCGACACTTCGTTTTCACTTAATTTTCAACATTTATTTTGCAATTCTAAACACTTTAATTTACATACTTAGCATAAATGAATTAATTTCGAATCTTTGCCATATGCCGTGAGAATGAAGTGGCGGGCGCAGCTAGTTTTTTCTTCAAGTAAATCTTCCTTCGAAGACTCAAGTATGAATTTATATTATAAGAGAGCTAAGCAAGGGGATAAGTATTTAGTACAAGTACTGACATGAAATAAATACATGACAAAAATATTATTATATCTACATTTCCTATCTCTGTTTTTCAAAGAATTATATTAAAAATTAAATGTTCATAAAGTTATTATGAAAGTATTTTGAGATCATATCCTATTTTTAAATACGGAATACAAATTTAAGCTACGTTTGAGTGGAAATTTATACATAGATCATAGTTGACATTCATAGATCTATGAATGTCAACTGAGACCAATGGAAAACTAAGGTGTCAATACATATTAATTGTATGGTGGAGTTTGAACTGGTCGGTAAAGCTTGTCTAATAAACTTCTTATATATCGTAGTTTGAATTAAAGAATTGAAATTAATTTATTATGAAAATAGAGTAACTTTTACTCTTAATTTATATACTGTAATCTGTTTGTGTAGGTGATATAACCAGACCCACAAATGTGGGACTGCGACTGAACTAAACAATTAATAAAATTATTCAATTTTCATTACACTTTATTTAATCATTTAATCAAATTGCTCATATGAAAGTAGTTAAAATGCCCACTTAATCGAATCAAAACCTATATCAAAATTTATACCAGTACTTTTGTATGGTAAATCACACATTTACGGAATTTAAAAATCCCATAAACTATATTACCTACAGAAATACCTTTAAAAAGCTATATATATTTAGTTTATCTAATACTAAAACTAACTTAATTATGCAGAATTATCACAACGGAAACTTATTTACAACAATTAGAAAATAACAATAATATCTCAAAATATAAATTAATAAGTAATAAACTTAAAGGGTACAAATACAGATAAATCTCAAATAATCATATTTCATAAAATTAATTAATCGTCCATGCAATAGTATACAATATGCATTTAAAATCCAAAGGAAATAATTTTATCGAACAATATAGAATTTAAATAGAAAATAAACTAAAGAACTTTTCTCAAGTCAATAATATTTTCAATATGAAACATTTTATATCGACTTATTACAGTGAAATGCTGCTTCGACTTACTTTGATGATCTTGCGATTATAGCACGACTACAGCCTATAGTAGGCTTTTCAATTAAAAAGGTTTTTTAGTCTGGTTTATTAATCACCTAAACATGTCAACTGATTTTGTATTTTAGCGGGTTTATATATCTTACTATACGTCCATTTCTCTTACTACTAGGTTAATTTTGACATAGACTCTATACAAGTAAGATAAAAGAAGGAATAATAAGATATAACTCGGCAATAGTCGACACAGCTAATAATATCAATTTAAGCAGATATATTGTGTTCCACCTCTGTATACCATATACGAGCTCATGACTGGCATGAATATCAGATTTTTTTATAGTAGTCATAACCGAAATCTGATAAAACAATTATTAGTGTAGTACGACAAACTGAACTGTTAGGCCAAGCTTTTGAATAACAGCGGAAGCGGGGCGTTAGGAAGGACAGTTCAGTTTACTAAAACGCATAATTATATCGAACTATTATCACTAATAATCGCAAGCGACATTTTTACCTACATAATTGTAAGAAACGATATTTGAAACCATTTTTTTAAGACTTTGAATTTCCGTTTTACTTGGTTTAATGAAACAAAAAAGCGTGTCAGCTCCATCGCATTGTGTAGAGTTTTATTTCCATATGCCTTTGAATATGCTGATGGATATTATTTTAGATTTATTGCACTAAAGTTCAAATTGTGTAATGACAAAAAAGGAACGCGTTTGAGTTAACGCTTGTATTTTTTTACTCCACATAAAGTTTCCATACTGGGGACGTTATATGAAAATTCATTATTAAGGAGTAAACTCCGAAAGTTATAAATATTAAAATTAATGTGTACGTTAAAATATCACTTGCAATAAAAAATATTTAGGTAATAACGCGCTGAAAATAAGTCGGCGGTAATGGCTTGGTATTTGTATAGAAGCGTTTTAAATAACAAAAGGAGCGGATCATGGCGGCTCAATATTATAGAGGACCGCTTTAACTCCCGCTCCGCTCACGCTATTTATCGGCAGTCGCAAATGCTGCCTTAACATATTGTCAATTCCAAATGGTTTATCCTAGATGTAATATATTCTTAATTTAATTGTCAAATTATTTTATAAGTTAGTAAAATCACATCATAGACATATTAATTAAATATGTTATTTACACCAAATAGGCAAGTGTTTCTATGAAATTCCTAAATTACAGTCATGGCAATATAAAGCTTGGACACATTGCTGATTTCCTTAGTTGTTAAGTTTGTAAATTGTATTTTACAAACAATAAAAAAAAACTGTTGCATATTTCATGATCGACAAAACTTACGTAAGTGTAAGTAGTTTAATTCAAAAATGTATGACAAACTACGTAGTTTGTCATACAATTCTAAAATAAATTACTCCCAATTTCATCGACATGTTATAAATAGCTTTTACAATCTAATGTTGAACCATAATAATTATATATTAAACGCTTCTATTTCTGAAGGAATGAATGTATCACCTACTGCTATTATTATCTATTGTATTATAAAATTCTAAACATACCGTGTCTGTACATTAAAGATATTTAAAAAATAACTCGAATAGACTATATAAAAGATGGAGACCACGATGCATTTTTTTAAATTCTTGTCTTTTTGTTCGGGATTTACGTAAAAACTATTAGGCCAATTTCGATGACGTTTTTGCTAATCGACAGTAAAATCTTAGACTTAAAAGCTGCGCTACTTTTTATGCTGGGAATCCGACGGGATTTTTTTCTTGGAACGATTAAAAATGGCCAGATTAAAAAATAATAAAATTCCAATGTGTTTTACTGAAGTTGTTCGGATGCATAAAAAATAGTTATCCGACACAGTTCCCGCTAACATTTTATTTAAACAGCTTACATTTTTTTTTAATGCTGTGATACTTTGTGTTCTGGGAATCCTGCAAGAATTTCAAGTCAAACGTGGACGAAGTAGCGAGCATATCCTAGTAAATTATAAGGCTGGTTGCACATTCGTCAGAAAATTCAATATGCAACATTTCTTCATCGTTTTCCTTCACATACACATAAGATCAGACTACTGTCTAAGCGGTACATATAATGATGAATTAAAAAATAATTTATTTGTGAAAATATTGCTACACGTCACTGTATTGGAAAGCCCCAATAAGGCCAATGTAAACATAGGCTTGGTGCAAATAACATACTTGCGTCTAATCAAATGGTCAAATTACAATTTGGTATGTTTCACAGTGTCAGTCCAGTAGTTCTGGATAGTCATCGCCTCTAAGGAGTTGAGGAAGGAGTCATTGTCCAGGCTGTACATCTCTTCGGAGTTGTCCTGAAAATTATAATGTTTAAAATTAATACATTTCAATGGTTGCAAAAGATTCATGTAATTTACTAGTAGATGCAGTAAAATGTGGCCGACGGTTAAAATTCATGATCAAGAAACAAACATACAAAGTCATATTACGTATTTTAATTTTTCGTATCCTTAAAAAAAAAAGTAAATATCTGAAGTCACGAATTTTTCATTGCAATATCTGCATAATACTTATGTGAAGGTTAGTCAGTTTTTTTGTATATTTCTATTTGTTTGTTTCAACTTCACAGCTTTAAAGTGAACGTATTTTAATGAAATTTGTTTTTAAATCTCCAGTGCTTTTTTTTTACTTTTTAGAAGTATGTTACGGAATTACTTTTCGAAGAATTGATGGAATTGTAGCAAACAGTACATGCTCAGTAAGACAAATATACAGTAAAGTAAAGAAGAATATTATTATTATAATAAAGACGAGACGCACTAAAATTACTGCAACAAATCTCTTCATATAAAGAGTGGAATTGTTAATTAAAAAATCACGAAATTCGTGTGACACAATTTGTGGATGGTCCCGAAAAGGTTTTCGAGGGTCGGCCAGTAGCTTCAATGGGTATACCAAATCGTGGCGTGACAATAGCATTCCTGCCGGGACGGTAATGCCACCTCGACAGGGCGAATCCGATATACCGACTGGGATATTTCCTCGCGCGGCTGTTGGTCCTCAACCGGATCTCCCCTAATAAATAAATAAACGGTTCCAGTCCCCATTCCCAGCAGCACATTGATAAGTTCCATTAGGGACTCACAACGACCACGTTCATGACCGCGTGTTTTCCCGTTCCACTTCCTTGCTGGCGTTACAATTGTAAACCCAAGTGGAACGGTTATTCCACCCAATTCTTGACATCGTCGTTGTGAGCGTTGTGTGATCGAAAATGATGACGTCATTAATGACGGTTTAACCATGACCATAACGGCCGCGGCCGCCTTGTAGAACGACTAACGGTACATTTTGGGAGTTGTGAGTAGAATGGAACGCGCGAGTATTTTCCATCAAGTGCGCCGTAAAGATGTATTTTTTTATTGCATGAGTTCAGCAGACAGGCAGACGGCCTACTTGATGGAAAGCGGTCACTATAGCCTATGGACATTTGCAACACCAAAGGTGCTGCGAACGCGCTGCTGCTCTCTTAAGGGAGACTGGAACCTGGTCACTAATGCCGGAACACAACTCAAGGTTGTTATGGCGGCACACTCTAGATCGCCATCCAGTCGGGCAAATGCCCTATCACTTGGCCGTGGGTTGTTTTGTTGTCTTTTACAACAGGCCGCCCGGTCGCAGGAAATAGAGTTCTTTCTCCGTTCCTGCACGGATAGAACTGCTGTAAACGGCTGTATTCCACCAAAAAAATTTCTCGAAAAAATTAAAAGCTCAATGCGAAGCGTAAGAGCGAAAGCCCTTGTATTGTAATAACTTCCTGACACACAAAGAAGGTAACACAATACGCTTGTACGGCGATGACGTATAATACAATTCTCTATATCACATAAATATGTTTGGTGCAGTTCTCAAGCGAGTTTAACAACACTGAACGGTTTAATATATTCTTAATTAGAATTTCAAATGAAACATAGTTATGCAACGCTAATTGTCCAAGATAACAGATTGAGACGCACGCTTTCACAACACACTTATAAGAGTTTCGATTTTAGTACAATGATTTTAGAAAAATCTACCTGGTTTTACTAATCGCCGGTTTCTATTAGTGATGGCGCATTTCACTCATTACCGGTTAAATAGCAGTGATATAAAATAAATCTCTTCTCACTCTATTTACAAGAATCTAAAAGGACTGTGAAATTTCACTAGGGCGATATTATTTCCCGTGGGACTAGCGTTATATTTTATCGACCTTTCCTCTACAAACTGGTTGACCACTGCGTCGTAATGGTTACTTTTAGATGAAAAAACCACAGGTGCATCTTTAGACATGGATGCATGTGGGGATGCAATTTCAATTATTTTTTTTGCAGGCAGATGGCTCACCTGATGGAAAGCGGTTACCATCACCTATGGAGATTTGTAACACCAAAGGCGTTACAAATACGCTGTTGCTTTCTTAAGGGAGATTGGGATCTGGCCACTAATGGTGGAACACAACTCAAAGTTATTTATTATGGCGGCATACTCGAGACCAGGGGTGGCAGCTTTCAAACGGGCAAATACCCTACCACTTGGCTGTGGGTTGTTTTGTCGCCACTTAGGACAGCCCGCCTGGCCGCAAGAAATTGTATTCTTTCTCCGTTCCTGCACGTATATATTCGCATCTACCCACTTATATCACTACAGCTGGATGTATATACACACATATACACACATGCACGCACGGGCACTTGTATGCAGTTTATGTCAAATTTTAATCATCAGTAATGCAAATAAATGCATAGTAAGATATAGCAACATGCTGAGATATATACAAGACGCTGACGGAGCTGATAAATTTCGTAGATGAGCTGACGATGGGTATTCCTAACTCCTTTTATTTTATTATATTTACCTAAAATTATGGCGAGATTTGCCTGCAAAATGGCGATGATCCCACATCTTCCGGACGTTCATTCATTCCAATTACTTCGTCCCATAAAAACCAGCATTTATTATTAACTCTATAAACAATAGTTACTATTTAGGAAACTTAAATAATATTTGCGACGGTGTAATATATATATATATATATATATGTATATATATATAAAAGTTAACAACTTACCCGAATAGTACTATCGTCCAAATATCCACTAGAATCTGGATTGGAGCACTTATCATTCAACGTCTGAGGTTTGTTCAGGTATCGTCTTCTATAAAGCACAAAAGCCACACTTCCAGCTAAAGCAGCTAAAACCACAGCTCCAAAGGCTATCCCAGCTATCGCTCCAGTATCCATTCCTCCATCCCCCGGATCAATTATTCTTCTAGAAGATTCTATATTAGGCGGAATCCTGGTCTGTAGGAACGCTGCCTCCAATGACAGAGGTTTCTCTGTCACTATTCGACTGTCTATATCTGAATTCAAGTCATCTTTAATATAATCTGGTCTGGTCAGATTTCTTCTTTTAAATACACTCGTCTCATTTTGGGAATCAGTGAGATTTGTAAATGTAACCGTTACATTTAAATTTGTAATATTTTGTACTGTCGCATTCATATCAGTGGTATTTACTACTGTCCATGCAATTGCTGGATGGACAATTTCTGTGATATTTGGTTTTGTTATATTGGTGGTGTTGATGGCTTCATCTTTTACTGTTGTTTCTGTAATGTTGGCAGGTGTTACTGTAGATAATGGAGTTTTCGTGAAGTACATAGCTCGGCCTTGTCTTTCTGATGGTCGATGTTCTATTTCCAGCTGTGGAGTGATGTGTAAGAGTTCTTCTGATTGAGGCGCTGCTTGGGTTGGCTGGCCGCCCGCTGGAAAAGCAAAACAACATAATATTAGCTTTATTCAAAATATAAACCATAATTTTAAATACATTTTAAGATTGCAATAATGGACTGGTTTCCTGCAGGTGTTTCGTTTGCATTATGTATCCGTTGACGTATTTCTTAATTTTTCTATACAAATTAAAGTATTTGAAAACTGTCTCAGATGTGCTATGACACTTAAAACGAAAGGTTGATCAAATATTCAGAATAAGATTAAAATTATAACATGCGAAAATTTTGAAAAAAAAAAAATTATAATTAGCATTTAAAGCTAAAAAAATCAGACAGAAACTTGCGTCATTTACTTCAACAAAATAACTGCTGCCTCCGACATTATGAAAGTTCTTAAATAAAACATTTTAATATCCTCCCAAACTGTTAATAAATTTGTTTTTATGTGCCCATTTGTCGCCGCTCCGAACTTCAAGGGGACCAAATAGGGCCTGCGGGCGTCAGCAGTATGTCAGGAGTAGATTATAGAATTGTTTACCTCATTCCAAAAAGAGATAGATACCCCTAACCATTCATTAATACGGCTGAGTATGAAAGAAGTAAATTTCCATTTGACTTGGAACTTTTATTGTTTCGTATTACCGAAGAATTTATTCAATGGCTCATAAAATGCAAAACGAATATTTACAGATCACTGAGCATTGAAATCATCACTATCACTACATAGTATAAAACAAAGTCGCCTTTTCTGTCCCTATATCCCTATGTGCGCTTAAATCTTTAAAACTACCCAACGAATTTTGATGTGGTTTTTTCCAATAGATAGAGTGATTCAAGAGGAAGGTTTATATGTATAATACTAAGGCAACATTGCTAATTTTAGAGGTTTCTATGTAGTGATGCCCGTGCAAAGTCGGAGCGGGCCGCTATGTTTTTATATTGCACCCGTGCGAAGCCGGGGCGGGTCGCTAGTGAACTATATTGTGTTTAGACTTTTCTGTAAATAATAGGAAATCAAATGGCTTCATAGAATTTCTTCTTCTTTATAAAAATTATCATTAATATCTATGTTTAAAATACATATTAATGATTATTATATTATACATATTATATTTATTTTTATAAAGAAGAAATTCTAAGAATATAAAGATATAATTTCCCATTTTTAATGTTAATGTAATCTATACATATATTAATTACTACGTATATTAATACGTGAAGCAAAAACAGCAAACTTTGTGCCTCCTTTTAAGAAAATCGCGCGGCCGGAGGAGTATGAAATTTCGCACATTTATAGTTTATAGAGAAGAAGCGACGAATGCCAATATTAAAAAAAATATATATGCACAAAAAATACATTACACATACTACCATGTATTTGACTAAACACGCATATATACTCTTTTGTTTATTGTTAAAGTCAAATTAACAGTGTAACCATGGCGAAATATACGATTGCACAAGTACGACTATGGTCTTTGACAACAGAACCTTATCAATGTTCAGACTTATAATTTAAATCAATTACTATGGTCGAATTTCGACCACTAGTCTAATTTCATATGCATTACATTTTTGACAGTTAACGATATCAACAAGATTCGTATCTACACGCATTTAACCAAGTAGCGTTAAATCCATGTTGATAGAGATTCTGTTAATAGAGTTTGAAGAAAAATCGCATTACAAATTCATCTCACGTGCTGCTTTTTTGAAAGGCATAAAAGCGGCAAAATAAGGTATAACTGAAGAAAGGGAACAAGAAAATGGAATAAATGTATGTAAATTTGAGTTACGTGATTCGCAGTTTCCTTTATGTTTAATCTGGTTAATCATATCTTTTTACGACAGCTTGATAAATATATTTCTACTTCTTAACATAATATAAAATAAAGTCGCCTTGCGCGTTTGTCTGTCTGTTTGTCTGCTAACTCCTCCTAAACCACGCAACGCATTTTTAGCTGAAGGGGAAAACTAGTTTTAGATACGCATACCGAAATTTCTAAGAAATTCAGAAATGGTGAATTTCTAAGTACTTCTTTTATCATTATTCAGGCAACTGAATATCGCAAGATATGAATAAAATAAGTAAAAAATACAACAAAATTACTGGTGAAGTCAGACAAACGTAACAGATTTATCTCCATATAACGACAACTCTCTATAACGTCATAAAATGCACAGCTCCTTCAGTGTCATTATATAGAGTTTACGCTGTATTTATAACTTTTAACCTTTAGCTAATATTCAAACTGTTTTTATTCTTCTGAAGGAAATTGTTATTAGCGATAAGATCATTAGTTCTGCTTTAGGGAAGCGGTTATTGTTTATCGGTATATTTGAAAAAAAAAAAAAAAACAGTTTTGCATACATAATTTTAGTATGAATTACTTTCAAGGCCATTTCGTTTCATATGTGATTCCTTGTCTACATAATGCATACTTCCACGCCAGCAAGCAGAACAGTTAAGAGGGAAGTGCGCATGGCAAGTAACAAATGCTGAAATAGGCGCGTTTACATGCGTTGCCCACGTTCCTAGCCAGTTTCCTCCTTGCTGCCGTGGTACTGGGCATAATGTAAACGTATATGGTCACCAGATTGGGGAGTTTTTTGTCCACAAATTTTCTCTTGGATTAGTTGCCTATGGACGTTTGCAACACCAGTGGGGCTTATTTTGGGGTAGGTATAAATGTTTGTCTCTGGGATATAAAAATTCGACCTGGATGCCATGTTCTAATTCTAGAACAGTAAAGTTAAATAATGAGGTTGCGATTTACGACACCGATACATACTACGGAGATTTACGCAAGATCATTCTCTATCCAGGCTGTGCATCTCTGGAATGCTCTGCCGGAGATGTCCGAAATGCTAAATCTATCCATTCCTTTAACAGACTTGTGAAGGAGCACTATTTAACTGTATAACGTGTTTATTGTTTGTTTCGTATGTCTATGTACGTATATATTTTTATAACAATAATAATATATTATTATGTTTATTAATATCTATTTCAACTGTAAGCCAACGTTATCTATGTAATAAGATCTTGTCCATCCAAAGGTTGCCTGGAAGAGATTGCTTTTAGCAAGAAGGCCGCCTATTAAAGTACCTTTTAGTAAGTTTTTTGTGTATTTTTTTAGATGTATTGTTGGTGTACAATAAAGAGTATTATTGTATTGTATTCATTCATCATTTTGGGAAGTTTTTATAACTCAATCCGAAGACGTTTTTAGTCAAAGGGAAGAGGAGAAACTAACAGACTTTCATAATTATTTAGTGCATAATAACAATATGTTGACTCGAACATCCCTAACTCCACTTTTATGCAAAACACAATAGAAAACATTGAACCATGACCTGGCAAAAAGGAAACGGTTCAACGATTTTAATGGAATGAAACAAACGAGTCAATATTTTAACTTTCCCTATTCAGAGAGGTTTGCATCCAATGGCCTAGCCTTTAGCCAGTTGGTCATGCGTTACCGAGTTATAAATGTCAAAAGTATTGGCTCGTAGACGACCTTCAACGCGACCCGAATATGACCTATTAAATATGGCACGATAGAATTCCTACACAAAATATTAAAAACAAAAATTGATTGAAAGCTACGGATTTACACACACTATACCAGAGAGTCTTAAAGTGGTCGATATCGACTCCCTGGAGTTGAAGTTTGTTTCCCAGGTGTCGAAATAGACGAAAACTGATTTTGGGGGTCGACGACGTCTAAAACCGATCCCTATTAATTAACACACGTTCTTATTTGAAACTTTCATGGCATTGTACGGTATAAGTTGTGCTACACGTACAACTGTGTATTTTTTTCAAAAAACAATTACCTACAAAAGTATTTTTATGTATTTTGTATTAATAATTATTAACTACACTTGATGTTTGCTGAATTTGATGTCTATTTATTTAGTTACATTTTGATGAGAAAATTATGACAAGTTTACTCATAATATTTTCTTAAGTTTTCGCGACTTGTACACATAATAAAACTACGTTTTAACAGTTTTAAGCGCGGTAATTTATTTTATTTAGGTTTATCCGACGTTGCGGCCGCTTTTCAGTTGCCGTGGTCACGGAAGACAAAGATGACATTTGTCGAACGTGTATTGTCAAAGTTTTTATTCAGCCTACCGCCAACTTGTTCACTTTAATTTTGTTTATGGTTTTATTAACTTTATGGGACCCTAGTCTAATTTACCACCGCTTCGCAACATGTTAATCCTTGAAGAGAAGAAGCGGCGCAACAAATATCCTTAGCTCTAATAATTTTATATAATACTAGCTGTGCCCGCGACGTCGTCCGTGTGGAGTTTGTTTTCAAAACCCCTCTATTTTGAAACATTTTTGATTGGTCCTCCGCTCCTATTGGTCTTAGCTTAATGATATATAACCTATAGCCTTCCTCAATAAATGTACTATCCAACACTGAAAGAATTTTTCAAATCGGACCCGCGGTACCTGTGATTAGCGCGTTCAAACAAACAAACTAACTCTTCAGCTTTATAATATTATAGTATAGATTTTTTTTTATGTTTGCGTATAGGCAAACTGGCAGACGAGTCCACTTGATGGCAAGTGGCTACCGTCGCCCATGGACATCTGCAACACTAAGGGAGCCGATTAATTAAAATGGGTGGGCGGAAAACATAAAAATAAATGATCAATCTATTATAATTCTATATAAACCACTTAAAACCAAGTCTAAAAATCCCTACAAAGCGTCATTTTAATCCCATGATAAAGGGATTAAAAACCCACCCGCATAGGGTAAAACCAACAATAACCAGCGTTAAGCGCACGTCCGTATTGTTCTCGGTGATTCCAACTGGGAACCAGCGAAGCCATTAATTTTCACGGGTCAGCAATAGGCCGAGGGAACACATCCATCCAGTGAAAATATCGAGTGAAAAATTAACAATATTGTGTTCGTTGCCTCTTTTATTTGGGATTTATTTTATA
This sequence comes from Dendrolimus punctatus, assembly GCA_012273795.1. NCBI lineage: Eukaryota > Metazoa > Arthropoda > Insecta > Lepidoptera > Lasiocampidae > Dendrolimus > Dendrolimus punctatus. Next base: position 2,950,102 of record CM022528.1, read on the forward strand.
GCACGATACGAAAGGAAACGAAATTGGTCTCATGTTTCGCTTTAATCAAGTTAATTGTTTACATAAAAATGGGGATCTTGTTGATAGATTGCGCAGGTTTACCAAGTAACTTACTTACTCCATTGGCTCAGCGACCCAAAGTGGATCTAGCCTCCGAAACGAAAGCATGCTATTTTTCTCGATCCTTTGCGGTTTCTTGCTAATTACTGGCTCCTAGCTGCGACAGGTCAGCTTCTATTCTGTTCTTCCAGCGATATTAAGGACGGTCGACCGGACGCCGACCAACCGGCCGTCTCAAATATGCTTTCCTCACTCTGCGATCCTCTCCCATCCGTTCTACGTGACCAAGCCAGCGGAGGCGGTGAACTTTTATTTCTCCTATTATGTTAGACTCAGCCACGAGATTCTTTACTAAGCAAAGTCAACTTTAACAATTCTACTAAGCCTGTACCTATAAATTTGTCATTAAATGTTTTTTTTACAAGCTTTTATTTAACTTGCATGTACCTATGTATGTAAGTTCGGGTGGAAACTTATAGGTATAATAAGTAGTATAATATTCAGCACGACATCTAAAAACTTGATTTATTATTCAAAGACGTGAAAAATATTCAATCGGCCTTTTATTAAAAATTTCAATATCACCGCAAACTAATTCTCCTTTGTGCCTTTTGGCAGGAGATTAAAAGCTTTACTCAATTATAATCCGGATTTATGAAAAAGCCTCGAGGCATTTTACGTTATTTTATTAATTTCAGGACAAAATTTTCAATTGAACTTTTTCACAATTTATTAGAGCTCCATAGTTAAATTGTAAACGTAAAAACATACCAGTGTCTGTGAAGTTGACATTTGTTAGGCTTGGTCATTGCATAGCTGAGTTGTAAATAGGTACCTAAGAATTCTCTTGTGATACTTAGTACTATCAGAGACTGTTTTCAGTCACGTCATATCCTCACTTCCAGTATTTCTAAGTTTTCTATTTCAGTGTGACATTAACTTTAATCCTATTTCTACTATGTCTTCACATGACGCACTTAACTCGATTACACTTTTCTAGGACACTTTGTTATAAACTAATTTATAGTTACGTCAGAGCCATAAGTGTATTAAAAATGGGTGCAAAAATAACTTGTTTTTTTACCTTTCAATGACTTTGCTCTTTTGTGTCGGAGTTAAAATAGATTAGTTCGTTTGTATACAGTTCATGTGGCTTTTATTTTCCATTCGTTTGAATTAAATTAATTTACATTTGCTTTAGTAATTATGATAAGAATTAAGTAGCCAGTTTAGCAAGTAGTAAAGCCAATAATAATTACGCTGTACTGCTGTCTTTACATTTAAATGATTCAATCCAAATGGTCCATATAAACATCAAATTGAATCATCCATATTATTGCATACCGTCGTGTCAGTTTATTTCTATGTCTGTCAACCAAATCGATTCGATTTGGTTGATCTTTCTTATATCAGCGTGATTTGGAATGTGGCCAAACCTAACCAATTAGTACGACACTCTTGTCAGACTCGTCACTGTCTAGTGGAGGAATAAATATTATTCTAAACCTTCGTACAACGAGGCTGTGTTACTATTTAAGTTCTTGACTTTTGAAATCTGGCGACTCTGACTGAATGAATCTGACTTCTGGCGATTTTCGAAATCTTAAAAAATTTGAAGCGACCTCTTAAATTTTTTTTTGAGATATCCTTTGGTGGGAGTTCTTAAAACCACCTCGCACAGCGGAATTCTTAACGAGTCTGGGGGATGTTGGCTCGTCAGATTTGTCTATTTAAAAATATTACACTTGATAATATATATAAAATTCAGCCTTCCTAAAATGTCGTAAGTACCCACATTTTTTTAAAAAGTGTCTGTCAAAAGTTATGGCCCAGAAAGTGTCTGCCATCTTGTATATCTTTGTTTATAAGAATATCATATATGACATATGTAAAAAGTAGTTAGTAAGGCTAGTTTGACGTCAGTTAGGATGGTTTTTTTCCACCTTTGATACCTGCTACTTGAAAAACGGTCCCGCTTTCAGCTTAGCGAGTATTAATTCCTTTCTAAGTTTATGTTAAACTACCGATCTTAAAAATGTCATCTTTCCTAAAATCACGTAAGTCTGGGATGACGGGGATCTTGGTCCATATCTATTTATCACATTTAATTAGGTGGGCCGTCAGTCTATGGCTTGCTGTACTTAAAATACAATAATAAAAAATAATAATAGCTGGCAATATTTGCCTATAGGGCTGTAAATTTGAACTCTGTTCATTGTATATTTAAGAAACGGGTCAATCATTGCAAAGTTTTATATACACCGACCAAACAAAGTATAACTTTGACGTCTATGAATGGTGTACATTTGTATGTGGTAATTTGAAGAACTTACTATCATTAAGCACTCGATAAATAACATGAACAAACAAAGTATACGAAGTTGTAATAAACCTTAACAAAACAATACAAATGGGTTTATCCTTCGAAACTTGTACGACTGGGAATAATTCCCAGGGTTGTTTGACGCTTAGTTAAACTTCCAGGATAATTATTGCTCAGCGCACGTTTGCGCGGCCGTCATCCCTCTAACGAGCTCCCCCACGTGTATTAGTAGATTTATCACTTTCAGAGATGCGAGTAAACAGCTCAAGTTTCTTTTGATATAGGTAGGTCAAAAAAGAGAGCAATAGATTATTGTACACACACACATATATACACCTATATGTATATATCTGTGATAATACTCTAACTATTTACGAAATTGTGGAAGTCTACGTCGCAAGCTAAATCGCTGGTGTATATTCCGTCACTTATTATAATTAAAGTGTGTTCTGTTTTGCTTTAAACTACCAACTGAGTATTTGACACACACACACATGTATGTATACATTATTTATCTAGAGGTCCCGACAGACGTTTCCAGTGCCTCCTGCCGGTTCCAAATGTGAATTAAAACCATGCGGGGTCTCAAAACACACAAAAATTCATCAATCAAAATAGGTAAAGTCGATCTCAAGTTATGCACGTACATACATTTCTACGATTAATTTTAACATACAAATACATGTGCACAAAAATATACATACATACATACATACATAACTTCACGCCAGGTCCCTTGCGGGGTAGGCACGAACAACAGAGTGCCATACAGGCTTATTCTTACATACCTCACTTGCTTCTTTGACATTCATAGACATCACAAAAATATATCTACGAAAATAATATTAATTCGGTAATTCAGAAACACAAAATGTTTAGTCAAACTTTAACACAATCAATAACACCAAATTGCATAATATTTACTTAATGCAATAATTACGAGCTTACAAAAATAAGTTTAGCTACGGTAATAATTCACAGATTATAGCCAGTAAAATAACTATAGATATGCAATCCATGTCAAAATATACGGCTTATTGATTGCTTGAACACTTAATAACGTGTTGATTAGCGTAATAAAAATTATATGAATCATTATTGTATAGATATTCAAAACTATTGTTTCTAAAATGAAACAATGATTTTAAAAACACGATATTATAAATGGTGATTGAGTGAATAATTGCGCTTTTATAGAAGTTTAATTGTTGACATACAATTAAAGTGAGCACTTACAACATATAAATATAACTGAACACAACCAGTCCAAACCTGTATTATACGTGTTTGTATAGTTCTAATAAACTCTATAGGAATTCCAACGGCATTTTAATTCGATTCCTGCAACTCGTAACAATATGATAGACGGAGGAGTATGAAATTTCGCACACTTATAATTTATATAGAGAAGGAATGCAGAACGCTAATATTAAAAAAAAATGTATATAAATACATTAAATCAATAAAACATTACACATGCCACCATTTATTTGACACATGTTACGTGTTCGTGTGGACGAACCTTTAACTCACATCGTTTGCTTCACACGATACGACTCATCGATCTTCCACGAAGATCATACGATGTCGTAACATGGCACAAACCAATAAAGGGTCCTCGGGACATACCAGCTTTGTCTTTTGGTGCTCCATCGCGGAGAAGTCCAGACGTTAATATTAAGTTATAATTAAGTACCTAATTGTAATTAATTAATAAATGTATTAAAATATATCTTATTTTTTAAAACATCCTCCGACGGCCAAAGAATGTAACTGGCGCAGTCGGTAGGATAGCTGTAACGGTGCGCGATTTCTAATATCGAGACCGCGCAATAGCCGAATCGACGGCGCGTCGGCTATCCTAGAATAAACCTACGCTTGGCTGTCGGAACCACCGAATTGCTGTTGAAGAATCGCCTTCAAGAGATCATCCGGATATCGATGAGTCACGTAATTCGTCATTTGCAGACTACCATGCAATTGTGAGTAATAGTTATAAGTACACTAATAATTCCTATTGGTTGCCAAATCCAACCCCTTTATAAATTAAATTTAAATTATCCTTGATCGAAAGGTTAGGTAAAAATTAATATTAATTTTAGGATTTTAAGCTATATTTGTAGGACAAAATAGAGATAATTTATTTTAGATAGTTATAATAAAACCGAAAAGATTTTCCACTCAACGAAAATGGTAGCATCGAAAGATTTCACAGTACACTATTAGAACTTCTACGATTATTAAAAATTAAATGAACTAATACGGGATTTAGTTCGTTACGCATTAATCGCCTATAATAATTATATAATTATTTACTATATACAAAGTCTTACTAAATGCAGACCCTTTGACGTAATTACCGGACACTTGGACCCACGGAATCCCACAGACATAAATTTGTTAGAAAGATTACTAGAACTATATCTTGAGCAACAAAAACGCAAAATGCAAACTGTTTACCATATTATATATATCCATGAAGAATCCCTTTCGACTCGTGACGCTATAGTGACTAGACATAATATAGATAGGGAACCTGAAATGACTTATGAAGAAAATCATGAAGTCTTCGTAAAGAATGCATTGGCAAGTAGGAAACAATTAGCAGCTTGTTACACAAATGATAACGTAATTCAAAACCTGCCCATTTACATATACACCTCCCGAAAACGAGGCTTAGTAGCCAAAACCAGATTAATAAGAAATAAGAAAATTAAAGACAATACGTTGTTACCGGCTAATATTTCTCTTAATAATGAGTTTGGGCCAAGCTCACCACAACCAGGAATCAGCTCAGAACATCCGACTTGATAACCTAGACGACGGACCCGGCATTTTACCTTTCAAACTTGGCTCCACAAAAATTACTTCACGTGACCACTCCTTTTTGATTGAATTTGACCTTAATAGTATACAAGGCAAAACTGACATTACCTTTATACAATTGACTGACATAGCAAAAAAAAAAAATATTCAAACACCACATTTGGCACTTTCAAACCTTTCAAGCTATCTATCTGTTTAGGAAGTTAAATAAAAATCACTACTGCAGTTACAATAGCTCGAACCAAAATGAATAAAACGTGGTCTTATTATAATTAACCTTTAGTAAAAGCATTTTAATAAATAATTTCGTTAAGCGATTTTAAAAATAGCTGTGTTAAGGAAGACGTTCTTTTTTTCAATTAATATAAACGAGAAATATTAAATTAATTTACAATTATATTATGATTAGTTTTTGCACACCATGAAAATGATAGAATGTATAGGACATTATCTTATCATTGTAACAACTCTTGTACTACATTCTGGCAAATAAAGATATATTATTATTATTATAAGCATAACAGGCAATCTCGATAACGAGGATGCTCTGAAATACGAAACTGCACTTAAAATTTTACAAAATAATAATCAAAAATTATCAGCTAACTTTAACAAGCATATTAGTTTAGTTTTTAGAATTTCCATCAAATTCATACCCTAGATAGGCTAACAGACAATCAGAATAAATAAAATAAAATTATATCAAGTCTTATAAATTCAACCAACTTTGTCAAAATTCAAATTAATCAAGACATTCTATTTGCACAAGCTCCTAATATAATATCGGAATTTTTTAAGAAATTTCTGTAGAAATAAGTAGGATAGAAAATTTGATAGCTTTTAGTCGCACAAATACCATGCACCGTTCATTATTAACTATTAATGATCTGAGTAAAATGATTTATCAAATTAAATATTTTTTTTGGACTAAGGCTCAGTTTTAAATGTAGAAATAAGATATTACTATGATATAATTAGCTTAGGTTCATATTTTGTAGACAAAATCAAAAAAAGTTATAGTAATAAAATTTCCTATCATGTCGCCTATAATTTATAACCTTTACAGACTCTGTCCCGTCCCTAATAAAGGATCAGAAACTATCATCCCTCCTTTCCCTATTTGGCAATCAATTCCAGGGAATTTGTGTACATGGAGGCAGAATGCCCGAAGGTAGAAACCTGGTATGTCTGCAAACAGCAAACTATTCATCAGAAACACACCCAACGTGACTGCATTACCAACCTAATACAAGAACAGAAAATAACATCATCACGTCATCCAACATCTATAAACTTGGCAAAAGAAGCTCTACTGGAATTGGATAGTCAACAATAAATCATATCATTACCAAGAAAAACTAAAATACAAATCTCCTGCAAACAAGAAGAACATCGCATACCGGAAGGAAGCTCTTGGCAACAATTCCAAGAAAGTGCAGCATTCGTACATCGGAATTCACTATCATTAATACTGACGACGAAATTTGAGGACAAGCTGTCGAAATAATGACGTTCCCATCGCCATCAATATCAAATGAATCATCGATTCAGTATAATCTGACAACAATTGACTCAAATGTATTGCACAATATTCAACATCAGGTGCAAACGGAAAGTCCCACGAAATTGTCGACAAAAGATTTCTCAAGCTTATATCATACAACAATACCTACCTACCTTTTGGTATCAAGTGCAGTTGTGCTCGCTATGTTTCTTTACTTTCACCTATATTCAAAGAAGCCTGCGATGCATGTTAACAAAGAAACTCCTTCAGAAGATATTGAATTACCAAATACAAGCAGAATTGAGGAAAATATGCAGGAGCATAGAGCAACATTCATGTTCCACAAATAGTTGCTCATCTAGGAGGGGAGATGTTACGTGTTCGTGTGGACGAACCTTTAACTCACATCGTTTGCTTCACACGATACGACTCATCGATCTTCCACGAAGATCATACGATGTCGTAACATGGCACAAACCAATAAAGGGTCCTCGGGACATACCAGCTTTGTCTTTTGGTGCTCCATCGCGGAGAAGTCCAGACGTTAATATTAAGTTATAATTAAGTACCTAATTGTAATTAATTAATAAATGTATTAAAATATATCTTATTTTTTAAAACATCCTCCGACGGCCAAAGAACGTAACTCACACATACGCATATACTCTTTTGTTTATTGTTAAAGTCAACAACAAACAGTAAACAGGGTAGCCTTGGCGAAATCTGTGATTATAGAAGTATAGTCTTTGACAAGAAATTTTAATGGTCGAATTTCCACCACAGGCGACCACTAGTTTAGTTTTCATAGTTTGCTACAAAAACTCCCAAATAAAGTAGTCCAACTTTCAATCTGTATTTGACTTTAGCGAGAGTTTGACATAATGTACCAATTTTGCTACTTCAGACAGTACAACAAGTTAATAGTTTCCGCAAACAGCAATCATACAAGTCTATTGGCTATAACCGTGTCTACGTTATGTCGGCATATTAGGTATTGAATAATGGTGCAACCGATCGCATTTTTTTCATTACAGCAGATTTCGTTGGTGAGGATATTGCAGCAGTTTTATTTGTTAATTGGCCGTCAGTTCTATTTTCGTTTCTTATTACAGGTAGTGGGAGCGAATTGCAAGAAGTTGGCGAAAACGACGGAAAGAAATATAGAGATCAGCCAAGTGCAGTATTGTCTTGTCTTATGAATAAAAATCAATCTTTGTACGTTTGTCCTAGATCCGGTTGTTCTGAGAACGCCCGCGATATATATATATATATATATATATATATATATATAATTATTCTGTTCGTGTGTATGTCACTAAACTCCTCTTATACGGTGGGAAAGAAATTTGAATTTTGATGAATTTTGTTTGTTTGTTTTTTAATGGGCCTCGGGGTGGTATAGATTCACAATTGGACCCGATTTATGGCGCTGCAATCGAGTTCTAGAGTTGTATTTTTAAGGGCAGGACAACGTCTGCCGGGTACAGCTAGTTTATGTTATAAAATTCTACTGCTTTTGGTATATGTCTACTGCACCACAATAAAGCTACTATTGGAAATACCGCATAGCGAAACAAACAAAACAAACTTCGTTCTGAAACCATTTCTCAAATTCGAACACTTAGTTAATAATTAAGTTCAGAAATTACGAGCGTACTGTTTAAAAGTTAAAGGAGAGATATAAACGTTTGACCACTTTTTCTACCATCGCACTGCTCGCCATTGTCTGGGTATTCATACTCACTTCTTTGAGCCTCTATTGCTCATGGTACGCTAAGGTTCTCAAGAAAACTTTGAACCTGAGAACCTTAGGGATTTCGAATAAACTCACAACTCAGGTATTTCTATAGCACTATGATTAAAAAACTTTTTTAAGCTGTCATAAAAATCGGGTCTGACAGTATCTGATAACACTTTTGACGGTTTAAACATCCATCCGCAACAGTAACCACTATCCATCAGATACATCGTTAATCTGTCTCCCGTTTTCCAACAACTAAACAAAAAGGTCAGACAATGATATATGAAATTAATATTTTCGTTGAAAATCAAAATGCAGAAGCTAGCTATATTCTCTTCATATTATCTGTCTTGACAAATAGCCCAATTTCATACATGACGCCTTTGATGTCTATCATAACAAGTTGCTATACATTAGATCGAGGTTTGCTATAAACGAGGACGATCAGATCCGCAACATTGCTGCTTTGTATGTCAGGGTCATGATATTGTTTGACACATTTTCTTGTATTACTCGCTAACTATCTTTGGATACGTGGAGCACTCTATTGAATACTGCTGTTTAATGGTCTGCAATTACGAATTTACATTTAATTACATCAAATATTTTTATATAACATAGAGGGGATACACACACTTCTTACGACTTTGGAAGCGAATGTCACTAACTGTTGACTTAAATAAGAAAAGTTAATAAAGATTATACGTACGATTTTAAAATATAACTAAGAATATTATCCTATATGCAGAGGTTCAGATTTTTTTTAAATATAATAATGCTCGGCCTCTCATTATACAGGGAAAGGACAGTATACCCCGCCACGCTTGTCCAAGGCGGCTTGGCAGGTTTGACACATCGGTTATTTCGATGTACAGGTTTGCATCACGATGTTTTCCTTCACCGTTGTTAGCACATGGTAATTGTAACAATATGTACATTAGGTCAGAAAACTGACTAAGTGGTTCATGTGTTCCGGCCAGTATCAAACCCGCACTCTTTGAGTTTGGGACGCGTGCGCTAGTCATTATGCTACCATCACTTGAAAAAATTATACCGTTTGTTAAATGTGAAAGCGTCACTTCTAATTTTAAATAATTTTTCGACGAAATCTTCTTAACCATCCATTACAGACCCAGTTATTGAAACATAGAAAGAGAGAGACGATACATAGAAAATAGCTACGAAACCTTAAAACGCTAAAGATTGGGACACCATTCAAGCAACAATAATAAATACTAACTAGGGCGCACAACAAAAAGGTTCGCCTATATTGTAGCCGCGACAAAAAACCTCGATCGACTAAAAGACAATATATTGAGAAGCCTCTTATGAGAGTGGCACTCATTGTAAGTGCCACATTCAGCTCAGTTACGGACCCTTTAATATGTCAAGGCTAATTTGTCGAGATAAAAAAGTCGGAGATAAAATTGTTTTTAAAACATTTTTTGTGTGACGAAAATCAGGACGGAAGGACTATGTTTCACTTGTGTCGTACAGCCTCAGCTACATCGGATGACTGACACAAATACATGTCAAAATATCTATTTAGAATATTTCTTTATGAATAAATAAAATTAAACATGGGAGAAGTTGAATTAATAGTAGAAGTGGTCCGGTTGCTTTTACCGCAGGACTGATTGCACATGGAGTAAATGAGTCCACATAAGGAGACAGCGTCGCGATAAATCGAGTTCTAGACGCCTTCCCGCTTGGTGGACTGAGGACACCTGCGCAAGGTCACTAAGGGTAATGGGGGATCAGAACGTGTGATGTATAATATTGTGGAGACATATATAGGTAATGGAGATCGATTAACTAAAGAAAAAACATGATGTAGAAGCTAGGAGATGCTTTAGTTTTCTATGGAGAGCAACCGGATGTGCTAAAATCGCAATTGCTGGATGTTTGGGAAGAATATGACATGTAAGACTGATAATTAAAGCCACATAAAGTCCGTAAGTGTTTCAGTTAATACATTAAATAAAGAGGTAGTGTCTGCAACAAACGAAATGAATACAGTTAGTAGTTTACAGAAAATAAGAAAGTACCCACTCCTAGAGGACATAATCGGTTAACTTAAACCACTTATTGCCAAGTGTAGGTGAGTAAATCCTAAATCTATTTTCAGTACTGCCAATAGAGGCGCGGACAGTCAAATCGACTGATGTACTTTTTGTAAACTTATAGAACACATATCATAGTTTTTGTATGACGTCATAATATGTCCATATGACCCATATGACGTCATAATATGTCACAGTATGAAAGGTATTTAAAATGATTTCTATCATGATAGTTTAGAAGTTACATGACAAGATGTTACCATAGCACCTGTTCTTTTATATGTAAATATTTTAGAATTCATTCTGACATGAGTTCACCTAACACTCCGAGATATAATTTTATTTGGTGTCTAAAATGTCAGTGAACGATGCCGCTACAATATTGGCTTAAGAATATTCTTTCCATTCTAATGCGACTTATTAACCACGATGACTAAGTCTCGCAAAAGAGACATCAGAAACATCTACTAAAGTTCAACATAACAAAAAAACATAACATCCTTTAAATAAATTGCCATGCCTTTTCGTTAAGCACGTTCGACAATTGCATTTGTCTGGTCACGTCTAGTGACTCCATAGTATAGACAGTGATAGCAAATATTTGAGAGCTTACAAACAGTTAAATTTTTAATCCAAAGCCATTCTGTGATTATGCGAAAACGTATTGCGATCAGCTTACCATTTACATATACTATCGTTTACTAAACTGAGATGCAGTCAATTAAAAGGAAAAATAAATATATTCGTCAGACAAATACGCATCAAGTTTATTTTTGCATTGACAGTCAAGGTCACCAACATGAACAAGTTGCGTTTCTATTTGACAAGTTTTATAATTTATTATTCCTCAAAAAAAAAAGAAACAAGCAACGATTTTTACATTTTTATATCTGTAATATTTTATTGCGTCTATTCTGTAAATTGTTTTAAGCATGTTTTCCTCTATTGTTGAATAATTTCAGGAAATATAAGCCGCGCGCACAAGGGTTGACGATTACTACATACTATTATTGTATTGTATTACTTACTATTATTGTATACCAGCTGCGCCCGCGGTTTCACCTGCGTGGTGATGGAATATCGTTGTTTTAGATAATTCACACTACATATTTACAAATTATATCCTGTGTTATTCAGATGTGTAAGCTATATTACTGTATACTTTTATCAAAATATATTCAGTAGTTTTTGCGTGAAAAGGTAACAAACGTACATCCCTACATACATACTTAAAAACTTTCACTTTTATAATAATATTTAGTTATATAGGATAGGATAAAATTAATTGCAACCACTATTTATGTAACCTTTTTTGTCAACCCTACCGAGCATCGGGCACGATCTTCTACAATTTTTAATTTTTTGTGAATAAAGCGAGTATTTCGAAATCGATTTAAATAAAAACAATCAAGGAACAAGAAAAATACCAATTGACAGGATTTATTAACATAAACATTAATTTAATTCATGTTTATAGACAATTAACATAATAAATTATTATGAATAACGAGAAAAAATACATTATAGCGTACCCGCTACAGGAATGCTGAATATATTGAGAAGAATAAAAATAAAAACGTTATACATTTCAATGGACCCACGGAAAATTGCGTGGGGGACCATTTATTAAACAGTGGGCGGAATTTATGGCCATAATATTTCAGTATCGCGATATTCGATAAACTTACTCGATGTTATTATAGAACCTGAGTGGATGCTAAAACCTAAACTAAACTAACTAAACTTTATCGGGGTAAAGGTCAAATTCGGGGCTACCTGCTTCTTCTTCCTTAAATGGCTTCGCACAATTTGTGAATTTAACCATTTGTAGGGAATACGTGCGTTCCCTACAAATGGTTAAATTCACAAATTAAATGTAAATTAAAGTAACCCATTTTTTAGATCTTTTGTTTTAGAATAGTAGTATACGACAAGACCCCGTCTATATTTCACGTAGTAATTCATACATATGGTTTTAAATTCCGAACAGAAAATTAAAAAAATATATATAGCTCATACTCATCAGTCGTTTAAAAAGCGATAATCGCTTACGTGACTAAAATCCTAGCCGTTCCTGTGACCAAAGGTGGTCGTGGTTTTTTGGTGCCATCAATGCAAAAATACGTCGTCGTCATGGGAACGCAAACGAAGTTTCACTGGCATTGCTAGTAATGAATAAGCTAGGATTTTACTCTCAATTATACTTTATGTCCCTGCTACACCTGACGTGACATTGTAAATGATGTTAAACATCGACCGAAAGCGTATAATATGTATATATACTAGTGTAGGTAATCAATAATGGTGTTTTTTTTAACACAGTAATTAAGAGCTATAAGGTTACAGTCACGAACACTAACGTAAGTGGAGCAGAGCCATCAGAATCTATACTACTATTTTAAATGCGAAAGTTTGAATGGATGTTTGTTGTTCAATAACTTTAGAACGGCTGAACGGATCTGGATGAAATTGGAATAGAAAAACTACTACAACTATAATTGTTACGGACAGAGAGCACCCCCCTGACCAGCCCGCATACCGCCGACGCATATAGCTCGCACGTTTAGCAGCTACGCGGCGGACGGAACGCAGGAGCGGCCTTGGAGACCGTAAGATCACACTTACCACTCTCACTCTTTTCTCTCGCACAATTACTTGATCATTCCAATACGTACTTCTTTTGTGTATAATTTTATTTATGTAAATAGTTTAATAATTATCATACAGTCCAGTCAAGTTTCATTTTAAAAGAAGCAACTGTCACCAGTAATACTTATAGTTATAGTCTGGAATAGCACAGCTACTTTTGATCTTGGAAGAATTTACGATTCCCGTGAAATATCGTCTATAAAATTTACATTTAGACGAGTGATTAATATTTATTGGTTTTTCCATATAATCTTCCCTATTTACAGTAAGTTCTATGAAAATCAGGAAAACAGACCACATGACTGTTTATTACATTATACTTACCACAATCATAAAATTTGAATAACAAGGAAACATGTAATGTTTAAGTACATTTGAACTAACCTTGTTAACAACGTGTAATTGCGTTTAATTGTTCTTGAATAATTCAAATTAAAATTAAAATTAAGTTAAAAATCTTAATTTATGTTTATGAGATTAGAAACGCCTATACGGTTGAAGAGTAATTTAATGTACTTGAAGTATAAACATTCAAAGTGATCATCAATCAACGACAAGGTTTCAAAGAACTGCTTTAAAGTGTATTTAATTAGAAGAAGGGCAAACAAACGGCCGGACATTCTGATTTAATAAGGATTTTTGCTAAAATTAATAAAGAAGCATTAAAATGGCAGGAAGAAAGAGCCGGAGACATGTTGGAAGTTGCGGCGTCTCGGTTAATGGAAGGGGAGCGTGTTAAGTACGACGGGAGAGGGACAAACGAGAATAAATTGCGAGACGACCCAAGGTCTCCAAATTGGGAGTTAGTTTCGCTATTTTAAATTTTTCAAGGCACAAAAACCTTGGACCTTATCCCTGGAATGTATTTATTACTTGCATATACATATGCACAACATATAACATACAACAATAATTGTGCAACGACCGTCTAAAAGTTATTTTTCTATCCCCGTACAATACTCTTTTCTGCGTGAAATACACCCTATGTCCCTTTCTCTAGCCCTGACATGTATATGAAAATTAATATCGTGAGAGTAGTTAAGATCTCACTCACATACAGCATAGCAAAACTGAAATTCAATTGCATAATATTAGGTAAATTAAGAAGTATGAGTTGCTTACCATAAAGTGAGAGCAGCGTTGTCACCCAAAACCAATGCATCCACCAATGTAATGTCATGACGACAGCTTAAGAGAGTCTGTTCACACCAACCGCCTGTAAAAGAAAAGAAACCTTATTAGACGTTTTTGAGACAACCTTTAGATCATAGGAGATTATCGGAGACCACTGAAGACCATCCAAGAAACAGTATAGTAATAAGAGCAATAATGACAAGACCTTCTATTTTAAAAACAGCGTATATTACACTAATTGATACTATTTTAGTTCTTTTTTCATTACATTAACGTTCGAAATTGTTTAATAATAAAAGTGATCAACATTTTTCTTCCAGTAACACTTTTCTCCTGGCCCCCATCCGCTGAGTAACGTGCGGTAAAGAACCTCGTTCCAATATATATTTTTGTTAAGTAAATATGGTGCTAGACAGTAATCTTTCAGTGTTTCTGGACGCGGAAATGAAAATAGAAAGGTTATTTGTATGTATATAACAGACAACATTATATTTAAAAAAACTGAACGAACCGTATTATTGCAAGCGTTGCAGTTCTTTTAATAGATTCGCACGTTGCTTAAAGATTTTTTTATTTTTTTATTGCAGCAGATCAGCAGACAGGCAGACGGCCCACTTGATGGACAGCGGTTACCATCGCCTATGGACATTTGCAACACCAAAGGTGCTACGAATGCGCTGCTGCTCTCTTTAGGGAGCCTGGAACCTGGTCACTAATGCCGGAACACAACACAAGGTTGTTATGGCGACATACTCTAGACCAGGGGTGGTAGCCATCCAGTCGGGCAAATGCCCTACCACCTGGCTGTGGGTTGTTTTGTCGCCTCTTACGACAGGCTGCCGGGCCGCAGGAAATTGTATTCTTTCTCCGTTCCTGCACGGATAAAAGAATATCATACTTCAGACGGCTCAAATCGATTTTTTGATAATTAATACTTATGGTAAAATGTTATCAGGCTTTTGACTTCTTATACCTAGCATCACTAATACATAAAGTGAAATTGTTTACTTTCGGATGGTTATTTCATAAATTAGTTTTCTTGGGGCACTCACTCAACATATTTCATCACGCCATGACAAGATATATAGTTATTAATAAAATAAAGGGTTTTTGAAAAACAAGATGTCTAACAGATACGTCTAGTTCTTATTTACAGAGTGATAACCCTTTATTGCTCATCAAAATAGACTGTTCCAGAAACATACAGTAATTTTCGTAGCAGTTTTATTGCAATTTTTATTATAGAGATCCCTTCCAGGCAAATTTACGTTCAGGAAATTCTTAGTCAATCGATATAGGTGGTGCAGAACATTGGATAGAAAAGAAAGCGAAGCGGATATTACATAAGATTGAATTCTCTAACACTATAGTGATACTAAATTAAGGTATATCAAATCCTTTATACATGGGTCGTCGCGTATTTTGCATGTCATGCGCATCCAAGCAAGACTTCCACTACACTCGAAAAGTATAATAACTTCACGGTTTGTACCTTTGAGGCTGGCAGACGGATGGACAGATGTGGGGCGTGGCGACCTGACTTGCCCATATTAATCAGTCTCTTGGCGTTTTCTAAACAATGACTTTGAAGTGGATTACTTTTTCGGATTGTAAATTAAGTTTTTTGAGATGCTAAAACATCACTTTCTTTCTCGAACTGTTACTTGGCAGTTTTTGAAAGTATTAAAAGTACAGACAGTACAAAACACAGACAACTTGGCTGACGTTTTACTTTGTAAATTAAAATATATTATAGTTGGGAAACTTGCTCATGAAATGTTTCCATTTTTATTTTTGTTTACATACCTATTGTGTACAAAGTTGTTTGGTTATTACTGTTTCAATACTACTAGTGGAAAAATAATATCTACTTTTCTTTGGTCTTTTAGCAGATATTATTGTCTTTTTCTGCTTTGCTACAGCTAAAGTACATACACATTGATTCTAAATTTCATAGAGAATATACTCAACTATTTTCAATAAGAAAATAATAGATATACGATAAGAAGTTTAACGAGTAGTGCCGTCAGGACCAATGTTCCTAAGATTGTAACACGTATCGATGATGTGGAACAACGCGATGGATAAGTGGACATTGGCCCTAGTATGACCATGAAAGTTCTTACTTTACAAACCGAAAAGAAACCTGTGCATAACGGATTACATCCAGATTTTAGATTTTTGACTCTTATCAGACCAATAAACCTTACAAAACCAATAAAACAGATTGTAAAATGTATTATGTATATGTAACGACACGTACGCCTTACCTCTGATTAAATTTGCAATTTTATGTTAGGGTTGCGAATAACTTTACTATGTCTGCTGAGGAAGATGTACGGTTTAATCTTGCGAAATGTTTGTGGTGCCTTAGTGAAATTTATCATGTCCTAATCTTCACTAGCGTGTAATTTATAGCCTAATATTTCGGGTCATTACGTTTAGGATACGTAATACAAAGAAAATTTCCCTCCGATTTAGAAATGTTGTCTACAACTTGTAACTTTATAAAAAATAAAAACTTCGTTTAAAAAAATCGACTTTAAAAACTAAAAGTGTTATCTAAAACATCTTAAAGTCGGTGCTTAGCAATTTTCAAAATATAGTAATATTTATGTTTTACTTTGCACCGACTTCCAGATGTTTTAGATAATATATATTAATAATAATAGCTTTAGAAATAAGTTATTTTATACTTTTTAGTTTTTTAGTTTTTGAAGTCGGTTTTTTTAAACGAAGTTTTTATTTTTTATTTGTTACTTTTTAATGTCTACCTATGTAAGGGTGGACCTACGAATGGTGCCGCGCTTCTTAAAAAATATAGGTCCCAAGAAACGGAAACAAAAAAATGATCGTAAAATGAAAACTACTGGGCCAAACTATGTCAAATTTTTAGGGGACCAAATAGCAGCTATTCCGCGTCGAACAAAAAAAGAATCACATAAATCTCAGAGTAATCGGTGTACATATGGAACGAAAAGGATTTTTTTTTCATAAAAAATGTTCACAAGATGAAAATTACTGGACTAAACTATGTAAAATTTTTAGGGGACCAATTGGAAGCTATTCCGCGTCGAACAAAAAAGGAATCACGTAAATCGGATCATAAATCACAGAGTAATTGGTGAACATACATGAAATTAAAAAAAAAAAGAGATCCCGACGAATTGAGAACCTCCTCCTTTTTTTGGAGTCGGTTAAAAATTCTAAAAAATCGTGTAATAGGCTCCATGTGTTCACCTTGCGAAAGTTTTCCTGTTGAACTGGCGTCTGCGTATATTTCGAAGTACGGATAGTTTAGCTGCAATGAGGGTCGAATGCAGATTAGCGGTCTCGCTATGTGTTCTTTCACCGTTAGCACTTGTTAATTTCTTGTAATGAATGCTTGCTGTCACGATCTGAACCCACGTGATGAAAATGAGACTTTGATAATTATATCTGAATTCTTATTGTATTTAAATTATAAGCAACAAAAATATCTAAATAAAGCATAAAATTTACATATACTTAGGTATTGATCTCCTTAGAGGAATACATTAAGACCTATCAAACAGTATAGTCGTAAATAACAAATGTTTCAAAGTAAACAATAAAAGATTAGCAATCTTCAGACATTTTTTTCTAAAAATATCGGTAGTTAGTTCTCAAGTCAACAAAGCAACTAAGCCATTAAACAAAGCAACGTTTAGAGTCATAGAAACAATCAAAGTTGTTGCATTTTCACAAGTTCTCTTAATAACAATGAACACAAAATTGCACATTTGCAAATCGTTCGAGAGCAGGTTTCAAAACATTCTTTCTTCGCACAACTTTTATACCTATTACTTAATAGACTCTCACGGGCCTACATAAAATGGGATGGTGTTGCAAAAGCTGTGGAAGCGAACTAATTCTAATGTTGCAGTACGCCTTTGATCAAGACATATGACTTAATTAAGAATTTTTGTAATAACTTTTTAATTAAATAAATTTAATAATTTTTTAAATCAACTGAAACACTTCTTGGCATCTTACAAGCATCTGCGATCGTACAGTTTGGTTGTCAATCGATTGCTCAAACATCGCGATGTCTCTGGCTTCTATTTACTCATAGTAAAAATCAGTTGATGTGTGGTTTGTGATGTGTGTGGTTTTCTATATATGAAGGTTCTCTTCAGAATCTTTGTCAAGTGAAAATACATCGAATACGTTGGTAAGCCTTGCTACGTGTATATCAGAGCAAAGTGGCGAAAGAGCATTCGACATCACAAAGAATACCCCTACTACGCATTATTTACATTTTAAAATTAAAACAAGTCTAATTATGCAAATACATAGTTTTGGTATGGGCTCGCGTTTAGCGACCATCTCTTCTGTAAGATCTTGGTCAAGATTGGAGACATTTATTGACATTTACATGTAGTTGTACATTTAGGAAAATTTATAAACTAATACAATTTATCAAAATTTTGTAAACCTCTCGTTTATAAATGTACTAGAAATATAATTTTAACTAGCTTCTGCCCGCGGCTTCATCGACATGGAATAGTTAAAAAGACCTCCCGATTTTGAAACATTCTTCATTAGTGCTCAGCTCCTATTGGTTTTAGCGTGATGATATAACCTTCCTTGACAAATGAGCTATCTAAACTGGCAGAATTTTTAAAGTCAGACCAATAGTTCCTGATATTAGTGCGTTCAAGCAAACAAACACTTCAGCTTTATACTGACATATTAGTATAAGACACAACGAGTCACCTTTTACCAGCCGTGTTAACAAAGTGACTCAGAATGTTAAACCCCAATGAATAAGTATTCACTGACGCTTAACGTCATAGTCAGATTAAAGTAAACAATCTAATGAAAACTTAAAACCATAAAAGTACTTTTAAATATGTGTGACAGTAGCGAATACGTAAGAAAATACTTGAAGAAGTTATACTGGAATCTGTAATTCTCAAAATATGCATATATCCAAGTCAACTCATCTATGATGTAAGTTACATTTCTGCAAAGCAAGTAGTAAGTAGACTTAGAGACTTGTGGTGTTTACCCATATAAAGCTCTAAATGAAGCTCTCTCATAAACATAACTTCAAAGCTTCGAAGAGGTACATAGTGGTTGTTTTCATTTTGAGAACCTATGTATCTTAGTCCTCGCTTGTGACTCTACTCACTTCACAAAATAAAAAATAAACTTAGTCAGCACAATTGTGTTTCGAGAAAGTTATCATGTCCCATGTTATTTGCAGAATATTTTTCTTGTTAGAATTTATATGTATATAGAAACATCACGAAATTGGGACAGTATAGTAGCTATCGCACCTTCAAGTTTGGAATAAGTTCAAAGGTAAGTTAAGACATAGGTTTGAAATTGACGAGAAAGAATGTGCAGCTTAGGCAGTTGTCGGACCTAATGCGACCTAGTATGCATTACAATTACCACAGCTGATGATGAAGAAAAACATCGTCAAGAAACCTAATTGAGGTAGTCGATGTGTAAAACGAGCCATTCAACTTTGTAAAAGCGTAGTGGGTATACCGTCCATACCCTTAAAAATTTGGAGGCTCAAGTCCAGAAGTAGGTTATATGAAGCCTGACGTTAGTTCATATAATGTAACGACTGAAAGTCGCTGTACTTATAACTATAACCTATAATTCTGAATGTAATCATCGATCCAGGCGATTATTATTTATGGAATTAACCCACAATAAAGGAAGGAAGCTCCCTTCAGATTACTTCATCATTACTAAGGCTATCGTGAAATTAACTCAACATCTTGGCTAGTTTCCAAGAGCCGATGACCTTTAAATTGGTAGAAGAAATATATCTAGAAAACATCCTGCGAGAGCATCACGTGCCATTTGATGGCGCGTATAATTTTCGAAATTACAGACTACAAATAAATAATGTTACGTATAAATTCGTGGATACACAAGACTTTGCTATGCTATGCATTGCTATTTATGCTTTAAATTTCGTAGATCCGTTTTCTTAGATTAAGAAGTTATATTTATACTAAGGTACTTACTGAAACCAATCAGCAGGGGAGCTCGTAAGGGATTACATGCAGTCAATCGAAGATAACATATTATCTGTAAACAAAGAAAAGACACAATAGAGAAACTAATAAATTGTAATAAACGGGGTAAAGAAAAACAATAATAGACAGCAGCAAACAGACATTTTATTACAAGGCAATGTACTTAATAATATACAGGATTAAATCTGTTTTGGATACATCATTATTCGGCGAATGAAGTGGGCGCTTGCCATCTTAACCTCGGACCCAGACAAGTTTGATGGTATGTGCTGGATCAAGAATGAGGAAGCTGAACGATTGACAAAATTGTTATTATCAAACAAAACAAAATATCAAACACCACCATGTTGCGTGTACTGCTTTTTCCTCATGACCTTGAATATTGTTAGTGATTTAGCTTGTCTTAACAGTAACAGGCAGCGCATTCCAGAGTCAATTAGCCTGTACGGTAAAAAATATTGAAAAATATGAAATAATGTTTGGGGAGTATTAAGTTGAAGATTAGTAAAAGGTAGGTGATTTTTATATAAACTCACTTATAATGGTGATGTATGATGAATGGATCCGAATCCTCGGATCTGCATCCGTCGCAGTATTGACGGATGTACTATATTGTACAACCAACACTAATTCGGATACCGTTCCGACAGTACCCCGGCTCTCTTGCGCGGGACCAGAACATCCGTATCCACACGCACACGCGTCTGAATGCGAAGTGGGAGATCCGCGCAACCGTATCAACGATTACTTTTAAAATTGATTTAAATAAATTCGGTTTAACGGATCAGTATATTCATAAGTCCTCTGCAAATGGTAGTCAGCCGAACCCTGGATGGATGGATCTTATAGACACGGGACATGGATGTGAATCTTTAGACACTAATGCACATGGAGATGCAGCTCTGAGTTGTACTTAGACATACCTACTTCTAAATTACTACATAAGCGACGATCAGAGTTAGCTTGTTTGGACGCTTTAAAATACCTACCACCCACATTCTCAGGTTGAACCAAAAACCGAACAGAAAAATCTCGCTGTCCAAACAGTGTGTTGTTTAAACACCACTCGCGAGGTGAAACAAAATAAATACGAGCGTCCATTCGACGATTCGTTGGTTGTAGCGAGCCTGGTGTGTGTCAAGTAAATATTATGAAAGACTAATTATCCGTGTGTGTAAAGGACAAGGTTATTAGTTGTTTGTTTTTATATGAAGTACTAGGATACGCCCGCGAGTTCATCCACGCTTGACTTGAAATCCCCACAGGATTCCCGGGACACAAATTATCGCAGCATTTGAAAAAAAATTGTAAAGCTATCATTTTAGTGGAAACTGTGTCGGAGAATAAGGTAATGTTTATGGATCCGATCAACTTCAAACTCCTCCGGGGAAAATTCTCGCGATATTACCGCGATAAAAAAGTGTTTTTCTTTATAGTAATAATAAAGTTATGCTTACTGTAGTAGGATCGGTTGTTAATTACGGTCTAGGTAGTTATGGTTGGACATACAAAACATATTTAATAGATATACACAGTTTCAGTCTTTTTTTAATTGCTTGAGTTCAGCAGACAGGCAGATGGCCCACTTGACGGAAAGCGTTTACCTTCGCCTACAGACATTTGCAACACCAATGGGGCTACAAATGCGCTGCTGCTCTCTTAAGGGAGACTGGAACCTGGTCACTAATGCCGGAACACAACTCAAGGTTGTTGTGGCGACATACTTTGGTTACGTTTGTTACAAGTTAGTTACAAGCCATAGCACCCAACAATATTAAATCTAACATAAAGACAATCATAAAGAACAATTCAAATATTGTAATGTTATGAGTAGAATAGATGAAGATGTAAAATTTTAATACTAACTAAATGTC
Source organism: Dendrolimus punctatus (assembly GCA_012273795.1). NCBI lineage: Eukaryota > Metazoa > Arthropoda > Insecta > Lepidoptera > Lasiocampidae > Dendrolimus > Dendrolimus punctatus. The sequence continues at coordinate 2,972,299 of CM022528.1, forward strand.
ACAAACCAGAACTATTAGTTAAGAAGACTAGACTTAACTACATGAAACCGAGATCTAGCGCAAGTAAATATATTATTCCTATATATAAATAACGTATACAAGGCTTGAGGAATACACGACACCAATCAATGTAAATGATCTCTCAGAGGATCTGCAATGTATGTACAGAAATAACCATAAATCGACCAAATATAATCTGAAGAGATTCTATATTGATTATCTGGGACTAAAACAACCATATCCGTGCAGGAACGGAGAAAGAATACAATTTCCTGCGGCCCGGCGGCCTGTCGTAAGAGGCGACAAAACAACCCACAGCCAGGTGGTAGGGCATTTGCCCGACTGGATGGCTACCACCCCTGGTCTAGAGTATGTCGCCATAACAACCATGTGTTGTGTTCCGGCATTAGTGACCAGGTTCCAGGCTCCCTAAAGAGAGCAGCAGCGCATTCGTAGCACCTTTGGTGTTGCAAATGTCCATAGGCGATGGTAACCGCTGTCCATCAAGTGGGCCGTCTGCCTGTCTGCTGATCTCCTGCAATAAAAAAAAAATAAAAAAATACTAGAATTATGATAACTCCGCTTTCATTATCAAATCGGAACTAAACATTTGAATGATGATAAAAATTCCCCGCCTCAGCTATAGGACCTGAGGCGGGGAATTTTGATTAAACATTAATATTGTGTAAATTCAATTTTTAAAATGGCACTATGTATTATAAGGTAATCTACACGACTCTCTGCGGCACGAATAAACCCATGAGGTGCCAAAGTCAGCGAACGAAGAACAGCGCTGGTTTTAACTGGTTAGCATATGCTGAGACTGGGTCCAATTGTAGGACTTATTCTGTATTATTTTACTGTTTGATAATACTCTGTATTGTTTTTGTCCGAGATAAAATGTCTTTCTTTATTTTACTTTTCTTACCTGTGCTCAGTCGGACGGGTAACGGGACTGTACTTAACCGCATTGTGCGTATAAACACTTCTATTAAATTAAAAAAAAATCTCATTCCTTTCAAATTAATTTTGCAGCCGACTGCTAAACTTTCAAAGTATCTCACGCAAATACCTTTCCTTTGAACTGTATATTTGCAATTATTTGAATTTAAGCCCTCGTTTCGTCGTTCCCATCTGAGATTACAAAGTTTTTCAATGGTGGCTAGAATTAAAGGAATAATTTTGTTTTCTGTCGCGACATTCAAAGGTCGGATTCTTGTAAGAAGCCCCGACACTCGTATGTCTGATACGCCTTGAAAAATATGCTGTATTATGCGCTGCTTTTATTCTTTTCACTTTTATACTTTGAAAAGACCGTCTGGAAAAAATAAATCTTACTATTGTTAGAACCATTCACTAAGTAATATTTTAAATATAAATATAAAATTTACCACTTTTTTTTTGCAACATTTCGTTGTTAAAACAGTATACCTATGTACATATATACCTTATGGTTTGCTTGGCACCGACTTCAATATGTAGAAAATTAAATAAACTAAATAAATTCTTAGTCAAAAATCTTTATTAAGTTATTTTATACTTTTTAGTTTTTGAAGCGGTTGTTTTAAACGAAGTTTTTTTTGTTGTTGTATAAACTTGTGATGTTATGTCATGTACGCTCGTCCAAAACCCGTTAGGCTGCGACATTTTGAAAAATGATAAAAAAATCTCAGTTCATGACTAGTTATTGTATCAAATATAACAAACAGCCCATAAACGTCCCACCACTGGGCTTGGGCCTCCCATTATAGGGAAACGGACGGTATACGCGCCACGCTTGTCCAAGGCGGCTTGGCAGGTTTGACACATCGATTACTTCGATGTGCACGTTGCATCACGATGTTTTCCTTCACCGTTGTTAGCACGTGGTAATTATAAAAATATGCAAATTACGTCAGAAAACTGCCTAGTGGTGCATACGTTTTGGCCAGGATCGAACCCGCGCCCTTTAAGTCAGAGACGCGTGCGCTAGCCATTATGCTACTACGACAGGTATTGTATAAATAGTGGTTAACACTTAATTTTTGACATTTAAGTATTTGGAAATCTCAGAAAGATACTTCAATGTAATTAGTAGATCTTTAGATAATACAGTTTCATAATACATGTCTACAATATTGATCTCTATCAGGGATTTAACATGCTGTTATAATAATAAACGAGCATTGACGTCAAGATACTTTCGATGCATGAAACAAATCAGTCAGCATTTCATTGTGACGTACTTCATCCAATCTGGAATACCTGTACGAGTTCATATCGTAAACAACGCTGAAATTAGATGTTTTCCAGAGTAGGTATTAGGTGTATTACAGAATTAACATGAAAAATAAAACTGCGCATAAAAACCGCTAACTTTAAATAATTTCCGATAAATTATGAAATTTATGTTATTGCAACGAATTCCATGCCGTCAGGAGTGTGTAAATAAATCAAAAAACTTAACTAAACTTTAAGCACATAAAAAAAATGTATTTATAAAGGCTGTATGCATTGTTCAAAAGTTAAATCAATACATTTGTCTCACTTTAATACTGTAGACTCTATAGTATAGAGCATATGAGACGAAAGATGTAGTTCTAAATTTCACCACGCGCACTTTGCACACCATTTTCATATTACAAACTTCAAAGATTCTTGCGCCTTTCTCACTGATATTTGTTTGCCTCATTACCTATCTTACTGTTTCCTTGCAAATGTGTTGAAAAAAGGTATGACACCACACCCTTGTAAAACCACCTTACCGCACAGGTCTCATAAATAATTATTATTGCTGGTAAAATAATGTTTCTTATACGTGTTTCTATTACATAACGACTTTGGATAGTAATATATTTGCTACGAAAACTCGAATTAAAATCAAATATACTAAGTGCGAACTTATCCACGCACATTGGCGACGAACTTATAGTGCGTTTGCAGACCATACTGCCGCCGCACTTAGCCGCTGTGAAGTAGACTCAGCAGTAGGTGTGCTGGCAACGCTCTCATAATCGTATAATATGTACACAGAAATTTACAGAATACAAGCGTAGGGACGACGCCGCATTAGCGTTGTCGTGTACACGAGCGCTTCGACTAAAAAGGTTGCTACCATAACAGCGAAAGAGATTTGTTTCTTCGTACCTTTTTCACGATCTTCGAAATTAATCTATTTTTCTGTAATTAAAATTAATATCCATCCTTTAATATTTCCTTCAATTTTAGGTATTGAAAACGGTACAGGTAGGTAAGTATCAAGTAATAATTCCATGTAGACAGGTGTGACTATACATGTTTCAAATATTCATTGACTAGACGACAAACGCCACATGCCGTTTCTATTTATAGGAAACTAGTGAAAAACTCGTATTGCCTCATAAGGCTTAGTCTGACTCACTGCAGCTGACTCACGTGGCAGTGACCAGACACTGTATAACGATTTTGCAATAAAGAATACAATTATTGCTTTTAACATTTAACATTTTAGGTTTTTAAAACCGTGACACAGAGCCTTTGCCGACATTTACTGCAACCCTGAGTCTCCGGTTTCAATTCCTGATATTGTAAACTTCGTAATTGAACTTATCACTATTGACTATGGTCTGGGTGTTTGTTATCAAATTCAAAAGTTTTTATTCATAACTAGCTGACCCGGTAAACTTCGCGCCGTCTCAGAATCAATAAAGAACTTCGATTTCTGAACGACGGGACGAACATCAAACGTTTGACATTAAAAAAATTAAAGAATTAATATTGTTATGTACTGAAGTGAAGGTAGTTTGGAAAGCAGCGAGTCTGTCATGGCAGACGCGCGCGCGTCGTTTCGATCCCGTAAATTAGTGAGTATTTAACAAATATATTATATAATATAAAAATTGCTGTTCGTTAGTCTCGCTAAAACTCGAGAACGGCTGGACTGATTTGGCTAATTTTAGTTTTAAATCATTTGTGGAAGTCCAGGGAAGGTTTAAAAGGTGAGTAAATATAAAAAAAAAGTGCTTGGAATAAAGTAAAAACAACAATTTAGCTTTCCCTTAGAAACCATTCCTACCTGTCAAACATTTGCTGTTCGTCACGTAATTTAGAAATCAATTAAAATTAAAAGTCGTTCAGAAATAAATTATAATTGAAAAGTTAAGTTTTTTGGTTTTGAATGTTAAACGTTTGACGTTCGTTCTGGTTAAGTTTTGACCACATTTCTAAAGTTGAAATATTCTGCAATTATCATTTAGCTTTTTTATTTATTCATTCTGAGGCGGTAAGATGCTTGCCGGGTCAGCTAGTTTTAAATAAAGAATATTTTTTTAACTAATAAGTGACGGATCGAAAGTCTTAGTTGAGATTTTTTTTATAAAAAGCAATAACGAACCAGTGGCGCCAACTGTGATTGCAGTGTTACGAGAGACGTTTTTGGGTTTGTTACCGAGTTACGTTTTTAGGTGTTTGTTACGAGTTACGTTTTTAGGCTGGTGTTACAAGTTATATTTAGTAGGCGATTTTGACTCGTTTGGTTCATTGGTTAATTATTCAATAACAAATTGTAGAGCGGTTAGTCTCAGTAAGATTGTCTAATTATATATAATTACTAGCTGTCCCGGCAGACGTCGTCCTGCCCGGTAAAAATAGGGGTTTGTCGCAGAGGGTTAATAATTTAGGGTTGTATGTATTTTTGTATGTTGTATCATAAAAAATAGAAATTAAAAATTTTGTCTAAAAAATAAATAAAAAATTTTTAGGGGTGGACTACCCCTAACATTTAGGGGGATAAAAATAGATGTTGGTCGATTCTCATAGATACCGTATAAGCACAAAAAATTTCATCAAAATCGGTCAAGCCGTTTCGGAGGAGTATGGCAACGAAAACTGTGACACGAGAATTTTATATATTAGATATGCATGAACTTAAAATTTTCAACTGTTAAACGATAAGTTCATATTTTCCAGTGCATTATCCAAATCGTGACCCTTTCAAGCCGTGCTTAAGATAACACTAAAAATTTAATCAAAACAAACTTCATAAAGACACTTTAAAACAATGATTCACGCTATACGTGTTTATTGTTCAAAACCGCAGATATTAATCAAATATTTTCACGTTTCATGAGTTTAATAGCCCGTTACTTAACAAAGTGTTGGTGGAGTTGAATTTTTTAATTTCAATAATGTAATTTTTAGATTTAATAATGTTACTTTCTTATTACGCCATTGCAATGAGTTTAAATAAGAATTATTGTTATAGTTTTGGTGGTTTTAGGGAAATGTTATTAAGATACTATTTCTAGTTTTTAGTCTCAAGGTCGCTCGGCGGGCTAAAGAGCAAGCTATTTTGGGAGTATTTCGAAAACTAGTTCCGTTGGCTCAGCGTCCCAAAGCGAGTCTTGGCCTCCGAAACAAGAGCAGGCCACTTTTCGATTTTCCCGTACAGTGTTTTGCTAGTTTGGGCTTGGAGTTCATCTCTCAAACAATCGGAAACGCGGGTACCCAGTCACAAGCATCTAGCTAAATTAGGTAGTTGAAGTGGCAGTGGCCACATTTATCGGTGGACAGATGGATGATGAAGTAGACGGGTCCTGGAGAACGCGTCTTGGCAAACGTAATGTCTATACATTACGTTTGCCAAGACGCGTTCTACTAGAAGACGTCTATACGCCTTCTAGTCTGATGGACCTACGACAACGACCTGTGTAGAGTCAACTACGGGTGGGGGCTGAACAAAGACAGCGGATGTCCCTGATAGATGACGCAACGTCAGGGAGGCCTACGTCCAGCATTCGTTAACTTTGAAGTTTAATATTAAGAGTAAAACGAATTTATTTCCCATTTAGTTGTAAGCGACCTTGGTCGGAATTTACGTTTCTACTTTTTTGCATTATAGTCAAGGTGGCTAAGTCCGTCAGTGGGTAACTCCATACACCTCTCATTATTTCCGTGTTTGAATAGTTACGACGACAAGAAATCAGTCAGTGAAGCTGAGACACCATTGAATTTTAATTTCGAATTATAGTTGGCGGTAAATTCAGTTTAAAAAGTTAAAAAACAAGTTGTGTATGAATTCACCCCATTGACGGACTTTGCCACATTGACTATATTACATTCATATTTTGACGTTTTTACCACCTGTCCCTGGGTGTGGGTTGTTTTCTCCCCTCCTAGGACAAGCCGCCCACCCAGCTACAGAAATTAGTTAAATTCTTCGTTCCAGCACCTATAGATGTGAATGATAATTACGTTCCAATTTATTTACTTTTTGCTTTAACAGTCAGTCATTATTATAATCCAGTACCACAAGATCCGGCCTTGGAGGCTTCGTAACGCCTTGCGAAATTAGACGCTGTCACCTGATAACGTTGCACTGAGACGTGTTGAGCAAAGTTGTTAGATTTTGCTATTGATTTAACTCGCAATACTAATCAAATATTAGCGCTTAGTGTACACTTGCTTGCTTGCCATTACTACCGGTAGGCTTTGTCACGCAGCATACCCGACACAACCGTCAACACTCGTCATGCCTTTACCCGCTTATGGGTGGTGCAAGCGTGTTATCTCGTGGAATGGTAATGCTCGATATACGTAATAAGCTCGAAAGCTTAGCGAGCGCCTCTAAGAGCGTTTCCTAATTACCAGACCCCACAAAAGTCGTGGTAACGTAATGGCTAGCGCACGCGTCCCAAAATCAAAAGGGGCGGGTGTGATCGTGACCGGAACGCATACGCACCACTTAGGCAGTTTTCTGACCTAATGTGCATATTGTTACAATTACCACGTGCCAACAACGGTGAAGGAAAACATCGTGATGCAAAGTGCACATTGATATAATCGATGTGTCAAGCCAGCTAAGCGGCCTTGACAAGCGTGGCGGATATACTGTCGAGCAGTGGGACATTTATGGGCTGTCATTCGTATTAATCGTACCGGATCCCACAAGATTCAGAGAGTGGCTATAGAAATATAGGCACTGTTAAGTAGTAAGTAGTACCGCTTATATTGTGCATACCGATTCCGAATCTCTATTGCAACGGCATATCAGAAAAGATCTTATGTATGTCTTTGACCACGGGCCATAAAAATGGCCCGGACTTTTAAAGAGAATGCGGGGGGCCATGGCCTTCCCATTCCCAACAAGTAGAGGCCCCTTGACAAAAATGTAAATATGACGTGACACTGACCGGCGATTATCCCTGTCTACACCATTTAATAATGCACCCAAGGGCAAGTCCCGGCTAGTGTAGGACTCTCCTTATATTGTTATCAATTTACACAATCTTTTATATATATAATTCTTCTGTACGTGTGTTCATAGTGAGCTCCTCCTAAACGGCTGGACCGATTTGACTGTTTTTTTTTGTGTGTGTTCAAGTGGATTCGAGGATGGTTTAGATTCACAATTGGACCCGATCCTATCGCCACCTACCGGTTCCATTTTTATTTTTTCAGAGCAGGAGAACGTCTGCCGGAGCCGCTAGTATATATATTTATACATTCTTTCTATGTATAGTTGAGATGATTATGTTTATAGATTAAGTGTTATTCTGATGTACGTATAAGCTTAATTACTGTGAAGTTTCATTAAAATCTGTTCAGTAGGATCTGCTCGAAAGCGTAACAAGCATATTTTTTCACAAGAATTTTCATTTATAGTATAATTAATGGGACAAAGGAAAACTTTATTCTTTATTTCTTGAGACTAGATACAAGAAGCTAATATTTGGATTTTAATAGTGAGTACCCTATCAGCGTATAATATTGCTGTCGGAAATATTATTTATTACACTAGCTGTGCCTGCGGCCTAGTCAGCGTGGAATTCATTTTCAAAACCCCCCGATTTTGAAACATTTTTCACTGGTGCTCCGCTCCTATTGGTCTTAGCGAGGTGATATATCCCCTATAGCCTTCCGCGATAAATGGGCTATCTAACACTGTAAGAATTTTTCAAATCAGACCCGTAGTTCCTGAGATTAGCGCATTCAATCAAATAAACAAACTCTTCAGCTTTATGTATTAGTATAAGATTAAATTGAAAAAGAAATATTTAAAAGAAACCCGAAGTATTTTGTTAATATTAAAACTCAATAACAAGCTTCCGACTTTGTAGAAGGAACAAACATTATTAGCATAACAAAGTTTTTATTATATTAAATCGTATTATATTTTATTATACAGTTATTTGGTATCTGAAACATTCAAGGCTCATAAAAATAGTTAAAGCCGTTTGTTATTCAAAGAAGCTATCTAATAAAAATGAAACAAATATCAAAAATATTCGAGAGTTCAAGATATCAAGAAAGTTCTAATTAGCTCTTCTCAATTTCATTGAAATACATGTTTGCGAAATCAAAAATGACTTTCAACTTATGATTGATTTAAGTTCATAACATGGGTAGGGTATTTGCCCGACTAGATGGCTACTACCCCTGGTCTAGAGTTTGCGCCATAACAGCCTTGAGTTGTGTTCCGGCATTATTGACCAGGTTCCAGTCTCCCTTAAGAGAGCAGCAGCGCATTTGTAGCACCTTTGGTGTTGCAAATGTCCATTGGCGATGGTAACCGCTTTCCATCGAGTGAGCCGTCTGCGGTATGCTGAACTCCTGCATTAAAAAAAAAGAAAGATGCGCTGTAATGAGTTAGTCTAAAAACTCATCTATATCGAAAACGTAATTACGAAGGTTCATCAAAGTGGGCTCTCGAGTAATATTCATAAAATTGAAGTAATACTTGACTTCTTAGAAGGCCTCGTTAAGATGAGAATATTTTAATTTTATACCTTACATCGTCATGCTAAGGTTTTTAGGGTTCCGATGTCTCAAGGTAAATAGCAAACCTTATGATATCATTTTAAAATTGGCCAGTGCGTTTAAATATTAAAACATTCCCGATGATAGCCTGTTCTATATCTAACCAACCGTTCATTTACCTGGCTATCGGTTAAAATTCGACATAACCGCCATACAGGTAATGTCAAAAATCAACCGATGAATTGTACAAGGAACCGGCCATTTAAATATATTTAAAACAGATAATATCAGCACTGTACAGGGTACTACCGGCGAATGTTGTAATCGGGCAATCGTCTAAATCATACTTTCATTAATTAGTTTCATTGAATAACAATGGAATATAATAGATACATGTATATGTAGTATATTCAGGTATCTATCTATATAAATAAAAATGAATCGTAGAAATGTACGCGTATAACTTGAGAAAGACTTTATTGATTTTGATGAAATTTTTTTTGTGTGTGTTCGGGTGCCTAGATCGTTTATATTCACAAATGGAACCGGTAGGTGGCGCTGGGATCGGGTCCTAAATTTTTATTTTATCGGGGCATGACAACGTCTGCCGTGACCTCTACTAGTATTGCATATTTATAAAGGAATTCTCTATGTATGGATGAATCGCATACGGTCATTTGTTTCATCACTTACTTGCGCGTATAATCTGACAGTAAACTGATGCTGACAGATCCAAGAGTGTTTTGGTTAGCTATTGACTTCGGATTAATATTTCCGGCTTATATTATTATTATTATTATCGGCTTCGAGTTCGTCGAAAACAGTCAATTTTAAAATAAAAAATCGAAATGTGTGCTGGGACACATTGTAGAAGTGAAACTTCAACGGACAAGTGCGAAAACGAATCGCAACGGTCAAGTAGAAAACGAATGGCAACGGAAAAATGAAATAATGAATGCCAACGGATAAGTGGAAAAACGAATCGCAAGGACAAGTGGGAAAACGAATCGCAACGAACAAATAGAAAAAGGAATCGCAAGGACAAGTGGGAAAACGAATCGCAACGGACAAATGGAAAATCGAATCGCAAGGACAAGTGGAAAAACGAATGGCAACGGATAAATGGGAAAACGAATCGCAAGGACAAGTGGAAAAACGAATCGCAATGGACAAGTGGGACAACGAATGGCAACGGACAAGTGGCAAAACGAGGGCAGATTATTAATGTACTTGTCCAATTTGAAAATCTGCCTGCAAACCATTAAGTTACTCTATAATTAGGCCGCCTTTCGACACGGCCGTAACGCTTTTTCGCGACAGAAAAAATCCCCCGCCTATATAGAATAGCACATTGAGATTTTTAGTTGTAAATTCATACAACACTGTTTATAAATGGGAAACAACCGTTTAACTTGAGGCAAAGCAACACAGATGTCATTTAATAATTTAAAGACAGAAATTAAAGGTCAAGAGAATCACGAAAATGATGTGAAGACGAAACTTATGTTTTAAAAGTTAAACTCCTAACAGCACTTAGATTGAAAAGCACAAAACAAGTTTCAAGGCTTGCGGTTCGGGGCAAAGAATGGCGTAGAAATGTATTAGACCTCTAAATTATAAAAGCTTTTAAAAGTTGAAAACAATCAAAAACTTTTATATTACAAGTTCTCTTAGTATATTAAAGTTTTTGATAAACACAGCCTTTATAAAAATATAAAGCTAATTTATGCGGAATACAATCAATTTAAAAAAGTTACCGTATCTTTGTACAAATCTATATATAGAAAAATGAATCATAGAAATGTATGTATGTACGCGCATAACTTCAGAACGACTTACTGGTATGGATCATTTTATTTTTGTGTTTTTGAGTGGGTTCCCGGAAAGTTTAGATTAATAATTGGAACCGGTAGGTGGTGCTGAGGTCGGGTTATACAATCTTCCTAATCATCTGAACCTATTTTGGTGATTTTATTCATTTGTCATGAAACAAATATGGTAGTACGAAGTTCGCTGAGTCAGCTAGTTGTATTATAATTCTTTTAAAAATATTAATTAAAAACTACTAAGAAATTATAGTGAGGTATCTTTAAGTATATACTAGTTATTTTTAAAATTAGAATCTTAAACGTTAAATAAAAATTGACATTTCACTTTACTGTTTACATAAATAGTTGACATTTCTCAGTCATTTGGCTATTTAAATGTTGATTTCGCAAACCACAACATTGAGCCAACCCTAATTGACGATATATATTTTTTACAATCTCCTTCTATCCGGCAGTTATTATTCATATAGTCCAAAGACAAAGAGGCTTGTGTAAACTTGTTCCATTTACTTCAAGAGCTTGTAACCGATACGTCTACCCACAATACCTTGTGTGGTTACAATTGTTACCTCTTGCTACAATAAACTATCGCATGACGAAGCAAATACAATGGGGCCGTCAAAAGACCCTCATAGAGAATATTGCGTTTACTCTTAATGGGGTCATATTGAATCTACTAGTCACTCAGTCAAGGTATCTGTAATATTCTGAAAATAACTCGACTTGGATTTTCACAATTTATTCATCGAATGACAAAACATGACATTACAAAAGAACTAGTTATAAATATACAATAAACCTTCATGATACAAACATTACATCCCTCCCGACTAAACTAAAGAGTACTACTAACAGGTAAAGAATCCTAAGGATCAATTTTTATAAATAGGCGGTTTACTTAGTCGACATTGTCTTATAGGGCGTCCCTGGGCTGTCGAGTCTACTGACGGATCAGAACCTTGCTCGGAAATATGAGGCCGTTCCTGAGTCTGAACTAAATTACTGGGTCCTGGCTGAGGCTCTGATGTTCTGTTGCTCTGGGTTAGAGTGTGTGTGTGCCCCCCGGACTGCTCACTGTTGGATTCAGTTAGCTCTCTATCTCCGTGCCCCGGTGGAGGACGAGTGTTGGGAAACCACATCCTAGATGCATCACCCGACGGTGAAGGACTACGGCTTGTCCGGTTTCTTAGTTGATCGATATGTCTGTGAATTAGGGTACCACCTCGAGTTAACACGTTATAGTCCCTTGCTCCTAAACAATCCCTAATCTTTCCGGGAGCCCACTTTTCCCTACCTTGAAACTGTCTGTACCAGACCTTTCCCCCCTTGGACATCTGTCTTACTCCCCCACCTGCGGCCTCGCGTTGGCACTGTTGTGCCCTAAACACTCGGCGTTCTCGATCAGGTCTAATAATGTCTAAACGCGTTCGAATTCTTCTGCCTAACATTAACATTGCCGGGCACTCACCGGTAGTTGAGTGCTCAACATTCCTGTAATTTAACAGGAAAGTCCATAGCGATCTATTAACGTCCTGCTTTGACTGAACCGCTTTATTTATAACTCTCTTTAGGGTACGTACTGCATTTTCAGCTAAACCGTTTGAGGCAGGATGATATGGAGCTGTGAAAATGTGTTCAATGCCATTAGCCTTTGTAAACTCCTGGAACTCTGCACGCAAATTGTGGACCATTATCACTTACAATCTGTTTTGGTATTCCCCAACGACTAAATAGTTCATATAATCTATTAATTGTAACCGTAGCTGTGGTGGAATGAACATCAAAAACTTCTATCCACTTGGACATGGCGTCCACTACTACCAAATAAGTTCTCCCTGAGATTGGCCCCATAAAATCTAAATGTAACCTTGCCCACGGACGACTCGGCCAAGGCCACAAACTTAGCGCATTCTGCGGTGGATTATCAGCCTGCGTCGCACATACTTCACATTCGCGACACATTCGTTCAACATCCTCGTCAACCCCAGGCCACCAAACATAACTACGCGCAATAGACTTAGATTTGACTATTCCCATGTGTGCTTCATGGACCATATTTAATACCTTATTTCTACAAGTCTCTGGTACTACTAAACGATGACCCCACATAACACACCCTAACTCTTCATATAATTCGTTAATCCTACTAAAGTATGGTTTAAAATTAACAATTTCACATTCCCCCGGCCAACCGTCTCTAACATATGTAAGAATTCTAGATAGCAATGGATCGCGCAGAGTCTCACGTTTAATTTCATTATAATTTAACAGAAGCGCATCTTGAACGAAATGGAGGTACGTTTGTTCGGGAAGTTGTCTCGTTTCTGTTCTACCGATCGGTAACCGTGACAGACCATCAGCTCCATTCTCGTTGGTGCGAATGTATTCGATCTGAAAATCGTACGCTGACAAGATAATAGCCCATCTCTGCATGCGACTAGCTACCATAGTGGGTATTCCTTTGTTTGGCCCAAAAATTGAAACTAATGGTTTATGGTCTGTTCTCAAAATGAATTTCCGCCCATACAAGTATTGGTGAAATTTTTTTACGCTATAAATAATAGCTAAAGCCTCTCGATGTATCTGTGAGTAATTCTTCTCTGCCTCGTTTAATGTGCGTGAGGCGTAAGCAACTGGACGCTCCATTTTACCATCGTCAGTCAACTGTGACAGAACACTACCTATCCCCTGGGAACTAGCATCACATGTCAATATCAAACTTTTATTCGGATCATAGTGGGCTAGAATTTCAGTACTCGAAAGCAAAGATTTTATGCTTATAAAAGATGCCTCGCACTCTCGAGTCCATGAAAAATGATTATTCTTTTTTAACAATTCATATAACGGTGCAAGCCTATCACTCATTTTTTTGATAAATTTACCATAAAAGTTGATCATTCCAAGAAAAGATCTTAGTTCCGTGACAATTGTTGGTCTCGGCATTTTTTTGATGGCTTCTATCTTTTCGGGGTCTGTTCTTATACCGTCTTTATTCAAAATATATCCTAAGTACCGTACCTTATTAACTAAAAACACGCACTTACTTTTTTTTAGCTTCAAACCATACTTCTGCATTCTAATGAAAACAGTTTCTAATGCTAATAAATGTTCTTGTTCTGTTTTACCTCCAATAATTACGTCATCTAGGAAAACCTGAACATTAGGAATATTTTTCAATACTGTGCACATTATGCGTTGAAAAATTCCTGGGCTAGAGGACAAGCCAAAAACTAGTCGGTTATACATATATAAACCCCTATGGGTGTTGATAACTGTATATTTCTTAGTATCGTCTAACTCAATCTGATTGTACGCTTGTGATAGGTCAATTTTTGAATAAAATTCAGCCTTACCTAAGCTAACCATTAAATCCTCAATTTTAGGTAAAGGATATCGATCAACTAATAAAACTGGATTTACCGTTGCCTTGTAATCGGCGCAAATTCGCAATGAACCGTCAGCCTTGTTGACGGGCACCAATGGTGAAGCCCAATCGGAACAATCCACCGGTTCAATGATACCATCGCGAAGCATAGTATCCAGTTCTGCATCAACTCGATCCGGTAATGCAAGAGGCAAAGGACGAGCACGTTGGAATACAGGTTGTGCTCCCTCACGGATACGTAAAGTTGCCTTCCCGCCAGTAAACCGTCCAAGCCCGCCGTTGAATAGCTCCTTATACCTACACAATAAATTTTTTACAGTTTGAGAAATTTGCATTCGTTCTCTCACGTTATTACAGTTCGTAAAACTAGGTATTTTTATTTTTAGCTCAGTTAACCACTGCCTGCCGAGTAAAGAAGTCGTACCGCCTTCTATTACAAATAACTCTAAGCGTTTGGATTGGCCTCGATAAGTCACTAGAGGCATTTTTTTCCTGGGCCTTGTAAACCTTCCTTGAACAAACTCGCTGTATATGCCCCCTTTTTTTGCACAAATTGCAAATTGCATTTTTAAAACGACAGTTATGATACATATGGTACCTCGAACCACATCCTCTACACTCGTTTTTATTTCCTACCAACTCGGGGGTGTGTTTCTGTTTAATAAAAGAATCATTTCCTTTACCGCTATGGGTACAGTTTGGTCTGATGGCATGCAAGTCACTATCTACCACATTTCCTTTAGAATTGTTTGAAGTTGAAGCTTCTACTATATCCGCATTCCGTTCAGCAGCCTCAAAACTAGTTGCGATTTTTACTGCATCTGTAAAGTTTAAAGAATCTTCCTCCATAAATAATCTTTGTCTTAAACCGTCGTTACGTAGACCGCAAACAAACTGATCTCAAAGATTTTCGCTAAGGTTTGCATCGAACTTACAATTTCGTGCTAATTTTTTTAACTGTGCCACGTAACTCGCTATGTTCTCTTCCTCATTTTGTTTCCTCAGCCTAAATATATATCTTTCGGCTAGCACAGATGGCATTGGTTGTATATGCTTATTTAGAATAGCAATAGCCTCATTATATGTTAATTCGGACGGCTTCTTGGGACTGGCTAAATATGATAACAATTCATAACATTCGTCACCGATAACGGTGATCAAGGTTGGTAAACGTAAAACATCTTTTATTCCGTTTACAAGAAAATACATTTCTAATCTCTCGACATACATTGACCAGTTTCCGGTCTTCATCGAGAATTCGCCAATTTTACCGACGGATGCCATTTTTAATATAGCTATTCGTAATTGACTGTAATAATATCCACAATACGAACCATATATATTAAATACCTCGTCGCCAGTGTAATATTCTGAAAATAACTCGACTTGGATTTTCACAATTTATTCATCGAATGACAAAACATGACATTACAAAAGAACTAGTTATAAATATACAATAAACCTTCATGATACAAACATTACAGTATCACTCTCTATAAGTAATGCTTTCCACTAGTTTTATAAGCCCATGCCACAAAAGTATTATGCATTTACAAATAACTTAAAGAGATTTTGACATAAGGCGACTATCACAACCTTTATAATAATTCTTCACTTAACATAATTGTCGGTATACGAAATCATCACTGCCCTGTTGTAATTTGTAATACGCTAATTCAATGATAGTCATGTGAATTTTCTAATCGATGTCACTAGTTTCGACATAAGCGATAGCGTGGACATACAACATCTGCGAAAGAAGTCCCACAGGCGTTTAAAAAAAACAAGAACGTCACTCACCATCTTTGGAAATTAAAAAATGCTGGCTGGCGAAAGTGGATAGTCTCAACGATAAAAAACAAATTAATTTATTTTTAAATTAATTTGATTAATACGGTGAGGAAATTGAAAGGTGATGTTATGTTGTGAGCTTTATTTATATAAAAAAAATGTGTATGCAGTTCACACGCAGTAGAAGTGAAAATTCAGAGAATACATTCACAGATAATTCTTCTCTAACTTTTATTAATAAAAATATAATTCCTTTAGCCTACATCCGTCAACATATTAGAATTCAAAATAAACTTAATAGGTACCTATCACTTTTAGTATTTCACTGTTTTAGTCTAAAAAGTGTTATTATCAGTTTTATCGGTCCAAAGACCCTATGTTTACTCATCGGTCTTATTGTCTTATTAATCTGTACTGCGCAATGTAAAACTCATATCTTATTCTCTCGAAGGCTTATTCCTATAGATTTATGTGTTTATCTTTTTTAGTGTCGCTTTTTCGTTGCATCGATTTTCAAATCACAACGATTTTAAAGAAGTTTCACTTCAATACTTTAAAATTGACAATAGTTATACGATATCGACAGTTTTTGAGTAGTCATTTTGAGAAATGTGACCTGTGTAGTCAAATGTAACATTTCAAGGTATCACAAGAACTCCGTTGATTGGAGTGAGTCAAAGAACCTACAATTTGGCTGAGCTGTACTGAATAACATAATACATCAAACGAGGCTGTCTGGACTTTGAAATTTCTTTACTTGTGATTGTGGCGAATTGTACCACCACTTGTTGCAGTGAGTTGACGAAAATAGAAAAAAAATGCGAATACGAAACAGAAAGATTCGAATTTAATTTATTTTAATCTTACACTTCGGCGAGTTTATAAATCTTAAAATTAAATATAAAATTCTGTTGCGCGCGAATAAATCTTATGCCGAATATTCGGCGCTTCAGCTGAGAGTCTAGCCGAATATTCGTGGCATATCTAGTCCATTATGTCAGATAGAATAGCCAGATGAGTTTTGACATCGCAACATAAATGAGGACGCACCTTGACATAACGAATTATAGGCGCCGCTCGTGCATGGGCAATTTAGTTGATGGGCAGCCATCTGATTAGCCTACTATAAATCCCGTGCCACACTCGGGTTAAAGTTTGTGAGACTGTGTCCAAATGACCTACTTATAGCGTTAAAATATAACGCTGATAATAATTAGCTACGTTAGTGTATATTGTGTATATACATGAGTTATATGTTCATGCCTACCCCGCAAGGGACCTGGCGTGAAGTTATGTATGTATATGATAGCAACATTTATGTAGTTCACCAACACCACTTAAGTTATCGGTTAATGTTTAATGTCACTAATGGTGTAGTATTTTAATATTGTAAGCCGCAAGTGTATTGTTACAACCTAGGCGCCGACAAAAACAAATTCCACGTACAGATTTGTAAAAGCACGTTTATTACCTGTCGGCATTTGAACTAGTTGTAATTATTTTATGATTGTCTTCTTTTGTTTACTTATTTATTGGCATACGTTTCTAGACAACAGCCTACTGTTCTATTGTAATCGTTTACAACCGCTTGCGGCTGTAATCATTAGCCAGGTGTTACGGATTATAAATTACAGGATGATTCTAAGAAATTCGGTCCACGTCCAGGCGGGCATTGCATTTGTGCAGTATAAAACAATGACCTGATTGAGGGAGAGGGGCAGTTCAGTGCCAACTGCGATCAAGGCGTGTCGTGTGTACAATCAGGAAACTAATAGTGACGGACTTTGCTCGTTATATTGAATTACGACATTCTGCATTACGTTTGGATTTGTTGTGTTCAGTGATATTTGTAACTGTGTTATACGTGTTTGTATAGTTCTAATAAACTCTATAATAATTTCAACGGCATTTTAATTCGAGTTTCGCACCTCGTAGCAATATATTAGACCAAGTGAACATTCATTGTTCGTGCCTACCCCGCAAGGGACCTGGCGTGAAGTTATGTATGTATGTATGTGAACATTCCGGCGAATAAGTAATCATTGAAGCATATTTGCGTAATCCGAACAAAGACATTTTCAAGGTCTGGTAGCCTGGGCTAGCCATCTGGTAGCCATCCGGGGTGGTAGAGATCCAGTCGGGCAAATATCCTATCACCACAATAAGTCTACGAATTAGTACTAGACGTTTGAGTGCATTTCATAAGTAACCTTTCGTGTTTGTTTAGGTACCGGTTCATTTCGCGGTCTGGTGACTAACCAATGTAAATAACTCGTCATAGGGTGTGTACATATCAAACAGCGCGCCCAAACGTTGTGTGGGAAGGACGATAACACAGTCCCTTTGTAATTTAGCGGTCAACTGATTGTTCACACTATAGGTACGTTTCCAAACCTCTTTTAAGGCCGAACGCTTTTTGAGTACAAAAATAGTTTGAACTTATTTTTAGTGGCATAGTTTTAGAACAGCATTATGCTTCTTCGGCAGCCCATAAATGCTCACTGTTGACTTCCGCATTTCATACGGGAGGGGTCTGAATATCGGACACGGTTGCCCAAAGCCGTAGAGTCGCCGTTTCTATTCATTAACAAATACGACGTAGTCATAGCAAGGCAAATTAATTTTCGCTGACACATGCTAAAAAAGGGATTTGATTTCCTACATCTTTCTCATTGCCGTTATTTGCGCTCTAGTAGTAATAATATCTATTTAATCCTTCGTTGATAACTCCTTCAAAGTACAGGCTGTCCGTTTATGGAACTCACTGCCACTCAACACCAGACAAGCTAAGTCAGAATCCTCTTTTAAAATCATGGTTATTAATTATTTTTGGTTCTCTCAGGTATAATGCTGCTTATTCTGTATATATTATACACATACATACATACATAACTTCACGCCAGGTCCCTTGCGGGGTAGACACGAACAACAGAGCGCCATTTAGGCTTATTCTTACACACCTTACGTACTTCTTTGACATTTATAGCTCTTGTCATGCACGCCCGTCTGTTCTTAAGGCTCCTGACATCACCTACTAGTACATGATCAATTTGATAATGGAAGTATATATATTATATGTTTATTACTTATAAAGTATATAATAAAGATTTTTATTTACTTTCTACACCGCCACTGTCATATTTTCCTTAGTTTAAGGGGTTGCCTGCTCGTTTTGTGCGATAAGTTTCAATTCTGGTGAGCAATAAATTGTTTCAATTCATTCATTCATTTATGCTAGTACAACAAATGAAAAATTATTTCGTCTAAATTCAATCACGAAATACTTATATACCAACCAAACAAAAAATGAACTCATTTAGCACTTTTCCCTTTCACTTGATACCTTTCTTAAGAAGCTGAATGTAATTAAGGCCGACATTCAGGTCAGACTATTAATTATTTTTTAATTCAGACACCTAGAGACTTCATCGCCGTTGTTGTGATACGGTGAGATGAATTGATAAAATCTTCAGTTAGTTTCGAATATAAAGCAGCAATTTACTGACGACAATGTCAGGCGCCATTTTTAGACATGGCAATGTTAATCTATCTACACTGTAATAAATTTGTAAATAGTTGAGTTTGTACACTACACAGTGACTTTTGAACTGTGAAATCTTTAAAGACTTGTGAAGATTATCCCCGCCCTCTGACTTTTAACTATGAAATAGAAGTTACGAAGAAAATAAAATTGTCACGCACTTGGCTGACTTCTATTACAATTTAATAAAACTTTTCAGCAAATGCGAAATGTTTGTATTTTAGGATTTGCAATATATTTTTGGCCAAAGATATATTGCAAAATGGAATTTATTAAGGTCGTACGAAAACCGTAATATCACGCCTGTCTCCCATGGGGGTAGGCAGAGACTATGTATCTCCACTTGTGACGAGCCTGACAAACAACTTTCGCTTGATCTACTTTCATTAATCTCTCATACATGCACGTTTATTTGAGATGCTTCTTACCAGACCTGTCTTTAACACTTCTGATATTTGATCATGATGTGTTCGTTTCGGTCTACCAGCAGCAACTCTACCATTCACAATAATGTCATACTATTGACTTTTGTGTAAAAATAGAACGTACCGTACCGTGCGTAACGTAGAAGAACCGTACATAGAAATAACGATAAATAACAATACAAAAGTATATATATAAAATGTATAAGCTACTAGCAAACAAGTTATCAATGAGCAGAATATATAAAATAACATAAGATAAATGTAACATAAAGAAAATAGTCAAGTACGTATAAAAATGTAATAGAATTAAGGACCTTATGTAAGTTTTGTTTGAAAAGATTAAAGATAATGAAGAGAAAAACGATAAATAAAAGACAAATAACATATAAAAAAAGACAAAAAAATATCATCTAATAAAAAAGATCGCACAAATGCTGTTCGTCCGATGGAAAGAGAATTTAAAACAAAAAAAGTGAATCCATAGTCTACTCTAAAATTATGCCGCCTCTCACCACGTCTAGTCTAAATTTATGCCGCCCGTCCAAGCGGACGTACCGTTTTTTCGTGATAGAAAAATCGTAATACCCCCGTCTATGTACAAGTTTCGCATCAATAAAAAAAACTGTAATACTAACCGAACAATAGTTTGCGTGATAAAGCAGTTAATCGGATTCGTAGTTTAAGCCGCCTGCTAATGCGTTTGGCAAGTTCATTTGCGATGCTAATCGCATCCTCAAGGACTGTCATTAGACTGACAAGATGTGTCGCTTCTGGCAGGGTTGTCATAACCACACAAGAACAGTAAATAAAATAATCAGATGTGCATTTTATAAATCTAGCAATTGCATTTCATGAATTTTAAATACCAGCACAATTTTCTTTCCTATATTTCAGATCACATCAAGTTGTCTACAATGCAATATTGTTAAAGACGTACAACATTTGTAAGTGGAATGTGTCCTGACCAGAGCCAGAACCATCCAGCTTGGTGGATGGTCTGGGTATTAATTTGATGGACTTGGGTGTTTTCTGGAGCATTTTGTCGCGGTCCCTTTCTGCTGCGGCTCTTTCAAAATACAAGACGGTGAAAACGTTGATTTAAATTATGTAAAATTGTATGATTACCTATGAGAATTATATATGAGATGGCGACATCATCACTAAAAGCTTCTAAATATAATAAAACTAATATTTATAATCTATATTAGAAAGATATGAATGAAATAAATAAAGTAAAACATTAGTTGATTAGAATGAGAAAGAAAGAAAGAATGGGAATGATTTTAAAAAATCCAAGTTGAAAAAAGTTTGGAATTCCAATGCGATTTTTTCACTGGTGGATAGCCAATTTCATGTGGTAAATTATGTGATACTTTTTATCTTGGGAATCCCGCAGGAATTTTAAAGTTCCCGCGGGTAAAAGTTTTCCGGTTGCGTAAAAATTAGCTTACTCGGATACAGTTTTCACTAAAACTAGCTTACATTCTTTTTTAAATACTACGATACTTTGTGTCTCAGGAACAGTGGCTCTAAAAAAGTTGGGACATGAGTCTCATATACTATCTATGGCATAGTTTTCTAAATTTTTAACAGCAGGGAGAAACGTTGCCCAGGGACGAAAACTGCTGTATTCTTCCTGTGATTAAGCAACTCCAAGCGTACTTTTAGAATATAAGAAAAAAAGGTAATTTTTAATTTCTTCATTTCTATATTAGCATAGTCTTAATACTAAAAGAATATCATTATTACGTCTTTCAAAAGACAAGCCGTTTTAATTAAGCAACCAACCCTAGAAGACTGCCATAATTCACGAGCTTAATAGTTATTTTGTTAGCATTATCGTCATGATGGAAGAATAGCATTCTTTTTCCATGATCGTCATTAAAGAATAATTATTTACACAGCAGGACGCAACACTTGACATTTTTCCAGTTTGTAATATGCGCAGTATATTCTTTTAAATGTCAATTATATTATTTAGTTTGCTTTTAAGGCTCGGTTCACGCTATGACGCCGTTCATGGTTCAATCTCGTTCCGATCTAATCTCGCTATGTGTACACTACCAATAGTTTGCTGTTAGTTTGTGGTGCTTCAGTCAAATATTAATTTCGACGAACCGGTACCGGCGAGATATCGGATCGGAACTAGAGCGACACGATAGTGAGAATATCCTGATTCTTTCTTGTTTATGAATATTTGACTGGACTGGAATCGGACCAACACCGGAGCTAAATCATAACGTAAACAGTATCATAGTGCGAATCGAGCTTTAGAAATTAGATTTTTATTCGTTAAATAGATAATATTTTGCTTAGAATATGAAAACATGTATAATGCTGGGTCGCTGCTATATCTTGATAACCATTCACTTGCCTCACTCCTGATTCAAAGATATAATCCTTTTAATCCGTGCAGGAACGGGGAAAGAATACAATTTCCTGAGGCTGGGCGGGCTGTCGTATTAAGGGACAAAACAACCACAGCCAGGTGGTAGGGCATGCCCGTCTGAATAGCTACCACTCATGGTATACAGTACTTTAGAGAATACCGTCATAACAACGTTAAATAGTGTCACGGCATAAGTGGCCAAGTTTCAGTCTCCCATCACAGAGCGGCAGCAGATCGGTAGCCCATTTGGTGAAACAAACGTCCATAGGCGATAGTGATCGCTTTCCAACTGGTGGGCCGTCTGCCTGTCCGCTGAACTCAAGCAATAAATGAACTTTAATTTAAGGAATGACTCCGTAGTATTTTTCATTCGTGATATAAGTAACGTCGATTTTATATCAATGGTAAAAGAAACTATAATTCGAACGTCATTGTTCTCCACTGGCCTTAATAGCGATTTTCTCGGAATAATGCACAGAGAAGGTCGCGAACCGACATAAGCAAAGGTCACCCGAGAGTTGACAGGAAGACTTACCATTCTTTTTACGACTGAAGAATACGTAAAAATAGACAAATACCTTGACGAGAACCGGAACGAGGGGCGAATTTTATACGCCTCCAGAGAATACCAATGTACAAGTATACTTCAGTTTGTGTTGCTGGGATCGATTTGCAGATAATCGGATTTGCGAGCGACGTACTAGGGTAAGAAAGGGTAGTAAAGCTGGACGTGAAAACTGAAATGTATTTGCCGAGTATACTTCATTGCGTTGTACAGTGGCTATTTTCTCTCTCTTTTTTGTTGTGTTTTCTGGAGAATGGAATGAATGAATGGAGAAAGAATACAATTTCCTGCGGCAGTAACAACCCACAGCCAGGTGGTAGAGTATTTGCTCGTCTGGATGGCGACCACCGTTGGTCTAGTGCATGACGCCATAAAAACCTTGTGTTGTGTTCTGGTATTAGTGACCAGGTTCCAGTTTCCCTTAAGAGAGCAGCAGCCCATTTCTAGCATCTTTGGTAACCGCTTTCCATCAAGTGGGCCGTCTGCCTGTCTACTGAACTCCTGCATTAAAAACGGCAAACAGGCCGACGTCTGGCCTACGGACATTTACACCACCAATGTGCTGCCAGCCTTGAAGTGGGGATCTGGCCACTGATGCTAGAACGCGACTCGAGATTGATAGGGCAATATATTTTAGATCAGTGGCTCTAAACAAACTGGCAAATGTCTTACTACATTGATGAGGGTAATTTAATCGCCGCTTTACACGCCACATGAATTAATATTATTATTTCTCGGCTCCTACACAAGTTCCTAAAATTCTTGAAATCATTACACCATCTTGATTCCTGATCCCTGTATATCACGTTGTGTAATCTCTAATACGCAATCCTACGGATAAATTGTATAGCCATATGAATTTAGACATTGAAGTATATTTGTAATAACAACAACAATATAGTAATAAAACATTTTTAAAAACGATCCAAATCTAGCGGGAAATCCTCATTAGCTCAATAACTCGCTCAATTAGTATACAAATTGTAAACAAGTTGCAGAATATACTCCTTAAAGCGTGTGATTTTATGCACAACGGGGCTTTTATAACGTTTATGTCTCTAAATATATAATCTAGAATTTTAATAACGAGATTATAGCAAACAATAGCTTTTCGCGTGTTAGTAATGTATAAATATAAAAACCAGACTGCCCTACTTATTATGTTGCTTTTTTATCATAAATTATACGTTGTCTGTAGCGTGTGTCTATTATAGAATTAAAAGTGTCATTAAAAGCACGCCCCTATTGCAAAAACTTGACTAACTACTGACAGTCAACGAACCGACGTGAGTCCTGGTCTCTGAAACAAGAATACTCCATTCTGTTCGGCTCTATGTACTGTCAATCAAAGGCTTGAAGCTCACATAGATCAGCCTCCACTGCGACATCTCGGACTGTCGCCTTGGTCGGTCCAAAAACCCAATATGCTATTTCACTCTACGCTCTCTTATTCTTTGCAGGTGACCACGCTATCGCAAGTGATATTATATGCAAATTTAAGTTCGGAGTATATTTGAACGTAAAACGCAAAAGTGTTAAAAATTGTACATTAGTTTTTAGAAGATAAGTTTGATACAGACATACATAATATTTGCAATCAATTACAATAATGGTTAAATGTATTAATTACCTTAAAGAACATCTAAAGTTAGATATTAATAAGAACACGTTAAACTTTAAACACATGATTTAAGTAAAATGTTATTCAAAAATGTATCTCGTAACATTTTAGACGACTGGCCTCGTGTATTTACTTTTTAACCAACTTCAAAGAAAGGAGGAGGTTCTCAATTCGTCGGGATCTTTTTTTATGTATGTTCACCGATTACTCCAAGAAATATGATCCGATTTACGTGATTCTTTTTTTTGTTCGATGTGGTATAGTTGCCATTTTCCCTAAAAATTTGACATAGTTTGGCCCAGTAGTTTTCATTTTATGATTTTTTTATGAAAAAATGTCCATTCCGTTCCATATGTACACCGATTACGCTAAGATTTATGATCCGATTTACGTGATTCTTGTTTAGTTTGATGCGGATATGCATTTGGTCCCCTAAAAATTTAATTTTTATGTTTCTGTTTCTTGGGACCTATATTTTTTAAAAAGCGCGGCACTAAAAAGTAACAAATAAAATAAAAAAAACTTCGAAAAAATGACTATATTTTGAAAATTACTAAGCACCGACTTTAAGATGTTTTAGATAATTTATAATAATAATAATACATAGCTGTAGAAATAAGTTATTTTATTCTTTTTAGTTTTTGGAGCCGGTTTTTTTAAACGATTTTTTTTATTATATACATAATAAGTGTTTTCTACGTGAAAGCACAGTATTAGAAAATAATAATCGCTTTCAAATGTTATCTTTAAAAAGAAGCGGTTTAGCTGTGTGCTGGCTTAAGCGCTGCTGCATTGCTTCATTAGACCTCGAAGGGCAAAATCTCAATTGCAGTCAAACGGTTTCACTTGGATTTGGAGACCTGCTTTTTTATTGCTATTTGCTACAGACAGTACTACCAAAGTCGCAGGGAATGTCAGTAGTAACAGAGCCGTAAACTTAGGATTGCTTAGCATTGATAGGAAAAAAGTGAGAACGGGTGCTGCTAAGAACCATAAGGGTAAGTTGCCCAATCAAAATATTGTAGACTACACATTTACACCAATTTATCAAATGGCGGAAAGAAACGGTAGACGGAAGAACCAAAGTGTAAGTTGGGCAATCAAAATGTTGCAGACTACACGTTTTACACTAAATTTCAAATGACGGAAAGCAATGGTAGACGGAGAATAACTAAGGGGTAAGTTTCACAATCAAAATATTACAGACTACACGTTTTAAACTAATCTATCTAATGGCGGAAAGAAACGGTAGATGAAGAAAGCCTAGCCCCGTCCTGGTTTACAAAAAAATAAACTTTTAAAGATCAATTAAAAATCAATTAAAAACACTGCGCGACACAAACTTATTAATCATTTTTGCTAAATTTATGAGAGCAAAGCGACACAAGTCTCGACAACATCCGCTCTTATTTATACCAGAGATATTCTCACGTTATAAAAATTGTCACCTTATAAGTATAAGGATTTATGGCAATGACGGCATTGAATAAATTATGTTAATTTTAGTGTTATCCTGAAAGGAATATGAAGCGTGGAAGCTTAGTTAACGAAGTCGCGTTTCAAATGTTTTGAGTTACATTCATAGCAATTTTACGTCCGTTTAACATCTGTGGAAACATTGCTTTAGTTTAGATATTATTTAAATATAGAATTAAGAAGTAAATAAAGACTTTCAATGTTCAAACTATGTAGTGTAAATTAAGAAAGACAAGGTTCTTTAGCAATTTTCAAGGGCCGCTTGCATAATAACGTTTCTTAAATTTGTTTAAGAAACAGCGTCTTGCACAAAGGAAAGTTTGTCACCAGATATGTTTAAAGAACTATCAATACATTTGTGTAAAACTTAATTAGGCAATTTAATATGGTTATCTGATTTTATTTTAAGGCGATCGTTATGCTAAACTCCCTAAATACTTTTGACACAAAACATATTAACAGTTCTTTAAACATATTTAGTGGCAAATTTGGCGATATGCAAGACGCTAATTTAAGGGTGTTAAATACGTTTTGTGTTTCTTAAATAAATTTAAGTAACCTTTTGCAAGCGCCCTTAGTGTTCTTCTCTGCTCAACAGTGTTGCTCGCTGCTCAACAGTAGGTATAAAATTTAATTTCAGAGTGAGGTTTTTAATATGCAACAACTAGTATTATTCTCTGTCTGTAATTTAAGAACTACCTTCTATAACAACTGATGTGGTAATGATCGAAGTAATCGTAAAAAGAACAATTTTTGAAGTACTCGTTTACATTAATGTTCCTTACATAACCCGGATTAAAATTAGTATGCAAGTGACTCATTGGCATCAGGCTATGCAATGAATCACTAGTCCTCGTGTATCAACCCTAACGTCGATACTTTTCTGACATTATCTGAAACAAGACCAAGGTGCTTTTAACTGGATAACAATGCGCGACATTGTACACCGGCGTCGATTGGGGACTTGTAGAACATTGACACTTTGGGACTGAGGTTAGCGGAAGACGCCTTTTACCAGCAAAGTGATTGGATAAGTGTAATATTTGAATATGTATATTCGCCAGACATTTTTTAAGTAGCGAAAGGTGAATATTGAAAATGTAATCGGCCAAGTGCGTGTGACAACCACACGGAGGTGACGAACGTTCACTTTCTTTGGCATTTGCCAAGGAACTTTTAGATATGGTTGTAACCATAAGAATCGACAAAAGAACGAAAAACCTAAATATTGTTGACAAAACTACGATTTTTCAATTTGTATCTTGTAATTTTATTGCAGTTGTAGTTTGGTATATTTCATTTTCATAACTTTAAATAAACATTATTTTCTTTCATTTTTGACAAACTGTTAGCGAAGGTTAATTGATTCAAATAAAAATCTTGCTTCTTAGCCGTTGCTTAAAGTATGTCTCGGCGTTGCTTAATTTTTACAATTATCGTTTAATTTACAAATAATCCTTAATAGCCGTTTATAAGTAAGATTTATAAGAATCACTTGCTAAGCAATTGCCTAGAATTCAATAGAAGTTTATAAGTAAGACTATTTATGTCTTAATCCATTCCAGAGTTAGCTCTAAATGTCAGATTTACTCTAGAAGTATTGACCTTTCAATATTGAAATCAAGATATTTTGCATTCTACGAAACTGTCTTTCCTATTTCATCTGAGCACTATAGTAGAATTATTTTCTCCGTGCTGTTTGGGTCATAAATAATCGGAGCGGTGTAGCGAGTATTTCGCTCTCTCTTCCTCTCACGGGCCTTAGCATAGTGATACGCATCATTGTTGTCGATAAACGTTATCGATAGTGTATTTAGTTTTGTCATTTTTTGGGTTAGTGATATAAATGAAAGAAAATAATAGATAAAACAACGTATTTGTTAAATAATAATGAATAAAATAAATTATTAATTAGGTATTAAAAAACTATAAGTACAAAAGTTTAGAATGTAACAAGTTATATTAAACCAAACAAATATAAATACTCATATTTAAGTTTAAAATTAACAGCAAAAAAGATAATAATGATCTTTATAAGAATGTTAATCTTTCTTTGATAAGAATCAGTTTTTATCGATAATGGCGTTGCGCCCGGGCAACAAGCTCACCGCCTTAGCCAGGCCGAGCTTTGATTTGATTTATAACCCAAACTGCACGGAGAAAATAATTCTACTATAATTACTGTTGTGATTCTATGCAACATTGCATTTATTAAACTTACCGATAGTATTTTTACAGAAATCTGTCAAGAAACGGAATCTTAGAAGTCTTTCCTTAGCTAGCTAATTATTCTATAATAAAAATATACCAAACAAATGAAAAGTTTTGATACATTAACGTAACGGTACTGCCTTAGAAATACGTATCTCAATTCCCAACAAAATTGTACTCCGTTGGAATAATATTCAATGAACTGTGAATAAGTCCTTTGGGATAATCCATTTGGGCATGACGAATATCTCTTGGAATTTCGAGGCGACGAAGTTCATGCTTTTATGTATCAAGCTTATGAGGGTTCAAAATATTTAGGAGATACAATACAGTGTTGTCGTCAGAGCAAGGTATTATAAAATAATACCCCACAATTATAACTTACTAAGTAAATTTCAGCAAGCGTTTAAGGTACAAATAAAATTTAATAACTTATGTGAAAATTGGTGCATTTCGTTGATATTCAGATTACTAATATTACTAGTAAGCATGGGAGTTTTTATTACTCTCATATATTCGGAATTTAGTCTGTCCGTCCGTGTCATCGTAGATCTCTATTAGACTATGTCTTCCCAAATGAAGTTTTCGATCCTTCGCTTCTTTCATGCAACTCTAAGCAGTGCCTTTGCTAGGTCCGCGACCTAAGTATGGTTGTTCATCCGACGGACTATATTGTATCTTTAACACTGCGTTTGATTAGATCTATTTGTACATGAACTGCCTCTGCTACATACGTATATCAGAGATAGCTTTAGAGATTAGCACTAAAATTGAACATTGATATCTTTGTAAATAAACCCAACACCTTTAGAAATATAATGAACAAAGAGTTTTTCAAAGTAAAATAGTTTTTTTCCCAAACTGTTTAATATGTATTCAACTTCAAATCCAAATTATTTTTGAATCTTTAATTTCATATTTTTTTCTTCATCATCCACACAAACAAACACATACACACACACACACATCTTCCTTAATTAATCTGAGCAAGTATATATGCTAAGGCTTGTAATTAGCAATACTTTTATTTATGTTGTTATTTGACTGTAAGCCTTACTAAAATAAATAAATAAATAATGTTAGTGTCGATGACGTTGTTGACAAATGACGTTAAACATTGACAGATGAAGATATACATACATACATACTATTATTAGATTGTATGTACTAGTGGTCACTGTCACTAACAATAACATTAATTAATGTGTAGCAGAGGCATAAAAGAGAGGAGATTAGCCCACTCCAATTGATAGATTTTAGTTATTAGATCCCTCTCCGTTTCGGGTTGTATGAAACCGAAACACCCAACAGGTCGATTTATTTTAAATTTGTGGTCTTTATAAAATAAGCATCTAAAGAAAATTAGATTGCGGTCGGTTTATTCGTGATAATATAACACACACGTTCCACTCTCGCATATATAATAGAGCGAGTATTCAAAATAACAAAGAACTGCATATGATTACAAATAAAATTGAAATTGCTACACAGTTGATTTCATCTAGCAATGAATACTAATTTGATCTCGAAATTACACTCAAAATCGACTCCTACGCATCGC
This sequence comes from Dendrolimus punctatus, assembly GCA_012273795.1. Classification (NCBI taxonomy): domain Eukaryota; kingdom Metazoa; phylum Arthropoda; class Insecta; order Lepidoptera; family Lasiocampidae; genus Dendrolimus; species Dendrolimus punctatus. The sequence goes on from CM022528.1 coordinate 3,001,808, forward strand.
AAAGGTTCAATGTACTTCCATTCGGATTTAGCCGTGTCGATGACACAGCTAATGTGTCTTATGTGTATATTATAATAATATTCGCAAGTTTTCGTCGCAAAATCGCAAAACATACAGACTTATAGACGATATCGATTTCTCCCAATTTCTACATGATTTAAGAAAAAGTCATTTCAATTATTATGTTTATTTATAAGATTGTATAAGCACAGTAAAGGAAAACAAAGAAAAAAATAAACACATAAAAGATGTGAAGACACATAAAAGAATTAACGTGGGTGACATGGTATATATAGCAAGGATAAGAAGTGCCAGAAAATTTAGAGGAGGCAAACATAAACACTACTGGGTTTGAATTCGATGCGGTTTTTGCTGATGTTCAGCAAATTTTTAGACAAAATCTGCGTCTGCTGTCTGTCTGTTAGAGCACAGCGTGAAAGTTATTGAAAGGATATAAATGAAATTCGATACAGAGCAAGCTTATATCCCGGGGCGTAACTAGGATACTTTTTACCCCGATAACGTCGTTTCCGCGGGATAGACGAAAAACATCGAAAAAGATGGCGCTGCGATCGATCAATATAGATATTGAACTACTGAAGGTATTAGAATGAAACTCCGCCAAGAGCTGTCTTATATCCTGAATTAACACTTAGGATATTTTTTATCCCGATATCTTATGTCGTTTTAATAGAAAAGACGGATTATCTAAATTGAGGACGCTGCAATCGCATGTTTTCAATTCATGTTGACATAAACAATACATCATTCGTGGTATTACTTCAAATCAAGTTGGCTTCGACTCACCTCTATGTTTTGCTGGGCAGTTTTCTAGACTATTTGGACTTAGTTTCTTTGATGTATATAATATGTAAAAAACCGAATTACTTTTTATTTCACAAAATAAAACTATTGCCTAGTTTCGGCTACCTCTAGTTAAACAATACGAGGGATTCATAACGTATAGGCGTATATGCAAAAATGGCATATTTTTTTGTTGTAACCTATGCATGTTACAATTTAGAAAGTCTTACTAGTATTGTACCTTAAACGGTTTTTTCAAATTTTAGCCATACACAATCAACTAGTTTTGTTTTATTCACATCTTTGTCCCTTGTGTAAGACTGCACATTTGTCTGTACGCCTATTTGTTATGAAGCCCTCGATATAATCCTCATTAAACAGCGTTAATATATAAGAGACCGCTTCCAGTAACTTTTTCCTTTTTATATAACACCAATTTAGACGTGTTCAAGTGTAAAAAATGACCGTGCATTATGCACTGCAGATGGTATCGTGAAAGTGTGAAATTTTTACGATAGATCGATTCAGTTAAAACGCGTGTCTAACACTTTCTGTGTCGTTTGGCGGATTTATTGTTTCAGTATGTTTCTCATATTGCGAAACTAACGGCAACAGAAATAATAAATGTTGCACCAAAAACCGGAACGCTGCAAAAGTTTTAATATTTGTACCGTATCATAATATAAATTTATTTTTGAAACAGCTACTGTTTCATTTTAGTACTTTATAAGTTTCATCCAGATGATAGATGATATAATGGCAAAATTCTTTAAACAATAATGGAGAGTAAAATGATGGTACTAAATAAAAAAAAGTATGCCGCAATTTGGAATTGAGGTCGGCACTCAGCATTTTGCTGTGCCGAACGTAGTCCGACACAACGCTGATTTTCAGTGCCCGCCTCCTAAATCACATATAGCATGCGACCCGTGCTGAACATTAAAAAAACTAGTAATTATAAAAAAGTATAAATATCGAAGATTAAAATATAAAGCAAAAGAAACAGGGAAATGTAAGTTGTTATAATAAAAATGTAATAATGAGTATAATGAAAAAATACCTATGCAAAGAAAAAAAAGTAATATGTAATATTACATTATTATTACACACTAAATATTACTTATAATAGTACCATAAGTATTTTTATTTAAAACACTTCAAAGATTGGTATCGTGCTATAATATCATAGCTATAGATCTAGATCTGCTTTAAGTAATAAAAAAGAGATCATGATTGAACTTAATAAAAAAAAAAACAGAACTTAGCTTATCACTTTAAAATAGGATATCAGTCGAATGAAATGAGATAGTCTTTAACCATATTAAACGGTAATGATGATAGAGAGAAGAATATAAGGAGAAGAATAAATGTAGCATGGCTTAAGTGCGGACAGGTAACCGGTGTGGCGTGCGACAAACTTAATGCCACTGAAACTAACAGGTCAAATATATAAATCTGTCATACGACCAACGTTGATATGGATGTGTGGTGTTACAAGAAGGAATACGGTGAGAAATTAGTACATAAGGGGTCTTTAAAGTTGCACCCGTGATTGAGAAATTGAGAGAAAGAAGATTAAGGTGGTATGGGCGGCATATAATGAGGAGGGATGAAAGTCACGTGACAAAAATAATTTTAAACTACAAGATAGATGGGTTACAAATGTAAAGTTTGACCGAAAAAAAGATGGATGGATTGTGTGAAGGATGATATGATGATTTGTGGAGTGACAGAAGATGTATGTCAGAAAGAGGAGTGTGGAAGGAAAAGACATATTGTGCCGGCTCCAATTAATTGGTAAGAAAAGAGATTAGACTAATCTCTTTTCTTATCCGTCTTTCAATTTGGATTAATCAACCAAAGTTATCCATGTAAACATAAGCTCGAATTAATGACAATGTCAATGAATACCGTCATATCCATACCCTTCTGTGCTTATCAATAAAATTAATTAAATTTCGTAGATTCGTCTAATATCAGCTATATTAAACGTCGCAGCATTGCAGTCTCCTAGATTTTGGATAGAGATACAAACTTATGATGTTGATAACTTTGTACAAGTACAAAGAGCCAATTGAAGTATTATTGTTGTTTGAATAGTAATTAAAATAATTACTATCTAGTATTCTTCTTCCATGCCATCATAATATTTAAGAAATAAGATTATAATATGTTAGTTTAACATCTATTCTTTTTTATAAATAAATAGCGTAAGAATTCATTGTAATACGAACCCACGTCTTTATTGAAACGGAGTTCAAAAATCTATATATATAAAATGAAGTCGTGTAGTTACACCATCATAACTTAAGGACGGGTGGACAATTTAATGATTTTTGTGTTTTTGGAATTGTCTTCGTTCGGAATCTATCCTATAATATTCATCAATAAAAATATTATTAAAAAAAACACCAGTCACACTATCAGTCTAGTCATTCATTTGTTATGTATGATCTTTCCCGGCCGATTTCGGCAATGGTGACTGCATTTAAAGTCGTTTTCATTTCTCTGATTTAGGTGAATTATTGTTGTGTATGTTCAAGTGGGATGGTTTAGATTCACGATTGAACCCAGTAGGTGGCCCTGCGATCGGTTCTAGATTTTTATTTTTTAAGGGCAAACAACGTCTGCCGGGTTCGGCTAGTTTATATAAATATACCAACACGGAAAATTAGAACAAGACAATATCGAGAAGTGAAACAATTTTAAGAATTCTCAGTAGTAAATGTATATCTATTTCTGGAACGTCCATCATGTCCATTGTGTGTTGTGCCCCATTTTTCGTGTATAAAAGAAATCGTTGATTCAACGGTGTATGTATTTGTCCAGTTTTCGGACATCATATCATTTGTCGGACATTGTCAGTCTTGTTATGTGAATTGGATTTGACATTTAGATGGATTTTCATTGAGAATAATTCAATTTTTCTGCCGTTTGCTTCTATTACAAGAATTTATTTTTTGCAATGTTTATATGCATGATGTTCGGGTCAAATCTTGCAACTGAATTGGAAAATAGTTATGCTCAATCGATTGAGATGATATTTTGCATACACATTTAGTTTGGATGACAATGTATGTTAAAGTGGCGTAATTCTAAATCCAATAGATTTATCCGTACAGGAAGGTGGTAGGGTATTTGTCCCGTCTGGAGTATGCCGCCATTACAACCTTGAGTAGTGTTCCGGCAATAGTGACCAGGTCCAGTCTGCCTTAAGAGAGCAACAGCGCATTTGTAGCACCTTTGGTGTTGCAAATGCCCATAGGCGATGGTAACTGTTTTCCATCAAGTGGGCCGTCTGCCTGTCTGCTGAACTCCAGCAATATTAAAAAAAGGTTGCCATCGGTAAACCTTCTGCGCACTGCTCATAAACAATAATATTGTAACATAAGACTGTAATACGCAGTATCTTAAAATCTTCACAAATTGAACTCACGAATGGCAGGTTGAGTAGGTAAGTAATAAAGTACTGCTTATCGAGTACCTCCATCGTGGGAACCGAAACGAACCAAAACAAACTCGTCTGTTATTATTAAAATCAATACTAACCATTAGTAACACCAATCACGTAGAGATTACGCCACTATGGGTTCGAATATTATACATTTTGGTATAAATCAGAGATTTATGAATATACCCTATTTTAATGGTTAACTTAGCATATTTAAAGTGTTGTAACTATTTAGTACCTTATGCATGATTTATATTTGCATTAGTTGATTAGTTATTTAACTTACGAAACTGGCGATTTACTTAGTTGTCATTAGTTTTTCAATTTAAATTAAATATAACTTATGGATTAAGATGTTTGCATAAACGATAATAAGGATTTATTCGCAAGTAACAACTTAATTAAAACGGACAAAGTTTATGCTATTATTTCATTAGGTACTGATTAATTTTTGGAACTATACGTATAAAAAATTAATACAGATAAATAAAGAGAAATAATCAGACAAGTGCGTGCCATTTGGACAATTGTATACTGGTCGTTCGTCCTAAAGCATGGGCGAGGCCCGAGCCCAGCAGTGGGACACTATGGATTGTTATTATTATAATTATTGTGACTTCAATAATAAATGTACATAACATTCTTAAAGCTCAACCTCCAAGCCTAACATTTCTGAAACACATAAAAACTTCTAACCTGTCTATCTACATACGGCACTAGATAGGATAATATCGTCATGATCGTAGAACAGTGTCGGATGTGACATTGGATCAACTTTACAGGGTAGCCATTTAAAATATTATACGTAGTTTTTTGGCCATAACTTTTTTTTTATCAATTCCGTTAAGGTGAAAATTCACATACATATTAGTAAAAAGGTTCTTTTTAAATTGGAATTAAAATTACACGTAATTATTTAACGGTTTCCTAGAAAATTCACATGCTTCATTTTACTTCAGAGCCAGCGATATATAGGTATAGACATAAGGCACACACTGCACATGCACTTCCTCACAACACCAGCATGTAACAGATACACTCTACACTAGTATAAGTTTAGTATTAAAATTAGGATAAATTAATATAATAATAAGTCACTTATTAAGATACACACACTTCAACACAAATTAATTAATGTCACACAAAACACACTAAATAATAGGCGTGTTAATTTTAAAATTAAATCTAGAATAAAGCTTTAAAAAGGTACGGAACTCGAGTCCGTAGAGTAGTTAAAAAAAACCTGTCTATCTGTCTATCATTAAGAGCTATGCTCTTGTTGGTGGAGCCTCCTCCAATCTTCTCTATTATGGGCCAGTTGTTCTACTTATATGTACGACACGACAGCGACTTTTATATTTATTTGATAGATGAATACTCGCCTTGGTCTTCTCCTTTTCTCTCCTTGCTTCACATTTTGCCTTCGACTAACGTGCATAAGGTGTTGGTTCGTAGAAATGGCCTAACATCTTCCCCCCTTTTTCCTCGAGAGTTTTTAAAATTGTGCGTTTCTCCTTTAGCATATCCAGTACTTTTTCATTGGTTTTCTTTTCTTTCCAAGTTTTTCTCTCCATGCGTCTCCAACACCACATTTTAAATGCTTCTAATGTATCACGATCTATTTCTGTCATTGTCCATGCTTCACACCCGTATAAAGCAATGCTCCATACAGATTTTTTTTCTATTGCACAATTGTTATTCTCGGTATTATGTCGTCTATACATCGAGAGTCTGATGTAATAAGGCTGCCTAGAAACCCAAAAATTTTCTACGTGTTGGTATGTATGGTCTCCTGATTTTTGGCTGTTGTCATTATTTTGTTGTAACGTGTAAAACCTTAATTTCCATTTCATCCCAAACACACATCTACATTCTCACAGGTCTAAAAATATACGATCCTACACCATTACCGCCCAGTGCGCATTCGTTACCTCTATGGAGTTAAGCAACCTGTATAACTTGAACTCGGGCCAAGTTAACACTCCTTCACTTACCAGATTCTATATTACTCGGTCATTTGTACCGGGAATATCTTTTTTACGAGTTCCCTTCAGAGAATAGAGATCACCCTTAACGCCTACGCTTGAATGAGACTGCTAAGTTATTTTGGACCTTAATAGTAAGACTTACGACAGAAATAACCATTGGTAATAAGAGTTAAACCTTTGAATGAGCAAAAATAATTTTAGGACTGGAATCCCTGCAGCTAATTAAAGGCTCATTAAATATGAACATCCTCTTAAAATTCTGATATACTCGTAAATTAATATGATCTCAGATGTTAACTGACATTATTTTGTTGTCTGCTGAATTATATTAATAACTAGGTTATGCCCGCGACTTTGTCCACGTTTGACTTAAAACTCCGGCGGGGTTCCTGGTGAAGAAAGTAGCGCATTAAAAAAAGAATGTAAGCTATCTGCTATCTCTTAGTGAAAACGGTGTCGGAATTAGCTATTTATAATGCATTCGAACAACTACAAAGTGCTCCCGGGAAAATTCCCATTTTTTTTAGATTTTTATTATAATAGATATCAAGATTATAAATCGTCATACTCATCCTCGTCATCATCCTCAGATTTCTCTAATTTAGAGTTATGGACAGCAGTCAGTATGTACCAAGGAATGGATGGAATGTATTAAGGATGAAAATATGATGGTTTGATTTGAATATGAAAAAAAAAAGACTTATTGTGCCGACCCCAAATAATTAGAAGACGGTAAAAAAAACAAGGACAAGAGTCAATACCATCTCCAACACAGATTTGCGTTTTTCTTATATAATTAATATGTACAGACTATGTATAGACAGGTCATGTCTACGTATAGATATTTTACTTGACCGTCAAAAATGGAAATTTCTTGAAACCCGCACACCGGCGCGAATTACAAGGGTCCAACTTTTATGAAATATTCATGGCTACTTGAGATTGGTTACAAAGGGAAACCATATTTAAAGAGAACTTCTTCTCATATCTTTTTTAGAGAATAACCTTCAGGCTGTATTAGTTGTGTAGTAAAATGCAATGAGAAACTTTAATACCTTACATGACATACTATTTGATATGTCCAACATCTCTTAACGGAATGTAGCAAAGTAAAGATGTCAGAGAACGGGAGTTGAGACTGGATGGTTTTGATGTAGATATTTTTACAGAAATTTTGGCACAGCCAGCCGCCTCAAAAAGGCTGCTTTGTCAGCCAACTCATTACTTAAATTATAATATACCAGCGGTTTCGGCAGACGTTGTCCTGTCCTGAAAAAATAAAAATCTAGAACCTGATTCCAGCGCCACCTACCGGGTCTTATTGTGATTTTTTTTTTTACACCTTTAGTTACATAATTGAGTTTTTACTAGGGATCCCTAATTTTTATTTGGAAATTAATGTAGCCTATATTAATTTGAGATAATGTATCATCCTAATAGTAAAAGAATTTATGACATGATCCAGTAATTTTTGAGTTTATTCGTTACATAGATACAAATCGTTCCTTCTATAGTATTAGTATAGATAAGTTATTCTATTGTTAGAAGACGCGGGGCTGTCATGCTAAGTGGCAAAAGTCCCAAATTAATAAAGATTGTATAATATGTTTCATTCAGTTACACTGCTACGATGATAGATGATAGAGCCACGTATTACGAAGACCGACTAGTTATGTGGGGAACAAATGTGTAGCATGCGTAATCTGGTCCCGGTAGGGATGGGTGGCAAAAAAAATGGTTAGATTTCGTGAAAGATGACACGAGCGCCAATGGTCTCCAAATAAAGGATGCTGAAGATCGCTCGAAGTGGAGAAGAAAAAGTAAGAAAATGGACCCCGAGCTCGAAGCGAATGCTCCCAAAGCAAATGGGATTTAGCATTCAGACGATACCTTATTAACATTTGTTTAAACAATATCAACATATTTTAGTCCCGAAATTCGGAAGATATTAGGTAAGTCTACTCTTTGACATAAAGATTATTTTACAATTTATTGCAAAATGTTAATGACGTTAATTATTTAATAAACTCAAGCAATTTAAAGCGAAAGTTATTGTAAACAGGTATAACCATTTAATTTTTATTTATCTTTGGGCTTATTTCCGATACTCGAGCCCTTTCTACACTTGCCATGGAAGCCATATAAGGGAGTACTCAAGGCTGTTTGTTTTAGTGAAGGGTGGTACAGATCTACGTTGTTTGCGTTTTATTATACGTGAAGCCTAAAACAGTCAAAACTAAAACTCGGGTAAGATTAAAACAAATCAGCAGACAACTTTTTTTGCATGGTTCAGCAGACTTCCCACCTGATGGAAGTGGTTACGATCGTTATAAAGGTGTTTCCAATGTGCTGCCGCTCTCTAAAGGGATGCTGAAAACTGGTCGGTAATGCCGGATAACAGTTCAAGGTTGTTATGGCGGCATATTCTAGTACAGAGGTGGTAGTTATCCAGATAGACAAATACACCACCACCTGGCTGTGGGTTGTTTTGTCGCCTCTTACAAGAGGCCGTTCTTATCAGTTCCTGCACGGATAAATACCTACAACCGTACATTCAGAGCTTAGCAGGATCAATTAATGTTCTAGGTAATAATTTATTATTTTATCTATTTATTTTAGTAAGGCTTACAGACAAATAACGATATAAATTAATAATATAAATAAAAGTATTGCTTATTACAATCATTAGCATATAGACTTGCTCAGGTTAATTGAAGAAGATGTGTGTGTGTGTGTGGTTGTGATGGAGAATGAAAAATTATAAAATTGAAAAGTGAAATAATAAATTGAAAAGAGAATCTGACAACATATTGAGCAGTTTGGAAAAAACTAGTATTCTTTGAACATTTCTTGTTCATTATATTCCTAAAGGTGTTGGGTTTAGTACAAAGATATCAATGTTCAATTTTAGTGCTAGATCGTTAAATTGTGAGGCGCTGCGGAGAAAGAAAATTTGCCTATAGTTGGTTGGTGGATTGCAAAGGGTACGTACACAACTGTCCCTGCCTTATGCCCAATTGTTGAGTGCGTATTCCAATATTACAAAGAAGTTCTGGACAGTCGATAAAGCCGCTAGTTATATTAAGTAGAAAACAAATATCATTTACATTCCGCCTGTACTCGAAAGGTAGGAAATGGTAGTGTTGACAACTTCAAGATAACTATTTATGTTTTGGCTAGATTTATAGTCTAAAATATCGAAGAGATTTTTTCTGCGCTGCCTCAATAAATAACCAAGTATTCTGGCATCGTTCCTTGACATACAGACCGGAGTAAATTACGGAACCTCGCTTACCATATTCACGTTAACTGGCTCTTTATTCATAGATATTTGGAGTGACGAAGAAGCTGAATTTCTAAAAATCGATCTTGAAACATAATATGACAGTATAACGTGGAAGAAATTTTACGAATTCTATAAATTGAACCAAAATACAAATAACTATCGGTGGTTAATTTCGAAAATAATTTATTAGACTTAAATATTTTCTGGCCGCGATCCAAATCACATAAATAAAAGCCGTCATCTGTGAAAAGCGTTTTTGAGGTCAAGATCGTTTACTGTTTCAGGCACAATTTATGTTCTTTCTATACTTGTTGCTAACCTATATGGGGCTTTGATTAAGACCTTCGAAATCAATTTCAAAACCATAATTTTATTAATTTTCAATCGAATAATCTAACTTCGTTCGTCGTCGCAATACAAAACGAACTTGCAGACTAGAGGTATTTTAATTATGCACAAAGACTTATCGTATCGTTAATTTTGTACGTTTTTGTTTATTTATAGGTATATATAGATATATTATTTTTGTGCTTATATGCACTTGTAAGGCGCTAAGAACCTCAGCCAGAAGGCCCAGCTTACCATACACAACGCGGTTCTGGTTCAACGCTCACGTATGGAAGCGAGAGTTGGGTATGGAATAGAGAGCATGAAAGTAGAGTAAACGCGGTCGAGATGCGAGCACTGCGCAAAATCTGCGGAGTGACGCTCGCGGACCGCGTTCGTAATACCCAAGTAAGAAAGAGAGTTGGTCTGAAAGAGAGTGTCGGGGTGACGGTAAGGAAAGGAATGCTCCGGTGGTTCGGGCATGTGGAAAGAATGTATGATGAAAGAATGACTAAACAGATATACAATGCAAAAGTGGATGGATGCAGAAGTCGCGGAAGGCCACGACACACCTTCCATGATCAAATTGATCATGTGTTAGCAGAAGGTGATGTTAGGAGCCTTAAGAACAGACGGGCGTGCATGACAAGAGCTATGAATGTTAAAGAAGCAAGTGAGGTGTGTAAGAATGGGCCTGTGTGGCGCTCTGTTGTTCGTGCCTACCTCGCAAGGGACCTGGCGTGAAGTTATGTATGTATGTATGTATTTATACTGGAAACGAAAACTAGGTAATGCAAAACAAAATCCAATCCCTGCCAGCCATAGGTAGCTTGGTGGTTGAAACTCGCGTCTCATTAGAATAATGCGACTTTGAAATCTTGACCGGGGAGGATACACCGCTTAAGATGTGCTAAAAATGTGAGGGAAAACTTTTTGAGGAAAACTGTACATCGAAATTGAAAATCTTCAATATAGCTCCGGCAAGCGGGGCAGGACACTTAGCAATTATGTCTATAATTTACTGATGATAAAAATTTAATGAATAATTATTATTGTGACTTTTACAGATAGTGTAAATAATTTAATTTAACTACCTTCATAAACTTGGCTTTTTTTGATCTTATAGTATAAAGCCCGGGGGAGTGGCGCACACAAGTCAGTGTAATCCTGTGTCAATCAAGTGTGAGGACGATAATTCCTGGGCAAGTGTTCTGCGTAAATCGGCGGAATAATTACATATAAGTGATTTATTGACATGCTGCTTTTCATTTCTAAACCATTTATTCAGTTCCCTTAAAATATGGAGATTCGATCCCTAAGTAGAACTTTTATGGGATGATAGTATATAAATCCAAGATTAAAAGTAAAATACCTATTCGTAACTAATTCAATAAAATTATTATTACTGGCGGAATATACGCTACGTTACGAAAACATTTTAATCACTCTCCAAGTTTAACAAGAAACCTTTGAAATCCTCTTTGATCTGCTGAAAGTTACAAAGAAACTCGTAAAAGTAATTCTCTGCAAAAGCGTTTTATGAGATCCGAGGAACCTGGAAAATATTTGCATACGTTGCTGAGAGAACCAAAAAATTTAAAAAACGAGTAAGTAAACATTTCATTACCTTTCATAAATTTCACATAGCGGTACTTTCTTCCAAAAAGTATTTAACGATCCAAAATCCTCGAAACAATCAAGCTTACAACAAACACACAACGTCAATTCACTATAGTACCGCGCATCTGAAACACCAGGGTGGCAAAAAACAAAGGAGCGCCTGCTCTCAGCACGCGCCAAACAGCTACTGACGCCTATAAGTAGAACATGATACACGTTCGCCGGCAGAACTCCTGCTACTAATTATTTGTGCATGTGTCATGTAACAATACATACATTTAAATCCACATACAATGCAGATTATGACGCCAGTTATATCTGCATAATAAATAGAATGAAGCAATGTAAATTATTATTAGCGTTGCGCGAGAAAAATCGAAAGGAAAGGGAAATTATATTAATTAACTTGTCGATTTGAAAACATTTACATGGCAATGAGGAAACCGGTATCGTGGTGCGCCATAATTTTCACAGGGCTTTTGTTCATTTCAATTATTATGATATAATAGAATAAAACAATGGACATTTGAGAATAATGGTGCCTCGAGTCTATCCAAAGAATCTTTACAGACAATGGAGCTATAAAGCTAGCAACTAACTCTGTTTTAACATAACATTATTTAGTTTCATGCCTTTAACAATAATGGGCTATGTAAGACTACAAGTTTTATAATATTAAAGTTTTACAATACAATGCACAAGTAATACTGTATACAACTTTTTTTATACGACATCACTATGTAATCGTGTATCCTACGCAATATTTTTTTTTAAAGTAACTGTTGAATATGTGATACCTATATGGCCTCGTCCAAATCGATATCTTAAGAAAACGACTAGGAAAAATGATTCCTAAATATGATAAATTGGTTAAATTATAAAGCCTAAACCTATCTATCTTATATATAAAATTCTCGTGTCACAGTGTTAGTTACCAAACTCCTCCGAAACTGCTTGACCGATTCTCATGAAATTTTGTATGCATATTGGGTAGGTCTGAGAATCGGCCAACATCTATTTTTCATCCCCCTAAATGTTAAGGATAGTCCACCCCTAAATATATTTTTTAATTTTTTGATAATTTTTTCCATTTTTATTTTTTTATGATACAGAATTAAACAATACGTACAACCCTAAATTTCAACCCTCTACGATCACCCTATTTTTTAATATTTATTTTTTTTTTTTTATTTTTTTTTTGACGATTCTCATGAATTTTGTTCATATTGGTATTTGAGACGCAATCTATTTTTTTAATTTTAGTCATATATTTTTTTTTTTTTATTTTTTTATGATACAGAATTAAACAATACGTACAACTCTAAATTTTCAACCCTCTACGATTAACCCCTATTTTTAATAGCGATTGGGATGATTTAGATTTTAATTAGAACCAGGTAGATGGCGCTGCAATCGGGTACCAGAATTTAGGTGTTCTTTTTGTTGTTGTATGTGTTGAAGTTTGTCCCGGAATGGTTTAAATAAGCGATTGGAACCAGTAGCTGGCGTCGCGATACTCCTTCTGTGGGCCTGATTTTGATGAAATTTTTTGTTTGTTCAAGTGGATTTGAGAATAGTTTAGATTAACATTTGGTCCCGGTAGATGACGCTGGAATCGGGTTCTAGATTTTTATTTTTTAAAGGCAGGACAACGTCTGCCGGGTACAGCTAGTAATACCATAAAATTCTAAACATGCCGTGTCTGTTAATTAATAAAAATAAATTATATGAACGATGTAATTTTGCTAGACTTCTTGTCTATTTGTTCAGGACTCACGTAAAAACTACTGAGCCGATATGGATGCGGATTTCGTTGATCTACAGCAAATTCCTAGAATTAATGTATCCGCTACTTTTTTTGTGAATTCCGCGGGAATTTTTCTGGGAATGATTTAAAAGAGCCAGATTAAAAATAATTCAAATTTCAATGTGATGTTTTCGCAGTTCGATAGCAAATTTGATGTAATAAAATATGTGATTTTTTTATTCCCGAGAGTTGTTCGGGTGCGTAAAAATTAGTCTCTATCAAACAGTTTTCACAAAAACGATAGCTTTCATCTTTTTTAAATGCTGTGGTACTTTGTGATCCGGGAATCCCGCGGGAATTTTGAGTCAAGCGCGGACGAAGTCGAGAGCGATATCCTAGTAGTAAACAAATAAATAATTTATAATCATTTGATAATCAACATCAAATAATGTTTTGAAATATCGAAGTAATTGGGTATATCTATTTGCTGCTACTGTACTACAAGTATTTATGTTATAATATATAGTGTAGGTATTTGATTTAAATCAGAACGAAACAGAAAAAGTGTATCGTGTAACTTTATTGAATGAAGCTTCGAAACAACTGCTATTACTTTCAATAGAAACTTTCAAGCAACTGCAGTATTGCGTGGCAATTTGATATTAACTCGACTTATTGTGGCAGCAGAAACACATACTAAAAATTTGTAAAAGTTTTTTCATGCTGACACTATGCGGTGTCCCTGACCTAAATACGGCTTTCGTAGTTTTGTGCTAGCCTAGTACTTAAAATACCGTATTGAACATTGTTAGGTTAGTTGCAGGAAAATAAATGGTGCAAATGAGGTTACCTTATTTTGAACACTGTTTCATCTCTTCTTTATAAATATATTTTGTATAAACATTGCATAGTGTTATTTTTCAAAACATAACGATGATTCAATGACAGTGTTATTTAAGACAATACATGTCTCCCTATAACTGTTTTGAATTATTTAGTGGAAAATTGGAAAAATTTCTGATGGCTTTAAATTCTTTAAACAAAACTGCTTTCAGGGGTACACTAGCACGTTTTGCACGATTTGTCTGTCTAGTCAGACTAGTCGTTGTTCATGAATATCTTCAAGCAAATACTCACCAGACGCAAGCCGAGCCTTTGTTACAGAAGCTTCAAATTGTAGGTCTTTAACTAATCAATGCTACGCAAGGCGGCTCTTGTGGCATCTTTAAAAGGAAATTTCACTGAACAATCGAGATTTTCAACACAAACCTAACTTTTGCAAACCAATATTATAAGTACACACAGTACAGTTCTCCCATTTGTAAGGGTCTCCCCGAGCCTCAGTTAAAGTAAGCATTCTAAATCAATCAATAATTTGAAATGCTTATTTGATTTCAAAGTACATGCTAAAATTGCTATTTATGGTTAGTTATAAATTATCATTTTTATGCTGATTTTCTATACTGATATTATAAACAGAAAAGATTTGCATGTTTGTAATGAACAAACTCAAAAACTATGGACTGGTTCCAAAAATTCTTTCACCATTGAATGCTACAACATCCCTGATTACCTACTACCTAATATAGGCTATACAAAAATTAGGGATCCCTACTAAATTTTCACCCATCAGTCTAAACAAAATACAGCGCTGGAATGAAATGAATGAAATTCCAGATTTTTTTAGGGCAGGAAAACGTCTACCGAGACCGCTAGATATTTATAATTTCGATATGTCGTAGGATTCAGCTGATAGAAATATGAAGTCCACATCCGGCACAATGTGGCGGTCGCAATTAGTTATCGATATCTTAAACAGTAGATAGATAGAAAAGGTAAATAAAGACTTATTGTTATTTCAATTTAGAACTAGTGCTGTGAAACAACCGATTTCGTAAGTGTTAGTAAATCGATTGGTTATCTAAATTTTGTGGTAAAAACGGCCGGCACCTGTTAACTAACCACACGAAACATAAACACTAGAGCTTCAACGCGGTTTCACGTAAATATTTTTGGTGAAACTATTCTATTTTCCTATAAGTGTGCTAAGATGACCAACTTGCCTGTGTGCAACTTAATACATACTACATTTCATGATAATCCAGAGGTCAAGAAAGGTTATACATAGACGTTCAGACAGTCACTTTCACGATTATGCAGATAGTGATATTAGTAGATTGTGTTTCAACTTCGCATAATGTGGGGACATTCTTGGTACTAAAATTTTTAACATACATCTCTGAAGTAAAATAAAATTAACCCCATCGTCTCAGGGGCTAGATTGAGTAAATCCGTTCCTCAAAACATAATACATACAATTTGGATTATCATCAGCCAGCATTCACGCTGCGCCAAATAACCGATTAGCAGGAAGACGGCATCGAAAAAATACGACAAATACGGGCGTAACTTTCGCTTAGTTCGATGAGGTGTTTCAGCAATCTGTTGGAGCAGAACAGAATGATTAATTTATAGCCGTGGAAGCAGGTGGTGCTGGGAGATCAGACCGTGTGGAACGGGCCACGGCGAGGTATTTGACCCAGGTGTTCCAATGACAGGGACGAAGCTAGTGAAAAATCAACTTACGCATTCTTATTTAAAAATTTGTGTTAACTGAGTTCTACTGGAGATTATTTTTTTTCATACACATAAGTTAAAAACGCCAAGTGAATGTTATTCCACGTTAAATTAGTTTGTCAATTTTCTATTCATGTTATACTTTAAAGTTTGGGAAGAGGCACTTTGTGCTATTTTTTTTAATAAATTAAATTTGCCATCAACTTATACATTGATATGCTTAATTAAATATACATGTTAACAAAAAGTCAGGGTGAATCGCTAGACTTAAGTTTAGAAAAATAAAAGTAGCCTAAGTTACTCCTTATTACATCAGCTACCTGCCAATAAACGTCCCGTCGGAATCGGTCCAGCAATTCAGAGATTAGCCGGAACAAACAGACAGACGGACAAACAAAAATTGTAAAAATGTTATTTTGGTGTATGTACCATATAAATATTCATATGTATGTAGTAAAAAGCGGTTATTTCAATATTACAAACAGACACTCCAATTGTATTATATGTATAGATACTGAGTGAATGTATTTTTGAATTCGAATAAGGAGTCATGATGTATGTCTGTCTATACTGTTCATTTTATTATATAACCTGCATTTATTATTTAGAAGCATTAGAAGCGAAAGTATCATCAATTATCACCTATTAAAAATCACAAAATCTCGCTATTATTTTTGAAGACCACGCGTCGCTGCACCTAAATGTTTTTCTCCATTTGTCACACCAAAGGTGATACCAATGTTCTGGTGCTCTCCAAAGGGAGACTGGAATCAGGCCACTAATGCCGGAACACAACTCAAGGTTGATACGGCAGCCTACTCTAGAGCAGGTGTGGTAGCCATCCAGAAGGGCAAATACCGTACCTGGCTGTGGGTTGCTTTGTCGCCTCGTACGACAGTCCGCCCGGTCACAGTTAATTGTATTATTTTTCCGTTCCTGCACGGATAGTTTTGTGAGTTTGTATGTTGGGCCGCTTTTCATGGCCTTGTAAATAAACCGATTAAAAATCAGTATACAAGAGAGAAACCGTGTCGGGAACATTATCAAATATAAACCGATTACAGTTCGTTGAATTGCGCTACAGGATAACTTAATTACTATGGATTAATGCAACTTAGGCTATGACATGTGTATTGACTAAACGGATATTATAATGTACTTATAATGTATGGCTTCATAATATTGGAAATGGATAGAGTTTCGAAGTTTAAATGACAAGACTTCATAAGCATGTAATGAATTTATGAAGACAGGTTGCAGTAAAATGTTTAGTACGTCATGTCATTATTATAACTATTATAATGTTACATGCCGTCAAAGAAATGCCTGTCTGTCGTAAAAATGCAGTTCATTACCTTTCTTGTATCCGGAGTTCTTTTGCTTGCTTTGTGTTTAAAATTTGTAATAAAAAAACTATTTTTATCGTACTTATCTTATGGTCGTCATAAGTGTCGAACTTATCCTTGTTGTTATTGCATTGCGTCGAAGCTTGCCAGGTGTGCGGATTAACTCAGAGAACGGAGGAGTGGGGCATTCAAGCGACGACTACGATACGAGTAAGACGTACATTAAATGAGCGATTTAGTGACGGACTTTGCGCGTGTTATTGAATTGTGCAGTTTGTACTGGCTTGTCCAGTCGTATTTGAGCATGTTTTATACGTGTTTGTACAGTTCTAATAAACTCTAGTAATTCCGACGGCATTTTAATTCGAGTCCTGTGGAGCTCGTAACAATAATAACATTTTTCTTTCCTTTTATTGTGTCTTTGTCTTTGCTACAAATCCATTATTGTGTAACAGATTTCTGTATAAAATTTATTTAAAAGAAAAAAGTTTGAATTAATCAATTTTTAGGTAGACGTGTTGCTGGGGAGTTCATGCCGCTTTTTCTCCTTAACAGCAATAACACGTTGCGAAGCGGTGTATATAGACTAGGAAGTAAAATTAATTTTTCACTTATATATTATATGTATATGGGTGAGTCTATCGAGTTAAATATTTCTGGACAGTAAAGCCAAATACAATTACATCATTGTCGTACTTTTTTCTGTGAGTCATGTAACGCATAGGCTATTAAACCGTCAACACTACGTAAATACATCGAAAGTAATTGATTTGAAATAACAATGTCTACTTTATAATGTATTTTTTAAGTTTTATATATATGGTATATTTTTATTACACGATATATTTTTTAGCAAAAATATACAGGCAAGTTAAATTGATTAAAACCTATTTATGAATTGAGCTGATTTTTATAACAAATCGAGTCGGTAACGCATTAGAAAGTTACCAATTGAACCGTCATGGTCCTGTCAAAAGTAAAATAAATACTTGGAAAGGGTATAGACACAAATTTTAGACAGGACAAGTATTATATATCATCTTTATATATCAGTCTTTATAATCAGGCATCATACAAATTGCAGTTTCCACTTATATGCTGCCGACAGACAGACGCTTCAATTATATTATTATTAGACAACTCCATGAGTAATCGGCAGACAAAACACACACATTGTATTTGTATGGTATGTATATTATCTATGTAATATATGAAATTTCCGCATCTATATAATTTATGTAATTATTATTAAAAAGTAAGTAGTCGTAATTCATACTATATGTTACATATCCATCATCGCCATTATCATCTCAATTCATTCCTGAGGTAATCTAGAAGAGATCGCTTTTTATCTATAAGGTAGACTAACTAGATATAATTTCAGTCTGAGTTCATTTTTCATAAAGTGTTATCTATCTGTCTATTGTATAGCCTCAAATTAAGCAAGTTACGCTTGTGCTATGCGTAATATACAACGGACTATTCGGGGCCGATCCCAGACACCCAGACCATAAGGTAATATTGATCCGAACTTTATCATACCAGGAATCGAACCCGGAGCCAGCAAAGGCTTAGGCCTGCTAAATCACAGAGGCCGTCATAGAGCCGTAATTGTCAGAGTGAACGTAAAATACCTATAAAATCTATCTGTAACCAAATAACGTTGTAATTATTATAGCCAACTAGACCCAGCTGTATAGCGATCACATACGAATGATATATTAGCCCAAATCACGCACACGGTAACCAATAGCCGAGAACACGTGGAACTCTGTTCAGAATACGTTTACATAAATGAATTGTAGGAACACGGCGAAAATTCAAACGGCTGTTTAAATGTCAAGAATATGTCGTATAAGCAGATTCAATTTTCACTTATATCCTGAAGTGTCTTTTCTTTCGTTATTGTTTTTTTAGACTATTGGAAACGTTTTCTTTTTTATATTACTTGTTGAATAATGTTATGTTTCACAGTTCAGAAAGTAATGTTACGTGTGCGGGACTCGAATTAAAATGTCGTTGGAATTAATATACAATTTATTAGAACTATACAAACACGTATAACACATGTACAAATATTCCAGTACAAACTGCATGATTAAATAGCACGCGCAAAGTCCGTCACTATGTAGCTTATCGAATACACGTCTTGCTCGTATCGTAATCCTCGTTTGACTGCCTCACCCCTCCGTTCGGGCTTGTTTTATACTAAACTATACAATACAACAATCGACCGCATGTACCGAATTTTCCAAGAAAAGTAATCCGTAACCTGCGGCCATAATCGAGTGCAGTCCAAATGCAGGAAAGGTAATAAACTGGAGGTGTGCATACACTTTGTCGGTGTGTAACAATAATATAATGTTAGCTTCCTGTGAATAAACTAGAGAACATAGTATGTAATAAATAATATTATCGGTTACGTGATGTGGTCTAGGATTGTAGGTAACTTAATATTCGCGAATTACTTGAGGCACGTAATATGTATGTAACTTGCTTAATCAATTATAATATTATCGTTTAAATCAAACACTATGTACGTTATTGAGGTTGTGCTACTTTTATAATGTTTCTGTATTTACTTCTTGTATACAAAAGTATATCCCTATTAATATTATAAATGCGAAAGTAACTCTGTCTGTCTGTCTGTCTGTTCCGTTTTCACGGAAAAACATATCCCGGAAGGTGGGATAGGTTTTGGTTTTTTGTGATCGGCCATTTTCATCAATTTGGTTATTTTCGTCGATTTGATCATTTTTGTTGATTTGGTAGATTTGATCGATTTGGTCGATCAGGTCATTTTGGTGTACATCCCTCGTCAGCCATTCGTAATCAACAACTGGACGTGGGCCTCCCCAAGACGGTGCCATATATGCGCACACATTTAGTGTACATATGTAGTTTTAATACCGAAAATGTGCATAAATACTTCTCATCCGGGAAATGGGATAGTCTACGATATACAATTAAGTAAATCTTCCAGGGCCAATAGTACTTAGATAAAATTTAATATAATTTAACCTGTGTTTTAACCTCTATAAACAAGAGGCACGCACTAGGTTGACTCGGGAACTCTAGTACATATATAACACAGAACAAACAAAATTTAAAAAAAATATATTGTTGCCCTAGATACGTCTGCAGCTTTTTATAATTTCCAGTACACAATTTGCGAATATATTCATGGAAGTTCTGAATTGTCTTTGGTTCTTAAGATTTTAAGAGTTAATATGAGCATAAAGTTACACTTTCTACACAGTTACACGGTTAAGATTTCCTGATAATCTTGAGGATTTCAGCGTGGAACAGGGTGAGCACTTCTACCAACACCTTATAGTGATGTTGGAAAGGTACCAGGCTAGTAGTCGGGACCGTTAAATCACGGCAGATTACTATTAGTCTTTTCAACGGCAATTTTCCCCAAAAATAATATAGAAGTCTTCTCTCTGAAGTAAAAGATAGATTTCACTAGATTTTCTCTCTTTTTACGTCTATATACATTATATAACAAAACGATTAGTAGGTAGATTAGTATTTCTCAATAAATATTTAGATATCAATGTATATAATGGTTATGATTTATTTCATACTTTCTGGTTTTCAGTGTTGTATAAAAAAGGAAATTAAAAAAAAACTAAACTAACTAAAGCCAATGTTCCAAAATAATTCAGTTTCATTAATTGTTGAGATAAAATTATTCGAAGCTATTATAATATCCAGAGCAACAAAACCACTGGTAACCAGTGAATAATAGTAGTGGTTATTTGTTCAATAACGAGATCAAACAAAAAAGCTTCTTTAACGACGGATGAATTAAACGCTTCTTAATGTATGTAGATATGGTACTTTTACTAACATAATTTCTTAATGTACAGTCGCGGTGTGAAAAGGTTCACCAGTTTTCAAATTAATTGATTTAACGTTCCGCGAGCACATGTTACATATTCAAACTAAGTCACAGAACAGAATTAATTCGACAATAAAGTCTAAAATTGCTTAGACCAACGTAGTTTAATTTTATATCTAGTCTTAAAAGATTGTTTAGAGATACATACATATATATATATATATATATATATATATATATATATATATATATATATATCTTAGTACATACATACATACATACATAACTTCACGCCAGGTCCCTTGCGGGGTAGGCACGAATATATCTTAGTCTAGACTGCAAAACCGCTATGTGGTTGCATTTTGACCCTGACCTAATTTCAACCTCTACTTGTGACATCGCACCGAAAACCACTAAGTTATGCCTTCTACGTACGAAATTATATATCGTAGCGATATATCTGAGCAGATCGGCTTACGCGGTTTTATCAATAATAATAGCTAGTGGTTTTATAACGATCTCCAAACATAAATCGCTACGATTTGTCGTCAACAATAGAACCGCTTCAGTAAAAAAATGAAGTCTAGATTAAATTTTTCCATTTGACTAGGAAGAGATAATCCTAATATACAAAAATCAATACTATTATATAATTATTAGGTTTATATTTATTACAGCATGTACATGGACTTCTCAATTTTAACCTTGTTAATTATTTAGTAATAAACTATTCCACGTACGTGACGTAACAGATACTCTCCCCTTGAATATAATACTGTCTTACGACTATTCTGTGGAACGGACAAAAGTTTTACGGAACTGCATTTCACAGGTTCACGCGTTTGGAACGAAACAAAAGAATTAATACCGCATTTAACCATTGATCATATCAATGCAACCGACATTTAACAGTTATTTAGCACAAAAATGCTAATTGCTTGAACGGACGGATTTAAAAATTATGCCGATATAAATTAATTAATTAACAACTTTGAGTTGTGTTCCGGTATTAGTGACCAGGTTCCAGTCTCCTTTAAGAGAGCAGCACCGCATTTGTAGCACCTTTAGTGTTGCAAATGTCCATAGGCGATGGTGCCCGCTTTTCAACATGTGGGCCGTCTGCCTGTCTGCTGAACTCCTGTAATAAAAAATTGAGAAGATACATTCACAGCGTGACACGAATATATAGTATTACGAAAACAGCGCCTAGTTTTGCTATAACGTCCTGCATAACATAACGTTTATTTGACCTTAGCTCCACGCTTCAAACCTACTAACACATAAACAAGTACTTGTTAATGCAAGCAACTACACGACCGTCCACAGTGTACACAAACAGCTCAAAAACAGAGACGCGATAAGCGATGCTAATTTTCTTCGCCGACAACTGTTCGAGTGGAACGAACACGCTAATACGACTGCATTATGTGTACCTATTTAACATTACCGCTAAATGATAAAACCACACCCCCAGTGAGAACTTAAAACGTGGTTAAACCTACGATATGAACCAACATTTATCATTGAGTTCTAACAGAAATTGATTCTTAACCGACGTCAAAAATTAATTTTCAAATTTCTAACAAAAAAGAAAGCGCCTTCAAGAGTAACTAAAAGGCACAAAAATAATTTTTTGTACTTATTCAAATCTGTGCTAAATTAAAGATAAAAAAATTCAGGATATAATTATTTTTACGTTTCACATACGCACTGACTTCGAGATATTGTAGAAAATATTTGTGGTTTAATGCACTAACAACAACAATATTATCTTTATTGTAGATGTACATTAAAGAGGATTGTTGTTGTTGGTGAATATTAGAACAGTAACACATTTTCAAATCTAAAAATTAGAAGGAAGTAGCACATTGTATATATATATATATATATATACACGAACATAGACAAGACAAGAAATAATACATAGTATGCAGTTTACTTTCACTCTTGATTTTTTTATAAATTTAAATTTATTGTAATTTTCATTATTTCTCTACAAAGTTTATTTCGTTTACAGTAATAATAATCTGGAAAGTGTTGTTCTATCTACTGAGATTTTTACCACGATATGGAAAATTTAACTTTGCATCTCATGGGAACTTTTGCTACTGCCAGGCCAAAACACAAAATACTCGTTTTAGTCCTCGTTTTTATCGATGTTATTAAAAGTACATTAATAGCTTAATACCTTATAACAAATTTAATTAAATTCATGTAATATCTTAATTCATATAAAAACGATCGACAAAATCACCACAAATATATATGAAGCTATGAAAATTTAAATAAAAGTGAAAAATCACAATTATTAGGGAAGAAATATTGAGTATCACTTTGTCTTAGACTCTTAGAGGGTGGCATGTTACAATGCGCGGCGTTCATACGCCAGGCGTCACGTACAGCGCCATGCCAGACGCAGCCTACGGCGTTTATAGAATTACATTATCTTAGAATACTTAGATTATTATTAAACTAATCTGGCGATATAGGTGGTCCAGAGTATAAGATAGGACTATCCAATACTCTGCACCACCCATTAACTAAAATACACATACTTAAAATACTTTAGGCTACCTTAGGTGGTTAGCTCAAAGTTAAAAACTTTGTATGTGAATGATGACTAAAATGGAATGTGTCAAATGCATTCCTTTATCATAAACATGAAGAAACACGTAACTAACATCAATGCGCTAATTGTCATATCCAGTGCAATGTTGTTGAAGTTGACACGATTGTGTCGTACTTTTGGGTGTTGGTGTTTGATCATAGTTGAAAAATTAGCATTTTATTATATCATTCTATATTTGTGTCGCATCTTACAACATACGACTGTAATGCAAATATAAAAGGTTACTGACCTGGCTTACGTACCGATCCACCAATCATTTCTGGTACAAGCTGTGCCTTTTTTTATGGGGAGAAATCCTTTTACCGGTGTGCATCGCGCTCACGGGCACTGGGAGCGACGGTAATGTGGGACCCGCCGGATTATTCACTAATGGGCTGTCCTTGTCCTCGTATACATCTCACTATTCATTCACTTGCCGTACAACCGGTTGAAGTTTGGCTTGCTTGTATCGATTTCGCGGAGAGCGAGGAGGTTGATATGCAACAACCAGCTATTCAATGACAAAAGTGTCGAACATCGACGCAGGGTAGTCAGCTTATCGGTTTTCTATTCGATACATTTTGGAGAGTGTGATTGAAGCTGTTCAATGTTATCCCGCCGTCATCCTTCCATTATCGGACAACCAGACGCACTGGACGCAACCTGAGTGTCTTTAAGTCCCATGTGAATAGGTACCTTTTAGGTATGCGTGCTTGATCTTAGACCAAATCTCCGTTAGAAGTTGAGCGACATAATGGTCGAACGCGAACCTATACCGTAATAAAAATAAATACAAGTAAGCTCCAGCTTACGTCAAATTATAACCGATAGTAAGGCAGATGAACGGTTCGTAAGACATAGAATCGGAACATATAACGCCTAGGTGTTCCTCCTATCGCCATGGCGATGTCGGTTCGCCCATGTGGACAGGGTTTTTAGGGATCAATTAAATATTGCGAGGGGGGGGGGGCGCTTTGGACACTTATGCGTCCCCTTTCTGTTACTAACTAAAACTTAAAAAACCATTTTTCTATTTGAAATATGGTATAAGTATTAGAGATGCGTTTTTAGTCTGAACATTGCATCTAACCAAATTGTCGCTTAACAAAAATAGCTTTTCATCTCTAGATATAAATATCACTTTTTACAACATAGATGGCAGATGCTTCAATTTTACCTGTGTAGATAAGCGCGAAACTCAACCTAACGCAACCGGGATTTACGACAGGCCGCCTGCAGGAAATTGTATTCTGTGTATACTATACATGTATACTGTTTTGAAATGGCATATTGTTGAAGTTCATAACTTTGTTCGTGCTGTCGTGTAAACTGTCTTGGAATGCACTTGCCACGTTTTGAGATTACACAGCTGATTTAATATTGGACTTTTGTCAATAGCCTATATATCTGTTACGCAAAGCTTCCGTTTTTGTACAATCGTATACCTGAAATCGACACTGTCACGACTTTTTATTATATGTTTAACATACGTCCATGTGTCATCACAATATTGGGTTATGTTTTAAGTTTCAATTTCAATTTGCCGTTCACTTTGTTATGTGATATCGATTGTAAGATTGTTGTATGTTGCAAACGATCGCTATCACGTGCAATAAACATTATTAAATTTGCATTTAAAACTAATTGTTGAATTATATAAACACGCGTTTAATTCGAAGCAAAATGTCTCAAGAAAAATATATCATTATTAATACGGAAAGCAAAAACTTTATACTCACCCTTTTAAAAAAAAATGAGTGAGAGGACGGAGGAGTATGATATTTCGCACACTTTACGAGTATGTAGAGAAGGAGTGCATAATGCTAATATTTTTTTAAATTATGCATAAAAAATACATTAAATCAATAAAAAAACGTTAAAACACACTACAATGTGTTTAACACATACAAATAAAATTATACTCTTTTCTTTACACGTAGGTAAAATTTTGCTTGATTTCTTGTTTTGATTTTAAAATTTGAAAGTTGTTTTTAGATGTCTGTTTATTATGTTGATACATTTCAAAAATCGCTAAGAGCTGCCTATTATTTAGTTAACCGCCATTGCTGTTAACTACGTATATACTTATATCTTTTACATATATGTATTAATTCACGCTTGATACGACATTGAAGTTAATTTAGACAAAATCGCATAGAAAATCCTGGAACAGACTAATGTTTTCGTTTTACATATCTCTCTTTTCTTTCATCATATCCCAATCATATGTGGTCCGCACAATATGTCTTTTCCTTCCACACTCTTTTATTCTGACGTACAATCTCCTGTCACACCACATATCATTATATCATCCTTCACACAATTCATCCTTCTCTTTTTTGGTCTATAGATACACATATATGCTAAGTTATCTCGATGCGCGTCGTTGTTATTAACACTATCGTTCCTCCTAAGAAGCACGGCATAAAAAGTAATATATACTGTACCCAAAGCGTACTTCATTGTAGGTTAATTATTGCGAGTAAAACTTTTATCTCGTGCGCGGACGCTTATCACTTTCATCGAATGTTAAGCACTAACATTCTACATAACAAGGCAACGTTAATTGATGCCACCTATATGAATGAAGTTCTTATAGGTATAAGTGAAGTAAGACTCGAATTAAAATAAATGCCGTTGGAATTACTATAGAGTTTATTAGAACTGTACAAACACTGATGTTTTTATATAAATTAATACATTATAAAATAGATTGCCCACAATTACTAAACAGAGTCAATTTCAGAGTGCCTGCAAACTATCCCCGCTCACGTATCACTATTTTTAGTCCACCTTTCCGCAAAACAGCCTTAGGCAGCACTTCACCAATTCCACGAATTGTTAAACTATACAACAAATATAACTCCACTTAAGATATATTTGCAAACTCACTACTGAAGTTTCGCCGAATATTGCATATTATGCGTCCATACGACATTTTTTAATTATCATTACTAATTTACTTATTTCCTAAAAAAAATTTTATAATCCTCATTTACTCGTAAACTATAAATATTCTTGTGTATTTTTATAAATTAATGTTTAAATTTGTTTATCCATATATTTAGTGATTTTTTATTTATTTTTTATTTACTCTCAACCAAAGCTGTGTTTATTTGTAATACGTTACACACTTATCTTAGTATTGAACATTTAAATTGTCTCCTACAATGTTATGGTTTACAACTGTAAACAAACCAAATATACAAAAAAAACTGGATGCAATCAGTTCAAACTGTATAAACTGCACGATTTTTTTACACGCGAAAAGTCCGTCACTATGTCGCTAGATGAAAGTATTACACAGGTCTTGCCATTATTGTAATCGTCGCTTGACTGCCTCACCCCTCCGTTCGGGCATTGTTTTATGCTAAACTGTATAATACCGACAAAGGGGCACCCGTTCATACACATCTGGTAAGCTTCGACGCAATGCAATAAAAAAAGGATTAATTCTTTCGACACTAATTACAACCATAAACTAAGTACGATAACAATAGATGTTTTTTAAAGTTTAAACACGAAGTATATAAAAGAATTGTTTTAAGAACATGCCAGACGTACGGTCTTTTTTGGTATGTAACTATATAATAAATCCATATAGGGTTCAAGTTTGTACAATGCGTTTAAATAAATAGAAAATCTCAAGGGGCTTTTGGGTGGATTATCGAGTTTTATTGTTACAACTTAGGTTCAGGACAAAAACAAAATCCACCTGCATATCTGAAACAAAGCATATTTATAACTCGGCATTTGAACTAATAACATTGAAATTATTTTTTGTTCGTCTTCTTTTATTTACTTATTGGCATACGGCCTTGTATTGCAATCATTAGCCAGGTGTTACGGGTTTTAAACTAAAAACTGATTCTAGGAAATTCGGACCACGTTGCGGGGTTGGAATATTGCATTTGTGCAGTATAAAACAATGACGTGATTCAAGCACGCAGTCGAGCGATAAACACGAGCGAAGCGAGACGTTTGTACTACAATCGGGAATCTAATAAGTGACTGAATTTGCGCGTTTTATTGAATTACGACCTTCTGCATTACGTTGAAACTTGTTGTGTTCGGTTATATTTGTACCTGCGTTATACGTGTTTGTATAGTTCTAATAAACTCTATAGTAATTCTAACGGCATTTTAATTCGAGTCCCCCGACTCGTAACAGAATGCTAGTTTTTCCATCACTATCATTACGTGACAATTTTAACAATATGCACATCAAGTCAGCAAAACTGCGTAAGTGAGGCTTGTCCCCAGGTCAAGCTGGGTGCCTAAGCTACTTACTATGACTTATTCATATTATATGATATATCAACATACTTATGAATAAACGTGAGGAGAAATTTGTTTGTATATTTAATGTACATGAAGTTTCCAGGGCGCTTAAGGGACCGGAAATGAGCAGGAATACCTAAGTATCTTTCGGGAAATGCCAGACATCCAGCGGGATACGAAACAAAAGTTTATATGAACAAACCTCTATTCATAGTAATATAAAATGGACTACAAAAGTAATCAAGACTAAAACTGCTATACATTAATACGGGAAGCAAAAAAATAGCAAAAATTTGGACCCCTTTTACGAAAAATGCGCGGACTTAAGAGTATAAGATTTGGATTTTGGCAACGAAAACTAATATTTTAGACTATGCATAATACATTAAATCAATAAAAAAAACATGACACACACTACCATGTATTTAACACACACACACGCATATCTTTTGTTTATTGTTCATGTCAAATTAACAGTGTAGCCTTGGTGAAATCTGTGATTATACTCATAATTTAAATTAAATATTATGGCCGAATTTCGACCACGGGCGATGACTAATACATATAAATAATGAAGATAAAATATTAACTCACCTTTTAATATCTGTGACAGAGTTGATTCACCTGTAAGCAATTATAAGTTCTGTTAAAAAAATCCACAGCACGTTACTAATAACAATTAACTTAAAAAATAAAAAGAGATTCCGATACCGGGAATCGAACCCGAGCCTCCTGGGTGAGAGCCAGGTATCCTAGCCACTAGACCATATCGGATATATCAGTGTTTCCGAATATTAAATAAGTTCAATGAACTATAATACGTTCTAGGTTCACTGTAAGACTTAAAATTATGTTGGACTAACAATCAACACAACCAAATGGCTTGAGGCACCCTCCCCAATGAATGAATATTTATTTGTAGAGATACAGGACGTGGTATGTGGACAATAGTTGGTAAAACACTGTGACTAGTATCACCGTATGTGACCTATAGTCGTACAAATATTTAAATTTATGTGTTAATTATAACTTTTACATTTTATTTTATATTAATACTAAAACATATAGATTTTTAGTCTTATCGTACAATTAAAGTCAAATAAATTTAATATAAATAGAGTAACAATTTTAATCTACCACTCTAAAATATGTATTAGGTACTACGGCAAAAGTTAATATAAAAGGTTATCAATTTCATCTCACGATTTAAATTTATAAATAGGTGTAAGATTCAATCATAGATAGTACAATATAGAGTCTAAATGCAAAATTTAAATAATTTAATATAATTATCGAAAGGATTGACTCAAGATATTTTTTTTTAATATTTTCTATTTACCTAGCAATAATGACAAAAACATATTAGGATTTCTTAATGTATTGAATAAAATAATAGAGTGACAATCACTGGGGTACAACAATTATATAGTTTCCTCTAGATATAAACAAGATGTGTATTTTAACAGAACATAATATATTTTGTGTACATCGCTTCCTTGCTTCAATAACGTGCGGTAAGTTCCAAAACTCATATATTTATTTCATAATTTAAACCGTCATATATTGTTTTATTTATCCAAAAAATGTGGTTATTTTAAACTAACTTTAGATATTTACAATAAAAAATTGTTTCGGCGTAATAATTTTTTAACGTTTAAAATCTCTACCCTAAATTTCAACTATCAAGATAACACGTTATTGAACCAAAGAGGCGACATGTGATATTAAGAAATATATTCTTGCATATCATTCATGATTATTTTGCAATTTCGTGAGTGTATATAATCCGATGTCTATTCGTAACTTTAAAATAATATACAGTAGCTCGGAGCGTCACGGAGCGGGATGGTCACGTTTCCCCAAGAAACGGTTAGAGAACAAAATCACGAAACAGCATAACACGATATTTTGAGTCATGCCCTGCAATATTACAACTGCGCAACATTTCAAAGAACATTTGCGCAATATACAATGGCAATTATTAAAGTTCACAATAGTAATTGACAAAAATATATATTTCATTATATTAACAAAATAAAGTTATTTTTTAATATGTCAAACGGTGTGACTGCGGAAAAGGTATAATGAAACAGGAAAATTGGACGTGCATGACAAGAGCTATGAATGTCAAAGAAGCAAGAGAGGTGTTAAGAATAAGCCTGTATGGCGCTCTGTTGTTCGTGTCTACCCCGCAAGGGACCTGGCGTGAAGTTATAGAATAGAATAGAAAATTGGACCACTAAGATATAAATGAATGATGTTTTTTTAATTGCTGAAGCACAGCAATGGACGTTAGTAACAACAAAGGTACTGTCAATGTGCTGTTGGTTTCCAAGATGAAACTGGAACCTAGCCACTGATGCTGGAACATGATGGATATACAAACATTTTGTATATATTAAATTTGAACTTAATATTGAACTGAGTTTTAAGTTGATTGACTTGACTTTTAAGTTGTTTTTGCCACTGATGAAGTTACACTTGAAAATATATCTTGTAACAACGAACACCTCTCGTATTCTTGAATCAAGTCTTCTTAGCCCCCAACAGAACACCTCTCAAAATTGTTATGTCGGTATATTTAGATTAGGGGTGGTAGCCATCCAGACGGGCTAATGTCCTACTACCTGGCTGTGAGTTGTTTTGTCGCCTCGTACGATAGGCCGCCTGGCCGCAGGAATTAGTATTATTTTTTATTACTTCCGTTTCTGCACTTATGTTCACTATAGATTTAAATCAAGACACTGTATATAGATATGAATAATGAATAAACAAGCAATAAAAATGTTTTGATTGGATATTTGAACGCAGAATATTTAAAACGGCCAAGTGCGAGTTCACACCCAGTTAAAAGCCCGGTAGTGGAGACGAATGTCAGGAGAGGCCTGCCCGAAGGGACGGGTCCACGCAGGTCGGCTCCCGGCGAAATCTCGTGCACATGCCGGCGCCCCGACATATGGCGTCAGGAGGACACCAACGGGTTTTAACAGGTACTCTGGCAGCTCATCTAGTCGGCGAGTCCCACACTGCTCCGCCATAGTTTCCACGCGCCGGGGTACCGACAGACAGATTTCCCCTTGAAAAACAAAGTGGGGACGGACGAACAATTTACCATCTAGCCGGTATTCCTATAAAAACCTCCACCTGAAACAACGGAGGTCTCGGAAGACATCGCTATGAGTGATAAGGCCGCTCATTGTTCAATATTATTTCTTCATTAATTGTCTAATTATAAGTTTATGGTGAATAATAAAGAGCTTTCATTCATTCATAACCTGTAGTTCTAAAATGACTCAACATAATACCTTGATCAAACCGATCACATTTGAATTTTTTTAAGCTCTAACAACGTCAATAATAAGGTTTAAAATTATTCTATAGTAAAAGGCCACAAACGAGACTTTCAATCAGTACACATGATATGTAGAGATATAAAAATAACGTATCTAAAACAGCTACTTTTACAAAATAGGTAAAGACACGGAAGTATTGTTAACCCGTAAAAATTCTAAGCTGAAAGGAGTTTATTGACTACAGGCAACTCAGTGCATACCTACATGAAAGAAATTCCAATTTTTATAGCTTTTGTAGTGTACACAATTTGTCAGGCTGCCATCCAATGGCATGCTTTGTAAAATGCTTACAGATATACTAATATGTAAGTATGTACAGTAAAACCTCTGTAAGTCGAACTTGAAGGGAGACGCCAAAAAATCGAGTTTTCAATTTATGGAGGATTTCGACTTGAATTTTTTAAGGAAACATTCGACTTGTAAAGGTTAAGAGTTATATTATATTTGTATTTATACATACAAAACTAACTTCACACCAGGTCCCTTGCGGGATAGGCACGAACAACAGAGAGATATGCCTGAATGGCGGCTTGTTCTTACACACCTCACTTGCTTCTTTGACATTCATAGCTCGTGTCATGCCCGCTCATCTGTTTTTAAGGCTCCTGACATCACCTTATGCTAGTACACGATCAATTTGATCGTGAAAGGTGTGTCGTGGCCTTCCGCGACTTCTGCATCCATCCACTTTTGCATTGTATATCTGTTTAGTAATTCTTTCATCATACATATATTTATATTTATAGAAGTTGTTAAATCAAATACTGCTGTGTTCGAGATACAGAGGACCAATTTATTTTTCGAGTTATAAAGGGAAAATAAATACTGAATGTGCTTATATGGACTCGCTAATTATTTCGTCTTCTAGAGGGTACAGATGTCGAGCAATCGAGATTTTGGGGCTTGAAGGAAAACTAACTCAACTAACTTTTCGAGTTTAGGAGGTTTTCGACTTATCGAGGTCCTACTGTATATGCATATAGAAATGTTTCTTTTACATTGATATAATTTATATTAGAGATTGATTTCTTTAGTAGATAAGTTTAGTGCAGTGCCGAGTGCCGAGTATGAGAAATGAAAAAAATATTTACGTTAAAAGTCACCTCACGTTAAAGATCACAGGGCAGAAAATAGTACTATCGTCTACGGGTACATTTTTTTTGCTGTCAAAAAATTTCACACAGTCACTGTTAAATCGTGGCATAAAATTGTTATTAAAAAATATCAATAAATTTTGTTTTACAATTTACTGTTCACTAAATTATTATTTAATTTAAATAAAAGCTAAATATTTACTATAATCAATGATAAAAGAACTTGTAAGCAAACATGAATAAACCAAGGGACGGATGTACCGATTCCACATCACCGTTTCGACCTTCCGCGACCAAATAAATTTGATCTCTGGATTTAAGCAAGTTGAAAGACCTTGAAGAAGAATCGTGGGTCAAATTGAATTGGACAGCGGAAATCAATGTCAAAGCAACGTACCTATAAAGCTGCTCAGATTACTTACCATATCGTAAACATATTACGTATGTAGAATGGAAACGTCAAAAAAAGAAAAAATGCTTTTATCATAGTGAGGTGTTGCTTAGTAAAATAGTAGTATAAAAGTTTGTACAATGACTTTAAAAATAAGAAAAATATTTTAGAGGGACTATTTTGAGTATCTATGTATCTATTGCCTTTTTCCTGTACCGCCTATTCCGCTCGATTCAATTTCTTTCATTTAGATTGTCTGGAGGAGATCGTTTTCGTATTTGTATATTTTTATATGCAATAAAGATGGTGTGCAGATTACGAAAGTACAATTTTAAAAAGTTGTCTGTGTGGGTATCACATGAAAACAACTGAACAGATTTAAATTAAACTGGAAACATAGCTTCTTATCATGGGCCAACACTTAAGATTCTTTGTATCCCGTTAAATGATTCCATGGGATGGACGACTATACCCAAAAAAATGGCGCTGTGGTCGCTTACTTCGTATTGCCGTTGCAAATTACTAACAAATATGTCGTTAGCATGGGTACGTGAAGAAAATGAAAGCTAGTGTATATGTTATAGTCAAAGGTCGATATGCAGTCTCTTCCTGGAAATACTGGTTTATCCTAAGTTTGACCAAGGCCTTTCGACAAAAGCCAAAATAAATCCCAATTTCAGCCTTTGACTTAAGTATTATTAGTCAAACGTCGATCGTAAAATAATTTGTTTCGGTCTTTGCTTAGTCGATCACAGAAGCGACTAAGGCAGACTCAGACAAACAATGATTCATAGTGCACTTGTTACATGTTGAATGAACGTATAAATTAGTTTTTCCTAGGTTAGACAAAAATTCGTTAGTCGAAGGCAGAAAGACATCATTTATTTGGACTATGGCTAAGTGTTTATATCAGACCACAGAATAACAAACAATTATTATATGACATACAAAAAAAATACATTAAAATAAATAACATTGAACTCACCGACATTGTCCACAGAAAAACATTTAGAAGATAAACAATAAAAATACAAGAGGTAATACAATATTAACAAGAAGTGAAAAGAAGGATATCTGTATTAATACGTGAAGCAAAAATTTTTGTACCCCCTTTTACGAAAATTGCGCCGACGGAGTATTAAATTTCGCACACTTATAGTTTGTATGGAGAAGGAGTGTGTAGGTATTTTGTTAAATTATGCATAATAAATACATTAAATCAATAAAAAAATTATTACACATACTATGATGTGTTTGACACAGACGCATATATCGCATCTTTGCTTCAATAATGTGTTATCTTGTTAATAGAAATTTTAGAAAACAGTATTTTAGGCCTATAAGAAGTAATTTTATCGAAGCGTATCCATAACTTTTTTCTGTCAACTAAAATGAATTTTCGCGGATGCCAATGCATTTCTTT
Source organism: Dendrolimus punctatus (assembly GCA_012273795.1). Classification (NCBI taxonomy): domain Eukaryota; kingdom Metazoa; phylum Arthropoda; class Insecta; order Lepidoptera; family Lasiocampidae; genus Dendrolimus; species Dendrolimus punctatus. The sequence continues at coordinate 3,035,951 of CM022528.1, forward strand.
CAGTACAATTATTTTTTCAACTTTTAAAAAGAGTCTTCTAATGTTTCAGTTTTCAAGATAACACATTATTGTAGCAAAGAAGCGAATTATATTCTTTTGTTTATTGTTAAAGTCAAATTAATAGTGTAGCCTTGGCGAAATCTGTGATTATAGAAGTATATTCTTTGGCGACAGAACCTTAATAATGTTCAAATTCATCATTACAATTGATTAATATGGTCGAGTCTAGACCACGAGCGACTAATGTCATGAAAAATTATTAAAGGCGTACATTGCAAATTACCTGTAACACAGGCGTAAATTGCTTCATTTGGAACTATGCAATGTTTCATTCGTTTATAGTAAGAAAATATGAAAGTCCTAGTTTTTTAGCATGATGACTAAAAAATGTTAATGAACAGTCAAACTATTTGGCATATAAAAAAGCAAAGAAAAACATTACATATTTGCTTTATCACACAACAACATAAAATAACCAAGAACCTTTGGCATTGGCTGCTAACCTTGAAAAATAAATATGTATGTAAATAATGTACTACTTTGTAATTCCGCGTTATATGTGAAGGCATGGCCGAGAATTATCTTCCTGTTGAAAACTTGCAAACCGTTGGTAGTTCACCGCGAACTTGAACATGAACCGATGACATGACGTGTTTGGGCGCTGGAGTGTTAAAATGTGGTCGAGTCATTTGGCATTGGCCGTAGAGATGGGTGGGCGCCAGTGTTCAGCGAGAGCTCATCTCTCCTCCCATGGGGCGCGTTATAGACCGCCCCGCCCAATGAGAGTAATGACGCCGGGGTTTCCGGAGGTGGTCCACCGGCAATGGACGCGGCCACTGGGCCACTCCCTGCCAGGGCCTCGCGGAGTGCTGAGACCATATACCCGTGGCTCTGGTATAAGGGCGAAGGACGGAACACCAAAAATTTACACATTTCGCGAGTTTTCGCTCATAAATATTTACAAAGATAGGGTGGCGTGCCACGGCAGTCTGTTAGAATTAACAGATTACGGAAATCAGGCAAACCTACTGTTAAGACGATTGTGTCCGGAGATTTTGACAAGATAGTAATAGCAGAATTGGGTCCCTGGTGGGCCAGCTTCGTAATAAAAAAACTTCCTCTCACAATTTTTTCATTTATTAACGCAAGAGAAACTGTTGCCAGAGAATCAATGAAAAAATTATCTAAATGTACCAACTCATGACGACCATGACTAATGGTGGTTAATTAAACACCGTATTGCAGCGTAGAGAGAACATTATATAGAGATGGCATAGTTAAGAAATCTAGCAATGTAAATCAGATGGACCTATGTTTGTGTCATGCTGTGTATACCATATTTTAGTTGTGGCAACTCCATTAATAAGCGGTTGAGAGTCTATAGGAAGGAAGCCGGACGGTGACCGAGCCGATCTAATTCGGCCAAAAATTAAACTGACAGTAGTATACAATGTACACACAATGTGGCAGTTAAACAATCAAGAGCACGTATATATCCTTGGTAAAGTCTTCGATACTTGAAATAATTTTAATTTAATCAAGCGAGAATATAGTCAAACGCGAAACTACACAATAAGAAACGCAATTTACGTATACAATAAATAACAACTCCGAAAAGTCTAATGGTTTTTAAAAATAACGTTGTTGAAGTATAATAAATATTATAAATAAATTGTCGAAGTGCAATTATTATAAAGCTGTAATTTGGAAGTAGTATTCTTAGTCTTTGTTAGATAATAACGGGTGTCCGACAGACGTCCTGCCGATTCCAGCACCACCTACCAGACTCAATTGTGAATCTAAACCATTCCGGAACCCAAACGAACATACACAAAAAAATACATCAAAATCGGTCCAACCGTTTACAGGATATTCCGTGACATACAGACGAACAGCAGAAATTTACACTTAAAGATACGCACAAGGTTTTTCTATACAATTCAGCCTCTACTTATTGCAGTCTCTTCCGATCACGGATGATCGATTAAGTCAAGGGCAGAGAATGAGTTTAATTTTTTTGAACAAAGTTAAACAATCCAAGGCTAGCTGATGGAATTGTAATGACTAAACTGCTACTTGTGATAATTAATGGTTTTTGTTTTAAAGAGTAACTTTAGTGGTTATTTCGATTACGGCCCGATTTTTCAGTCACCAGATAAGTTTGTGGTAGAAAAATTGAAAGAGTCAGTTGTACGAAGGAAAAAATAAAACATTCAATTGTCAAATGCGAGACAAACAAAATAGAAAATAGGCATTGTAGACTTGGCGAAATCTGTGATTATAGAAGTATATATAGTCTTTGAAATTAATTATTATGATCGAATTTCGACCACGGGCGACCACTAGTTGCTCTAAATATACAAATACTACTGCAACCGCAAAACTCCTTGAAGTTAATTTACCTATATTAAATAACCATAGCCAGCCAGCCCAGCCCGATGGACTGACGACTGCCTGAGGAAACCGGAGGACAGGGATGAGTGGCGCCGTCTTGGGGAGGCCTACGTTCAGAAGTGGACTGCAAATGGCTGACGACGACGAAATAATTATAATAGTGTTACGACCGACAAAGAACAATTCACACCTGCAGTTTATTACCTTTTCGGCATTTGCACTTCTTTTATTTACTTCGTGTTTAAAATTTGTTATTAGTAAAACAGCCTATTGTGGACTGTAATATTTTATGGTTGTGATTAGCCAGGTGTGATTTTTAGAAACTATTATTATGCGGTCGAGTATTGTATAGTTTAGTATAAAACAATGCCCAAACGGAGGGGTGGGGCAGTCAAGCGATAATCGCCAGCAAGACAAGACGTGTGTACATTCGATAAGCTATATCGTGACGGACTTTGCGCGTGTTATTGAATCGTGTATTACGTTTGTACTGGTTGTGTCCAGTTATAAATGTACCTGTGTAATACGTGTTTGTAGAGTGCTAATAAATTCCATACTACTTCCAACAGCATTTTAATTCGAGTCCCGTAACTCTTAACAATAGAATTAGTACAGATAAATATGCAATAATTTCCAGTTTATAAAAAATTCTCCACTTCTGTTCATGTAGGCTGTGCCTATACTTTCATTCTTAAATATTAAACGTCTGAAATATACCGCTTAGACAGTAATCAATTTGAATAAATAATAAAGACAAGTAAATGAACGCCTGCTAAGTGATTCAGAAACGACAGTTAGCGAACTTAATTAAAACACGAAGTTCTTGGTAATTTAGAGGCTGCCTCATCGGCTTTGTGAGGACGGGATGTGCTTTTTGATTATGGGACTTAATAAAACTTTGTTAGTAGCTTATGCCTTCAAGTTTTGGCACGTGACTTGAATTGGTAATCATTGCATTTTAGGATAGTACTGTTAAATTTCTGTGGCGTAAATACGGCTTTTGTAACATCGTATCGGGAATTTGACGCGTGTCTATATGTTGCAACGGTTTTCTAGAATATTTATTCCACGGTTTTCCTCTTGCGTTATGATATGGGGTTTTAAAGTAGGGCATTATAAAAGTTCTTGGAGGTCGGCAACGCGTTGGCGATATCCCTGGTGTTGCAAACGTCTATAGGCGACGGTAACCACTTTCCATCAGGTAGGCTGTCTGCCTGTTTGCATACTTTACGCAATAAAAAAATATTGCATAAAGTTCGATTTTGAATTTGAAACTTGGCATATTTATTAAATGACTAACTACGCCCCACGGTCCATTCCCATATCCAGAGATTACCCCTACAACGTCACAAATTTTACCTCTTTATAATATTGTTACGAGTGTGGGACTCGAAATAAAATGCTGTTGGGATTACTAATGAATTTATTAGAACTATACAAACATGTATAACACAGGTACTAATATAAGTGGACATAACCAGTACAAACTGCAAGATTCAATAACACACGCAAAATCCGTCACTATATAGCTTATCGAATGTACGTATTGATCGTGTCGTGATTCTCGCTAGACTACTGATCTCTCCATGGGGCCATTGCTGCACCAATACAATACGGCTGCCAGCCCGCATAGATCGGATTTATTAGAATCAGTTCGATACACCTGCCTAATGACTGCCATAAAACCAATACAATAACAATATAATCTCAATTACAAATTTTAAACTCAACGTAAACAAAAGAAGTCCAAATGCGGGAAAGGTAATAAACTGCGCTTTATGACAAGCAGGTGTGCATTCACCTTTGACCGCATGTAACAATATTATTACAGATTATAGATGTCTAAAGTGAAAAATTGCAAAGTAAGTGTTTAAAATTTTGGTAGCTTTTCAATATTCATTTCGACTAATGCAGTTTCTGGTAATAATAATGGCAATTTTTTCTACTATTATTCCGCCGCAAGGAGATAGCAAAGATATTGTGGATTTAGTAGAATACTATTTTTTGAAATATCTTCGCAACGCCATTATTGAAATAGCAGAATTGGGCTCCTAGTGCTGTAAACGTCAAAGAAAAGTTATTAATCATGCACTTTTATTTATGTACATATATACTACATAGAAACTTGCAAAATTATCACACATTATACACATTTTAAGCAGTAAAAAGGTTAGTTTCATAATGAAAACTATAAAACAGTAATTTCAAACAAGCGTAAAATGAGAAGGGCCAGCAGATGATTTGAATATTCAGGTAGTGGTTGACGAGGAGCTCCTCGAATATTAATTAATATACAGGGTTACGAAAGTAAATTTGAATAGTAACTAATTTTAGAAGAGCCTGCTAGAATTTAGTATAATTAGATTAAACAACATACTTTAGACTTCTATTTACATGGTGAAGCCTAATTTACTGTTACATACCGACAAAGAACGTACATCTGGCTGTCGTAAAAAATGCAGTTTATTGCCTTCTATGATTTAGGAATTCTTTTGCTTACTTTTTATTTAGAATTATGTTATTCAGAAAAACGTGCTTTTGTTATGGTATTTATTTTATGGCCGCCATTAGTGTCGGATTAATCCTTGTTTTTATTGCATTGCGTCGAAGCTTGCCAGATGTGCGGATTAACGCGGCCCCCTTGTCGGTATTATACAGTTTAGTATAAAACAATGCCCGAACGGAGTGGTGGGACAGTCAAGCGACGATTACGATACTAGCAAGACGTGTGCAGTACTTTCGATTAGTGATATAGTGACGGACTTTTCGCGTGTAATTGAATTGTGCAGTTTATACAGTGTGAACTGGTTGCATCCAGTTTTATTTGTACCTGTTTTATATGTGTTTATACAGATCTAATAAAGTAATTCCAACGGAATTTATTTTAATTCGAGTCCTGTAGCTCGTAACATTACATTAGTTGACTTTGAAGTGGTAGAGGCATGCTGGAATCATCACCTTAATTACAGCTCCTAGGGCCAGCTCGACCGGTGTCATACAACGCTCTCATAGAATGTCGGCGTTTTTTTTATTACTGAATCGCAGCAGACAGGCTAACGGCTCAACTGTCAAACTGGAACCCGGCTAGTGATGCCGGAACACAAATCAAAGGTGTTATGGCGGCATACTCTAGAGACTCTAGACAAGAGGCAATAGCCATCCAGTCTTACATATTACCCTACCACTTGGCTGTGAGTCAAACATGTAAGGAATTTATGGAAATAATTATGTTGCAATAAAATTTTACTATGTCATGTCATTGTCATAACTATAACAATAGTTTTTTCCTTTGCCACACGTTAGGAGGAGGGGGGGGGGGGGTTGTGTGACGAGGGTTGGGAGGGGGTTTTAAATTTCGTGACGTCATATTTCGAAATATATTGTATTTAAGCTCTAAAACACGACAAACTTCAAAATACAAACGTCACACTAGGGAGGGGGGAGTAGCACGAATGTGACCAGCTGTAACGGAGGAGAGGTCAAAGTCATGGAATTCGTGTGACGTAATCTGTGGATGGTCCCTTAATCCCCCCCAGATTGCCAGTTTCGAAAATAATTAAAAGTCTTAGTACCAGTCTAAAGGAACAAGGTTGGTTACGCAACCAAATCCCATTTAACGACTTCGATACACAATTTGTTATTTAATACATTTCTTATATATTGTCAGTGTCTCGTTTTATTGCCTTAGACGCGTTGAAATAAAAAACCCAGCGGGATAAGGTACTGAATGACGTCAGCGAGCTGACAGCGGGGGCGTCTGTCTACTGAAGGGCATATATTGGAAAGAAATTCCATTTTACTCAGTATAATGTACGTAAAATTCGAATAGTTAACGTTGTTTATTGGAGTATGAAATTAACGACAATGATATAAATAAATGAGATAAATTCAATTCTCTTCGTTAATAGAATGAGCAGCGGGTGGCTTATAAATCAAGCTATCAGTAAGTACGGTTTATAGTAATTTATATGTAAATTAACTTATTGGTATATATTATTATAGTAAATATCTATATACTAATACGTGAAGCACAAACTTTGTACCCCTTTTTACGAAAACTGCGTGGGCGGAGTATAAAATTTCGCACACTTATAGTTTATATAGAGGAGAAGCGAAGAATGATAATATTTTTTTAAATTATGCATGAACAATACATAACATCACTAAAAAAACCACACACTGCCGTGTATTTGACACAAACACGCATATATACTCTTTTCTTTATGGTTCAAGTCAAATTAATAGTGTAGCCTTGGCGAAATCTGTGATTATAGAAGTATAGTCTTTGACATTAATTATATATTATATATATATATATGTGGGTTTTATTTGAAGAAAAACAAAACAAACTTCATTAGATCAATCTTACGTCGTATATTTTCCAACTACCTCTTCCGACTCTCTATATTTTTGACAATGACAATAACAATATCATTTATAAATAAGAAAACATAATGTGTGGCCTGGCTACCGAGTCGTAAAGCGTCTTCGAATCCCACACGGCTATCCTGCATTATTCATCTGACCCAGATGAATGTGATACTTCATCTTCATCGCCATTGGACCAGGGTTTCATCAAATCTGCTGAACTGGTGGTGTTCATTGGTCCTTCGCCATTGCCAATTTTCCTTACAACGTATCTGTCATTTCTCTTCTTCTCTATAATCTTGTATGGTCCTAAATATTTCGGGTGTAACTTATATCCTTGTACAAATTGTGTTCTCTTAATCGCAACTAAATCTCCAATTTCGTACTGTATAGCTTGTGTTCTCTTTTTATTGTAAACTTTCCTATTTTCTTCCTGAATTTTCTGAATATTTTGCTTCGCCTTTTCTCTAAGTTCTAATCGTTGATCTTGAAACTTTTCTACACTTTCTTCTTGTATTAGCTTTAAGATATCATCATTTTTATCTCTCATCTTCGTCCCAATCAGTAGTTCAAAAGGTGTCATTCCGATGCTACGTTGATATGTTCCATTTAAACAACGTTGTAAATTTCCAATTACTTTATACCATTTCGTAGGATCATCAATTGTAAGTTTACTCAAAACATTTAATATTATCTGGTGTACTCTTTCTACTTGTCCATTTCCTCGTGGTTGGCCAGTAGTTATCATATAGTGTGTTATATTCTCATCATTACAATATGACTTAAAATCATTAGAGGTAAAAGCAGCATTACGGTCGGTTATGATTCGTTCTGGGGAACCAAAAGTATCTTGTTGCAATCTGAGCTTTTGTAAAACTTCTTCAGTCGACAAAGTCTTGGTTGGGTAAATCCATGTAAATTTTGTGAAACCATCTACTACTGTGAAAATATACTTGTAGTTCTTGTTAGTAGACGTCAGCGGACCAAGGTGATCAATGTGGTAAGTAGACAGTGGTGTATCTCCTTTATCAAGCGGATGTAAGTATCCTTCCTTTTTACCTTTCTTGTGTGAAATTAATATGCATTCTACACAATTATCTATCACTGCTCTTATCTTTTCTTTACAATTATCTATGTAGTAGTCTCTTTTAATTAATTCTTCTGTTTTCAAAATTCCAAAATGACCCTTTTCATGACATTTTCTTATTATTTCATTCTGCATCTTTTTAGGTACAACAATCAGTTTAGTTCCATCTTTAACTTTACATAAAACTCCATTCTCCAGGATAAAATTTTCATATGACTCCTTTTCTAAAATTTTCTTTAATAGTTTTATCTTTAGATCATCATCTTGAGCTCTCTTCAGGCGCGCTGTAGTTTCGGTAAGTATTAGACTAACAGGGTTTCTGCTCAAAGCGTCTACGTGCCTCATTTGGGTTCCAGATCGGTGTTCTATCTTATAGTCAAATTCTTCAAGTAGGAGTGCCCAACGAGCAACTCTAGGAGGTAAGTCTTTTTTCTGTAACGTCATAGTTAGGGCTGAGCAGTCAGTCACAATTTTAAAGCGGATTCCAAGTAAGTAAACTCTGAATTTCTTGACAGCTTCTACAATAGCTAATATTTTTAAGTAGTAACTATGGTATTTCTTCTCAGCAGGAGTAGTCTTTTTGCTCATATAGTAAACAGGGTGTAGCTGATTGTCTTGTGGATTTCTTTGCAATAAAACAGCTCCATATCCGTCTATACTTGCGTCTGTATGTAACTCTGTCTCAAAATTAGGATTGTAAATTCGTAAAACTGGTGAGGAACATAAAATCTGTTTTAATTCTTCGAAAGCTCTCTCACAATTTATATCAAAGTTAAAAATAACATCAGTCTTCAATAATTCTGTTAGTGGCTTTGCTATTATTGAGTAGTTCTTCACAAATTTTCTAAAATAGCCAGTCAGTCCTAAAAATGATCTTAATGATTTGATATTCTGAGGCTTCTTAAATTTTGCAACAGCGTGTATCTTTTCCTTGAAAGGTCTTATCTCATTATCACGAATAATATAACCTAAATAATTTATCTCGCTCTGTAAAAAATGACATTTCTCCCAATTAAATTGTAAGCCAAATTCTTCAGCTTTTCGTAGTACTTTCTTTAGTTTAACAAGTCCTTCTTCTTCTGTCTTAGATGGTATAATTAAATCATCTAAATAGGCAAGAACTGTGCCTTCTGCTATTAAATCCTGAAAGATATCATTGATAAAGCGTTGGAATACAGATGGTGCAGTGCATAAACCAAACGGCATTTTCTTAAATTCATATTGCCCTTGTGGAGTAACAAATGAAGTGTATTTTTGACTATCCTCGCAGACATCAACATGTAGAAAACCATTTTTCAAGTCAAGTGATGTAAATAGTCTGGCTTCCTTCAATCTATCTACTTGATCCTCGATAAGTGGAAGTGGATATCTTTCTTTAATAATCTTTTTATTTAGCTTTCTAAAATCTATACATAATCTGTAACTTCCATTTTTCTTTTTCGCTAACACGATAGGGCTTGCGTATTCCGATTTACTAGGTTTTATTACTTCTTGATCTAACCATTCATGTATCTGTTTATTAACTATGTCCTTCTCCAGAGGTGAAAGCCTTCGTGGATTCTGGTGTATAGGATCTTCATCAGTAAGTATGATTTTCAGTTTAACATTTGATTCCTTCTTTCTAGTCTTTAGTTTATTGTAATTATCCAATAAATGTTTAATCTTGTCTTTATATTTCAGCTTCTTGACATCATATTTCTCATCAAATTCTTCTTCATAGTCATTAATTTGCGTAAGGTGTAATATTCTTTTTACAGAGATTCCATCGGCAGAGAAAATAATTTCAACATCTCTTAATATTGGGTTTCCAAGTATGACATTAACAGGTATTATATCATCGTCGATAACATGCATCAAGGTTTCGAAATGAACGTCGTCGATTTCAACTTTTGCTATAAAAGATCCCTTCGTGCAAACTTCGTACTCGGCTATTCCTGATAATTTGAGGGTATCTTTAATATCATAATCATTATTCTTGGGAAAGATTTGTTTATAATAATTCTCACAAATTAAATTCGCATCGCTTCCAGTATCAATAAAGGTTTGAACCGTAACTCCATTAATTTTAGCATCTTTATATGGCTTGAGAACATCTGTACTAATTTTCTCATCTTGAATTTTCAGTGTCTTATTCGTAGAATTTTGGCATTCCTTTGACTTATGTCCATATTCATTACATTTGAAACATTTTATACCTTTAGAACAAGCTGGTGATTGGTGATCAGTTTCACCACAATTGAAGCATCTTTTGATGGTATGATTTTTGCGTCCGGTTGTCATCTGAGTAGGTCTTTGTTGCATCTTGTGTTCTTTAATCTGTGCATATACTTCAAGTTTCTTTCTAAATTGCTTGATATCAGTGGCTCCGTAAAGAATGGCCTTATTTATTTCAGAATCACGAATCCCATCAATAACATATTCAATAAGTGCCTCATCTTCCAAATTTCCATGCAACGCAAGTTCTTTCATATGCAAAAAATACTGTTGATATGTCTCATCTGATTTCATCTTGCGTGACGCTAATTTCTTGTGAATGCTAGCACTATTCAACTTCGGACCAAATTCTTCTATTAAAGATTCTTTTAATGTATCCCATGACGTAACAGAGCCTAGCGATCGTAAAAATAATTTAGCAGTACCTGAAAGCAGTCTCTTCGCATAAATAAGTTTCTCAAGATTATTCCATTCCATTAAATTTGCAGTGTCATTAAAATCGGTTAGCCAATTCGTAATAGGGTAGGTATCATCGCCTGTGAACGGTGTCATCGATTTTTCTAAGTCGCTAAATGAAATTCGTACTCTGTAACCAGCTTCTGAATAATTACTTTCTGAGTCTTCGATATCTTTATTTTTCTTCGGTGGCATCTTGTATGATTGGTTCTAAGTCTTTCAGTCGTAAAAAATAACCAATTCATAAATCGTCTTCAAAAAAGAAAAATAATAGTCTTTATTACAATTTGCGGGATATTTTATGCGCTGGTATCATTATGCAGATTTGTGTCGGTAAAATAGCACAAAATCACTCGTCTTCAATTTTAATTTCATTCTTCGTTTTCGTCGGTAAAACAGCACACAATGACTCGTCTTCAATTTTGATTTCGTTTTTGTTTCGTAATCTTCAAGTAAAAACTCACGTTAAAACAATGCTTCACAGAATCCTTGCATGATCCTGGTATGATCCTGGCACGATCCCCCATAAAGTTGTGGGTTTTATTTGAAGAAAAACAAAACAAACTTCATTAGATCAATCTTACGTCGTATATTTTCCAACTACCTCTTCCGACTCTCTATATTTTTGACAATGACAATAACAATATCATTTATAAATAAGAAAACATAATGTGTGGCCTGGCTACCGAGTCGTAAAGCGTCTTCGAATCCCACATATATATATATATATATATATATATATATATATATATATATATATATATATATATATATATATATATATATGTATATATATATATATATGTATATATATATATATATATATATGTATATATATATATATATAGTCTAATTTCGAGCACGGGCGACCACTATAAAATATAGATAATAATAATATATCATGTATTAGGTATTGCTATTATTAATATTGTATAGTTAATGCTATTGCGTACACATATTAATAGTGTATATATTTGTACATAATATTAATAAGTAGAAAGAAAAACTCTAAAGCGATAAGACCGCCCTTTGTTCTTGCCTTTACATGAAATGACTGTGAATTTACTATATCTGTATGTGGTGAACAGTGAAGTATTTTCTATCAATCTATCTATTATTAGATATTTTTCAATTATATTTTACATCAATTTAGTACATTGATATGTATTTTATTAAAACTAATTAGTGTAAGAGCAGTATTTGATCGAGTGTTTTAGTTAATTATTTAGAAAAGCCGACAAAAATAATTAATTTGCTAGCTTTTTGTCAAAAATGCCGGTATATCCTCGGTTCTCTTGAAAGAGCCGTAGAAGCTTAGAAAGGACACGACGTCGAGGTCGCGAAACCTACAAAGCCGATGAGAGGCCACCGAAGCACACAGATGACCACCCAAAGCGTAAGATGCCCACCGCACCCCAAAGAATGGCTAAGCCGCAGAAATAGCTAACGCATACGCGTTGTCGCAGATTGGGCAAAACGAGCTTCTGAGGAACCATCGAGATATGCGAAACGCTCTAGCGGTTCTAAACCCAGTTACCGGTGGGTTGCACATCGAGTTGCAGTCGGGACAAACCTCGGGACCTCCAACCTCCGCAACGCATCAAATGGATATAGAGGAAGAAGACCTTAGGAGAGTAGGCGCCGTTATGTTTAAAATAGCATCGTTTATGAATCGTTACTGCGGAATGTATAGAACAAAACACGATGAACTTTGCAGTTTTATTTGAATTCCGAACAAAGGCTGCCCGATTCACAATGGGTTTGCAGTTTTGATACAGTGTGGTGGTAATACCGTACCTTCATTTTATCAAAACATAAATAACTATATATTTTATTTTGATTAGTTATTACACAAATTAACAAACGAAAATTCTAGTTTAAATCCTTAATGATAGATGAAGCCAGTAATACCAAACTGAGTGGATGGATAGATGTCGCTACTACGAACAAATGTTATTAACAGTACGTATTCGATGTACCGATAAATACTTATAACTGGTTAAGTTTTTAAGCGTAATTTACTGTTACTATAAAAAGTCTCTTATAATGCGAATCGATTCTAGTTTTTCACAGCAGTTACTCAATTAAAATTACGCTCTTATTGTCTCGCTAATAATAATCTAATTATTTTAATATGTTCAATTGTTTATAATTTCAGTTATTACGCAATAATTAAGCTAATGTAAATGTCAACGTATTCATTACTAAGTCCGTTTTTTTATGTTATTTATTAGTGCATTTGTTTTATTTTTAGATATTTTACGCATAACAGTACTAATTAGTTATTTTTCATTATATAATAATACTTACATATTATGCACACCTGTTTCCTACAGGGGTAAATAGAGACGCTGGATTTCCACTTGCCACGATCTTGAGATGCATTTTTTTCTTGATTTACATTCATCAATCTATATATAAGCAAATTTTGTTTTCTTTGTCCGAGGTAAACTCGAAAACTACTGGACCGATCCGCGTGAAACTACAACCATTCGACGCGGAATTAATCGTAGATGGTTATAGGCTATATATATTTTTCCATGTTTTCTCAATTTGTTTGTTTGTCATTCGCCGGGCGAAGCGGGCGGGAACGGCTAGTCTCTTCATACATACACGTTTATTATAGGTGTTTTTTACCTGGCCATTCTTTGAGATATCTGCGAATTGATCGTGGTAGGTATGTCGCGGGCTACCAGCACTAACAGTATCGGGATCCTAGGCATCGATATAACAAACGACGTGCAGTTTCGGGGTCATCTGGAAAGCAAGGCGAAACTTGCCCCAAAAAAGCTTGGTGTGCTAAACCGGTCTAAGCAGTATTTCACCCCGTGGCAAAAACGTGTGTTCTATAAAGCATAAAAGCATCCGCTTACCAGACTGACCCTCTCGACTCCATCCAGCGTCGCGCCGTTCGTATAGTCGACGAACCCATACTAACAGGCGGTTAAGAATTACTTAGCCTTCGGAGAGACTTTACGTCCCTCAGCGTATCCTACCACGTCTACAACGATGAGTGTTCCGAGGAACAGTTTATCTGGTGCCAACGCCTCACTTTTACAATCGCACCGCTCGCCATCGACGGGATGTTCAACCCAATTTCTTGAACATCCCACGCTTAACTCAACAACGGTTTTCTTGAACTATTATTCCGCGTACAACAATGATCTGGAGAGAACTTCCCGCCGAAGTTTTTCCTCTGCACTACGTCATGGGGTCGTTTAAGGCGTTATAATACGTCTTAGAGGCAAACGTACATAGGCGCCGATTATCACCTTCCTGGGCCGTCACCTGTTTGCCTGCTTCAGGCAATAAAAAAAGCATCAACTCTAACCCACCCTGTTGCGATATACTTGTTTTGTCAGTCTCTTTTCATCCATTCTCTACATGTCCAAACCAACTTAATATTCATAAAATTAATTCAATATTAGGTATAAACAGATTTAAAACAAATCCAAATAAAATAAATATAGGTAATAAGGATGTAATGTACTTCCCAAAATCTTGAGGTAGCGTCACACTCGAGGATGCAATACGAATATTGAATACAATACGATACGTGATACGTCCTCTGTTTCCTTAATCAATTTATACGATCGATTTCTGAGGAAACAGAATGCATTCATAGCAGGAACTTCAATTGTTCCACTCAACTATGAATATTTCAATTTGAGTTGTGGCCCTCAATTTCTTTATAAATACTGGTGGTTATCAAGAAATGTGATAGATATCTGGATATCTGTCAAATTGTTTTATGCAATTCTGAAAATAAATTGGTGTGGAACCTAATACCGGTTCTTTCAACTTATTTACAATATTCATTCAATTCATTTATCCGATATTGTCTTGATCATTTATGCACGTAAAACTACCCAGTATTTATGTATGTATGTATATTGGATCGAAGTATGGTCTATTTCAAAATAGTTTAATTTAAATTAAGATAATTTTGAATCCATATACATTCCTTTTAATGTAAGAAGGGCAAAGAAATTGCAATTTTCATTGAAATTTAATGAATATCCTACAACTATTATTAATTTTAACATAAATTTGTACTTTTTCTTTATACTCCCGATAGACGGAAGGGTGTTGATGTTATGAAACTTTTAGTTTAGCAAAGGCTGATTACCATTGAATATAGAATTATGTCTGTTTATATCTAACTTTGGCAACATACTGCATTGTAAGCTTAAAATATTATATCTCTGCACTGGCGCTTCATCTGCGTTAGTGTTAAAGATATACCGGTCTTATTCGTATTGAGTTAGGGCAAGTTTGTAGGCTTCTTTAATTCTAACTTAATATGAATAAGATCGTTAGGCTGTAGGCGAAAGAGCCTTATTTAAAGCGTTAAAAAATAACGTCGTTGACATATAGCATATATATTCTTTCGTTATTTGTCATTATTTGACGTCATTACCAATGTCGCATATCAAATAACGCATTAAGCTCATCGCCATACCTGCGTGAAATGGTCTAAACCTTTAACACTAATGCAGATGAAGCCCTACCTTACAAACAACAAGTCGTACTACTTCTATCTTCACATTATACCAACAAAAGTTGACGACTCCGACGCGATAGCGTTTTGATGATTATTATTATTATTATTACAAAAAACTAAATATTCTATATTCGTAATTCAAAGTTAACAAATCATATCCCACTCTGAGTCCGGTCCGACACTTAATTAATTTAGCATAATCAAAATGTGTATAATAAGAAATCAACGTCATTAACTCATTTGCTCGTAAAATCCTAATAAAGCTCTAACAAATCAATTAAAATTTAACGTATGAATTGCCGTAATCATTATCACCTTTACATTATATTATTAAACAATAACCTGTGTTCCCAAACTGATAACGTTATCAGAGGCCATCGAATGATTGGACGAATGGTCCGAAGATAAGGCATGTTCACACGTCCACATGGACGTGCGAATCTCTTTGTGGAATTCAAAGATTATTGTTCTTTAAGGCGTAATTAATACGCCTCATATATGATATTAGGCTATGCCCGCGACTTCGTCCAAGCCTGACTTGAAATTCCTGCGGGCTTCCCGGGACACACTTGATTTGAAATTCCCGGAACACGAGAGTAGCGCAGCATTTAAAAAACAATGTAAGCTATCGTTTTAGTGAAAACTTTCGAAATAAGTTTTTTAACCAACAAAAATATCACACATTTTATTCAATAAAATTTGTTATCGGTCAGTGAAAAAATATCACATTGGTATTAAATTTTTTTATCAGGCCATTTTAAATCCCGGGATAAGCAGCGCAGATTTTGTCGATCAGCGAAAATAAAGATTCCAACGTTTAGGCTACTTTCCAGTAGCCGTGATCACGGAAGGCAGAGATGTTAAGTGTCAATGAGTATTGGTAGTTTTATTTAGACTATCGTCAACTAGTTATTTTTATTTATTCAGATTTAATTTTGTATATGGTTATATATAAAAAACACCCAAATTCAATAGAGAAGATAGTTGGCAAGTAAGTACCACCTGTTTGAGAACCGATCATCAAAACTAAATTTACTCTAGAAAATTAAAGTCAGTCCGGAAATTAAAACTTTTGGTAGATTTGTGTTATTTCAGGTTTCTCAACATTTTTTAATACAGATAAAAAGTAATAGTAATAACAGCCCATAAATGTCCCGCCTCTGGGCTTGGGCCTCCCACTATAGAGGAACGGATAGTATACCCGTCACGCTTGTCCAAGACGGCTTAGCAGGTTGATAAATCGGTTATCTAGATATGCAGGTTGCATCACGATGTTTTCCTTCACCGTTATTAGCACGAGTCAATTGTAACAATATGCACATTAGGTCAGAAAATAGCCTAAGTGGTGCATGCGTTCCGGCCAGGATCGAACCCGCGCCCTTTGAGTTTTGACGCGTGCGCTAGCCATTATGCTACCACGACTTTTTGCCGATAAAAAGCTTGGGCATAATTCTGAAGGAGGTTTCGAAATCAATATCATTTTACAGGAAGTAACAGACTAGAAACAAAAAAGAAATAAGCCAATTCGCAACGAATGAATTAATTCAATAACCTTATGAATTAATTCAATAAAAACTCCAAAGATATTTTTTATTAATCAAGAAACCTGAAACTATTGTCGAATCGACTACTGCAATACCTACGAATACGATCACGTAAAATATAGCCAAAAATAATTTGACTTATTTTTTGTCGTTTCGCGACACGGATTGTTGCGAAATACGAGATTCAGGTTACTGTACATTTTTTTCTAAAAAGCTAGTCCTGGAATAGTTTCCATGACACTGCGCAAAAAGTCATCTACAGATTATTGTATTGACGAGTGGATAAACGACGTACAAAAAATTGGTCAACTAGCAATTCCGCTATATTACAATAAGAAAACTACACACAAAACTTAGCACAAAATCTCGTATGTCTACATATAGACCAGAACGTTCTAATTAGCCTAAAACAGCAAATTGAAATTTTAACGCATCGAAAATTTACCGGATAAAAGTTTTAAATCGCAACAACATAAGAAAATATTTGTATATTACAAGCTTTTATTTAAATTGAAATGGATGTACCTATGTATGTATGTAAGTTTGGTGGAATCTTGCAAGTTAAATTTATGCAACTTCCCGGTCTCCGATTGAGCTGAAATTCTGCACGCATGTGTATATCGCGTGACAATATGGTACCATGGAGCTGATCTGATGATGGAGTCGGAAGGTATAGCCATAGGAACTCTTGTACTAAACAAAATAGACCCGTCGTGTTTGGGCTCGTTTTACTTGTCTTGGCTAGCATTCTGCTGCTACATGATATCCAGGATCTCAAAAGCTTGTATTTAAAAATCTTCTCAAAAAAGCTTATCGACAATAATTTTACCCACCATCAATTCAAAAATTTGTAGGGCATTGTCGTCCCTGACGGATATAGACCTAAGTTTTTAGTACGAATTCCGATCTTAAGCTTTGCTCATCCGGCCTCTGCCGGTAACCTTGCTCAGGCTGCCAAGCGAGCTAGATGTGTCCTTCACTACGCTTACGGAGATGCCGCATGCCAGTTCCATTTTAAATGCTATGAATGCTAATTACAATACAACACTTTAGACTGTAATCTGCTGTCCATGTATGTCATTTTTATTTTATTTATTTTTCCTTTTTGTTTGTTGCATAATAATTGTAGATAATTTAAGAATTTCATTTGAGTCAGGTTGCCTGGAAGAGATCGCTTTAAGGATATAAGATAAGGCCGCCCTTTGTTTTACCAAGTAACAAGACAAGAGTCTTGTTGTGCATTTTTTATAATTTTTGTTTTGGTGAACAATAAATTGTTGTCTATCTCTAATTAGTAATGAATGGAGAAGTGTTTACAGAATATGCATCGAATTCATCAGTCTTTGTATTTAATGATAACACCGTAGGAGAAGATTGAACTAAAATCCCAGTATATTTATGTTATGCATAAACGATCAGGTGTACTTTGTCAGCTGCTACTAGAATCGATTAGTAAGTAATTTAAATATCTGTGAAAATTTATTGATTAAGTGCTGATACTCTTGTGTAAATATGAAATTACACTGAACTTTTGTACTTTTTTTTATAATGAATAGGTTTGTGTTTGACCGACATTGCGCCTGGTGTCAGGCAGAAATGCAGTCTAAGGTGGAGTATGCTTACCCAGAAGATACCTACCTGTTCACGCAAGACTTAAAGACACCTAGATTATATTATTCGGGAAAAACAGACGACTTAATGCCATTTTGACTCTATCGGTCTAAAATATTTTTAATAACAAAATGTTTTTCTATATTAAAAAGTAAGAAAAACGATTTATAAATGTCAACAATAAAAATATTAAACTTAACACTTTAGTCGGAACTACGTTTTTGGGGGACCATTTCTATATTATTCTTTTTCTACGGAAAAGTTAACAAAGTACATTATCATCTTTCTACCATGTCAAGGATATTAATGTAAGTCCAATAACTCAATGTTATTCATTAGTAGAGCGATTTTTCTTCCCTTGCTAATATATAGTTTAATCACTTTATAACCTAATAACAACTTTCTAATTCAATGTAATTCGTTGATTTTAGAGAATAAAAAACGCTGAATTATTATAATTATATTATAGTTGATTATAGAAAATAAAAAACGCTGATAACCGCTTCAAATTTTATATAGTGTCTTCAAATAATTTGTATTTCGCGTTGAGAACAAATAATTCTTCTCAGACTTTCGGTTAGTAGGTAATATCAAGTTTTCACACTTAATTAAGTACAGTTTGATTTTATGTACCTAGTTTTTGTAACTGTAAATACAGGTCGTATTTAACGTTAATTTAAAATTTTGCAACATAGACGTTTGTTTATTACGATGTTGATTCTCACAATATTGAAAAACTTGCATTTGTTAATCCGTATCAATTCTAAATATTAAGAATTGAAGGCAAGACATAATATCACGATATTCAATTAAGATTTGTTTTTCAGGTGGAATTATTTACTTTAGTAGAAAAGTTGAAGCTGATAAATAAATAAATAATCGGCAGTCAAATGCACACATTGTATATTTTCTCCGTATAGAAACGGAAAAAGAATACCAATTCCTGGGGCCGGGCGGCCTGTCGCGACAAAACAACCCACAGTCAGGAGGAGGTTCCAGTTGCTCCTTGAAGCCCGGCAGCACATTGGCAGCACCTCTAGTATTGCGAATGTCCATAGGCGACAGTAACCACTTTCCATCACCGTTGGGCTGTCAGCCTGTCTGCTGTGCTTCTCGGATATACGGATCACTCTGGGCCTGATTTCAGACACCCAGACCATGGTCAAAAGTTCCTTTACGAATTATACAGTACCAGGAATTGTACCGGGGCTTTCTGCGCTCCTGTAAGCTGGGCGGGTAAATGCTTAGTCTTAAACACAGCCCGTTTAGAAATTAAATTATTTTTCAAATTTCCCGAGAGATATAATGATCAATATTTGCTCTTCCATCATACTTGCCACATACAACCTCTGCATTTAAGTATGATAAAAGAAGTCGAAGTTACAAAATAATTTGTAAACAAAACTCAGCGCAGATAAAGCTTCAGTAAATTTTCCTGAAATGTCTTCTAAACGCCTCCGCAATTATCATTGGAATAAATATGTCAGGACCATTACGAGCCCACTCGCTCTTCTTTGTTCAAACATTCAAAATTGTACGAGAATTCTAATAATGGTATAATATTTATAATGATCCAATTTTCCACTGACTTAAACATCGCTTTAGAGCTCGAAATCGGTCTCATTTGCGATGTTCTGTTGTTTTCCTAAATTACTGCTCATTTTGTAAATATTCATAGGAAATGAGGCTTCGTTTTGAATTATGTTTACTTAGAACATCTACTCGACCGTTTTTATTATCAGTCTGACTTCTATTGAATAATTATTGTACAGTTTACGTAGACATTGATCCAAATCCGGCTTGAAGGACCAAAATTATTATAAAAGCTTGACTTAAGCTTTTAGTTAATTTTTGAATTAAATAATAATTTATGTACTTATCACACCAGATTAGGTATCTACAAATACATTATTTGATATCTAAGTGCAGTAGGTGTCGAGTATTATAACAGTATAATAAATTTGCCCTTTTAAGTTAATAAATTTCATGTTCTTTTTAAACATCTAAATAGACAAAGAAGATAAATCTTTCTAATATGCCCAAACATTCCGACAGTATGAAACAAATACAAAACAAGATTTCACAAATGACAGTGTCACGGTAACAAGCAAATAACGCATTAGCCATTAGAAGGTTTAAGCATTGAGACTAATCGTCTTGCTTATCTGATCAAAGAGGCAATGTCTCGAAAACGAAAGAAACGGAAATATACAAAAGGATATTAGGATGACAGAGAAACTAAACCCGACGTAATTCCGGATGCTGTAATTTGACTTTTTACTGGGAGGAATAAAGTTAGCAAAAAAAATGTCGGAGACGAAGTTTAATATAATATTTTTTGCTCCTACATCCTGTGTTTATTTCTAATGAAACATATTCTTTGTTTGTTAGACATACTACAGATAGGGTTGTTCAACATTTTTTTGCAGCCATATGGAATTCCTTCGTGCATACCCTAAGGGATACTCTGTGAGGTAGTATAGAGCTTGCGGCGATTGCCGAATACCTAACCACCAAAATTAGAGTTAATGTTCTCTGCTGAGTTCTGGGACAGCAGCTAAGCCAGCCCCATCAATTTGGAAGATGTGGGCTTGGAGACCCTTTAATAAATGTCGAGAAAGATTAGTTTCAGCAGATTCTTAGTTCAAGAATGAGAAGAACGCGTGTCAATATACACCTTTGGTACACGTGATGATTGTCATACACGAGGCCTATGCCGCGCCTCTAAGAACCATCCCAAGCACTACTCCAAACGAGATAATGATTGGTTAAGCAGCCGAAGCATGCACATTGTCTCGAATACAATTAAAAAGTATTGTCATAACGTAGAAGTTTTGAAACAAGAAACAGAAAATATAGTAATCTCAAGGAATCAGTCGAAAAACGTGTAAAATAACAAAACTAAATATGGACCAAGTGTCTCTAAAAAAAAAAGATGATTACAAATACACTAAAATCTACACAACAGAATGATTTCTAGTCATGACAATAAACGAATGTTTCAAGTCCAAATCTGAATTCGCAAGCTGCGACTAAAAACTTTGGAGCAAAATTTGCAGTACATGGGGGTATATGTTAGGTAACACAATTTGACCTGCATTTAATAAAGTCGGTCAAGGATGCAACTGCAATCTGGATCTCACTAAAATATTTAGGCCGTCAATCTTTAATTCGAGTGCAGATAGTTTTATCAGTAACCAGGATATACTCGCGACATCGTCCACGCTAACTTGATATTCCCGCGGGATTTTCGAGACACAAAGTAACGCAGCATAAGAAAAAAATGTAAGCTATCGTTTTACTGAAAACTGTGTCGGAATTAGCTTATTTTTATGCATCCGAACAACGAACCGCTTCGGAGAAAATTCTTGAAGGAATCCCGAGATAAAAAAAACACACATTTTATTACATATAATTTGCTATCAATCAGTGAAAAAAAAATCACATTGGAATTCGATGTTTTCTAATCTAAAAATTCCCAGGATGAAAACAAGCATAGATTGTGAGTATAAGAATTTGCTGTTGATCACCGAAACCGAATCGAATCGGCCCAGAAGATTTTTTGTGAATCCCAAACAAACATATAAACAGACAAGATATTGAAAAAAATGCATCATGTTCTCTGTCGAGACGAGTGTCCGGCGGTTTTGCAGCAGCAGCAGTAGCAGAATTGTGCCTCTGTTGAGTATTTAAGGCACGAAAGCGTCACAAGCAAACATAGATTCGCATTTATAAACTTGTCATATGCCGGCAAGGTGAAGGCCCACCTGTCTTTCATAAAACGTAGTTTATTGCTTTTGTCACATATGAAGTTCTTTTGTTTACTTTGTGTTTAAAACTTGCAATTAGACAATAGCCTATTGTTATTATTTTCGACTTTGTTGGCCGTTCGCAGGAATAATTAACCAGGTGTGCTGATTACGTTTTCTTGGAAAAACTCAGCCCACGCAGTCGATAGTTGCATTATATTTTACTATAAAACAATGCCCGAAAGGAGGGGTGAGGCAGTCAAACGAAGATTACGATACGAGCAAGATGTAGATTCTATGAGCGATATAGTGACGAACTTTGCGCGTGTTATTGAATCGTGCAGCTTTTAGTAACAGTAATACTGGTTATATTTGTAATTATGTTATACGTATTTGTATAGTTCTAATAAATTCTATAGTAATTCGAACGACATTTCAATTCGAGTCCTGCGTAACTCGTAACAATATTTAAGTCAGGATTAAGTAACTTCAATGTCTGAGATCCATTAACTATTTTCTTAGCTCATAATTAATAATAAAGAATAGCCAGTTTTATGTAAATTACGTCTTTCCATTAAGGCTATAAAGTACCTTAAGCACCTTTAATGTTCTCAGCTCAAGTGTAATCTATAGCCGGTCGTAGATGGGGTTCAAGGACCGTTAGTGGCCCCATACCAGTATATCCAGTTAGCTAAGGGCGAAACAAGTACTTCTGATTACAGTACTAAGTAGGGCGACCACACGTCAAAAGGGCTACGAAGAGTAGTCTCATATTTTAATATACAAAAATTAAATTTATTCACAGCCTTGTAAATAAATTGATCAAGAAATAATAAACAATCATCAGAACAGTTATTTTTACAATTATATACGAGATATATATACGTAAGCATAGATATCACCTATATAAAAATGGAGGTGGATGATTGTGTCAAGGATATGGTATGATGATTTGTGGTGTGATAGAGGCCGTATGTCAAAGCAGAGGAGTTTGGAAGGAAAAGACTTCGTGCCGACCCCAAATAATCGGGAGGAGAAAGAAAAAAGAGAGATGCAGCTTATCTGAAGTAGAGTTTAAAATATAAACAGTCTTACTCACTGAAAAACGCTAACGCAAGTTTTAAAATATTTCATCGGTTAATCTTATTTTTAACCTATGAAACGTTCTATATGAAAAAAGATAAACGTAAATATTTCATGAACCTTCGATGTTGAATTTTATTGAATACACACAGAAGGTTTCGAGAAAAACGACAAGCAAATGCAGATGGATAGACGCCCGGGCGGACATGGCGATTTTATTATGTTTCACTTATTGCCAAAACGGCTAAGGAACTGAAAATGAAAAACGTAATGTTTTTATAGGTTTCGATGAAGAATGGTGTTTGTAATTGTTTCGTAGGATGAAAAATGGCAAAACACAAAAAATACCGTAGATGTACAGTTAGTTACCGGGCCCAGTCGTAGTGAATCTGTAGTTTCAAATTATTTGTTATAGATATGTTTCCAGTGTACGAAAAATATTACTTTCATTTAATCTTATACTAATATATAAAGCTGAAGAGTTTGTTTTCTTGAACGTGCTAATCTCAGGAACTGGTTTGATTTGAAAAATTCTTTCAGTGTTAGATAGCCCATTTGTCGATGACGGCTATAGGCTATATATCATAACGCTAAGACCAAGATGAGCGGAGCACCAATGAAGAATGTTAAAAAATCGGAGGTTTTTTTAACTATTCCACGCGGACGCAGTCACGGGCAGAAGCCAGTTTTAATATAAACAGTAGTTGCTTTTTTATTGCAGGAGTTCAGCAGACAAGCAGACGGCACACTCGATGGAAAGCGGCTACCGTCGCCTATGGACATTTGCAACACCAAAGGTGTTACAAATGCGCTGCTGCTCTCTTAAGGGAGACTGGAACCTGGTCACTCAAGTGCCATCCAGTCGGGCAAATGCCCTACCACCTGGCTGTGGGTTGTTTTGTCGCCTCTTACAACAGTCCGCCCGGCCGCAGGAAATTGTATTCTTTGTCCGTTCCTGATAAAATGCTTATAAGGACGTTATAAAAGCTCTAAGAGCCTTTGAAAGTGGTTAAAATCCTGACGTGTGGTAACCCTAGACACGGCACCTACAATGTGCTCCGCATGATACCGATCAAACTAGGTTTTCTATATCCCACAATTTACATAATGGTCATTCTATCCGGGTTGAGCCCGGATGGATGTAAGGGCAGGAAATGGCCCTAACCGTTACTTGATTATGGATGGCCTCACATCGACAGAGGATAGAAAAAGGTATCGTATCAAAAACGAATACTAAAGTCAATGGCATTTTAGGAAGTAGATTTTTAATTCTTTTAATTCGTCTTTTTACGAAAATTACTTGTAATATAGAGAAGAAGCAACGAATGCTATTATTTTTTAAATTATGCATAAAAAATACATTAAATGAATAAAAAAAATATTACACACCACCAGGTAATTGACACACACACTACTATGTATTTGACACATACACGCATATATACTCTTTTGTTTATTGTCAAAGTCAAATTAGCAGTGTAGACTTGGTGAAATCCGTGATTATAGAAGTACATAGTCTTTGACATTGATGCTCGAATTTGACCACGGGTGACCACTAGCATTTATAAAACGACTGGAGCTTTTCAAGTGGCACACTCACATAAACTTTAGACTCCTTATCTCGTGGAAATGATCCCACTTCCAGGTTTGATTCTTACATTCATCCGTTTATCGACAGTTCAGGATAATTGATAATTGCTTAATTTACAAGATTATAAAGAAAGAAGTATTAAATATCCAAAGATATAAATATTCATAACATGATTTACATTACGAAATAAGCATATCACTTCCTTAGTCAGAAACATTATTTGTTTAAGGAGCCCTAAACGTGCGTATACACGACCCGCTACTGCGCCGCCGCTGCGTCGCAAACTATGTCCATTAGGCGCGACCCTCCCGCCGCCGCACTTTCACTGCCAAGCGGGTGTCAGCGATGGGACGGCGATATGTGAGTTTTCGCCATCTCATATACAGAAATTCATAGAATGGCATCGCGAAAACCATTTATTGAAAATACCGCATGTCTCAAAATCACTCATACTCAAGTGGAAGATCCAAATGGTTGAAACCAATTTTTGAGCTCAACTAATTAGAATTTACTACTGTATTACTCAAAAGTTACATGGCGCGACAACTCTTTTTATGACTTTGGAAGTTAAACCACCTATAACTATCTGTAATAAAAAGTCACTAAGAAATGTTATTGTAATTTTTTAAGTTATCGTCCTGATGCTTACGTTCATATTTTTTTTTATCATTCTTCTATTATTTACATGTAAACACTTAATTGTGTATATCTATTTTTTCGATTTAGCAGTAAAAAAACAAAATCAATACAAACAAAACAAGATGGACAAATTGCCTTGCATTTTAACCATTTTCCTTGGGAATCCTAAAAAAAGACTTGCTACACATGAAACGTAATATAACAGATGACATATACAATAGGTATGTGTGGCGTACAAGTTTACTTTATAGCACTGGCTTCTATCTATGTTCACAAACAGACCAATAAACACCTTATTAAATGATAGCATACTAATGCTACTTGAATTATTACAATTGATAATGCTCTAATCAAACATAATGTGCAAAATATTTCCATTAGGTCATGTTGATCAGTCATCATTACTTACATTAATCTTATTAATATAATCTATGCTTAAAGTACTTATTATTTTATTGGTTAAATCTCTAAATTATTATTCCGGTGTTAAATTCCCTTTTGCTTTTGATATTATTGTTACAAGTTTGACCACCTGCATACCTATAGACAAAGCACATATACTACCTGCTATGGTGTTTGAGCTAATTACATTGAAACTGTTTTATAACTATCTTCTTTTGTTTACTTTGTGTTTAAAATTCGTAATTAGAAGTAGCCCATTGTGTATTGTAATCCTTTAGGGCCTATTGTGTATTGTGATCACTGCCAGGTGTCTCGTATTTAAAATACAAGTTATTTGTAAAAAATCCTCCAAGGGGTAGAGCTTTAAAGCAATACTGCGACAGAGGCGTGCGGCAGTCAAGCGAAGATTACAATATGAGCAAGACATACATTTGATGAGCAATATAGTGACAGACTTTGCGCATGTTATTGAATCATGCAGTTTGCACTAATAGTGTCTAGTTATATTTGTACCTATCTTATAGATGTTTGTATAGTTCTAATAAATTCTATAGTAATTCCGAAGGCATTTTAATTCGAGTCCTGCAACTCGTAACATTATTATTTCAGAGCTTGGAGTACTTTCCTTACTAATTCTTCACTTCATGCAGTTTTATGCATGCGTTATTGAGATTGTAGGTCCACATATTTTTCCTTGCAATGTCAAAATAGCGTTTTGACAGCCTGTGACTTGTACCATGATGTCTTAGAAGTATGGTTTTATTATAGTGACCATTCCAGCAGCATAGATTGCATGATAGTACTCGTAGCACTTAGAGGTGTTCTCACAGTCTCAACTAATATTTTCAATATTAAATCCTAGTATATAAATTTGAAGGTGAGTTAGTTTGGAATTTTATCTTAAATATGTACCTTAGTATTTTACGAAGTTTTTTCATCTAGTACACACAATTAAAACTATTATTTAAACTGTTTTATGTGTGGCATTTTGATTTGATTTTTATTTTATGATTCAGCCACTTTTCCATAAATAAAATTCAAATATATATAATTCTGTGCTTAAAACCGTATAAGCATAGTTTTAACTATTGTATGTACTTACCTAATTCATAAACTTGAGAATGAACAGATTTGGTTG
Organism: Dendrolimus punctatus; assembly: GCA_012273795.1. Taxonomy (NCBI): domain Eukaryota; kingdom Metazoa; phylum Arthropoda; class Insecta; order Lepidoptera; family Lasiocampidae; genus Dendrolimus; species Dendrolimus punctatus. The sequence goes on from CM022528.1 coordinate 3,062,731, forward strand.
AAAATTAGTATAAATATTTATATTCAATAAATAGGAAGAATCATAGGATACCTTTTTATTTTGGAAAACGGAAATAATTTTCACAGAGTCCAAAAGTTAATTGAACAGAAAGGTGTGAGAAGCTGAGTATTAAATCTAATATTGAGTCTTTACACTTTTTAATTAACAGTGTTCAAATTAATATGCTGGTCAAATTACTTAAAGATCTTAAGGTAGTCTGGCCTTTGAAAATTTATAATATTGTCTTTAATTACTGTTATCCTGTTGTACTATAATAAAGTATCTTAGATTTTACTTGTTACATCCTGTTTTGAAACACCTAGTCACATTATTTCTATTAAAGTCCACTTTACCTATATTATATCACAGACTGTAGAATTATATTCAAACAATTAACATTTAGTAGTTGTTGTAATAGTTAGTATTTATGTAAATATTACAACATAGTTTTACTGTACTAATACAATAAAGGCAATAAGTTTTTATGTAGTAACATTTAATAACATATTGTAATATTTATAATCTTACTAAATTTATCAATTAAAAGACTAATTTATAAAATTCTTTCCATTGCAGTTAGCTTATTTATTAAGACAGTTTGTGGGACACCATCAAAGTTTCTAATACTTTAAGGACTGAGGCTTTTGGAGATAGTTTTAAATTAGGTAAAATACAAATTTAATGTATGAGAAACCTCAAAGCCCAAATTACAATTGATCATAAGTTTAAAGGCAATTTGTTATGCATGTTGTTTATATTAACTATTAAAAATACCAGTTATTGACCAGTATTACTTGAAATTAATGATCCTACACAATGTATTTAATGTTATGTATATTCATAACAAAAACCAAATGGTTATAGACAGATCCTTCACTAATATTTTTTTGTGTAATAAGTAACATAACTTGTATCAACTAAATTTATTTTCAGTACTTTAAACAACACCTGTACATGCAACTACATGTAACGACACACATAAATTATACTACAAAGTATTAGAACGATATTGGTTTAAAATCAAATTTAAATTTGCTACCAACATTATAATAGAAAGAAAACCAAGGTTTGAAAGGATAACTTCCCAAAATACACCCAACAAAGTATCTTAGTTAAAATCGCAGAATTGAGAGTTCAGTTTCCCTTAATATTTAATAAATAAAAAGCATTTTAAATCAAATTTAATGAACAAAAACATTTTACTTCTACTCACATAGGACATCCGCCGCAAATCCAAACAGAAATACGTTACTTATTTCCACAATACTAATGTAACTACACGCACAGAATATAGCTTTATTGTTTCGAAATTCAATTATCTAAATAATTCACAAATTACACGAAATACTATGTTTTAGAAATAACAATACATTTTCTTTCTTTGTTGTAATACTTAGTTTTACGGAATTTGACGTATTAACAGTTTGACATATTGATATGACAACACGATACAAACACAACAACTTCACTCCAGTAACTTTCGTTTTATTTCATTTGATGCAAATATTTTTATAAGAAAACTATTTGATAAAATGATATTTTCCTAGTTTTGATTGTATAAAAAAATAAAGATAAAAGATTTTTTTTAATTTTATCTATCGAAGCGTCTTTTGTCTAGTTTTTTTAAATAGAGGCACTAATAAAACGTAAAATTTGCATTCAACTTCATACTGTTAATAGTTTAAATTTATACCAAAAGATGGCAATGTTTCCCAGAAAATAAATTTAAAATAATTATAGATTATTGATTAACAGATGGGGTATAGATAGAGCTGTGTTAAGAAAGTTATAAGCAATAAAAATAATAAAGATAACATTATTGCTGAATTTAAAAAGCTTACATCAAAGAATAATAAAATCAAATATAAGAAACGATACCATTGGAAACAAATAAGAATACACCAGGACTTTTAGGGCTACTAAGGTAACAAGATAATTAACCCTCTTAGAAGGAAGGGTAATTGCAAAGAAGGAGGAGCTATGAACATTTAATCTGATTTATTATAATATACTAGTGTAATTTATAAGCACAGGAATTATTTTTTTATCATATGTCTGTTGAATCCTTTGGTACCAAAGCCACCAAAAATCTTTAGTTCTCCATAGTTATGGAGTCTAGTTAGACTGGATTATAAAACCTACATTCGCACATTTAAAACTCCACACGGGATTCTATAGATATCTACACATATACCCATACAAAAATTCAATAATGAATTTCGTTTCATAGCAACAAACAAAGTACCAGTCGATAACTAAGTATACGCACAGACAACAATAACTTTGCTATACTTGTGTACGTATGTATGTAATCGGTAGTTAAGGTAGATATACAAGACCATAAATCACTGCAGGTGAGTGAACATACCCTTATTTCTTTGAAAACTTCGTCTAAATAGTTAGCTAAAGAATTTGGTGCTACGGCATGTTCGCAGCGAACAAGCGTAACTAGGGCGTTTGAGTTTGTAAATGTTCTTTTGTAATATGCCTTTATATAACTTTATAAGCTTGTTTGTAGGCGAAGTAGTAAGTAAGTAGTTTAATGTAGGTAACAATTAATAGACACAAATATTATAACGAGCTAGTTTCGAATTACATGTGTCAAGCAATAGGAGACTAAAGGGCCCCAATATTAGATTTATTTTATTCAAATTAGTTTAATCAACCGAAGTGATTTCTATTAACATGGATTTGAATCATTCAATGCCATTGAATACCACCGTGTCGTTTCAATTTTGTACCTTTCAACAAAATTGATTTAATTTGGATTAACCGTGTTAGAACAGCATGGAAATTGAATTTAACTAAATATGGGATATTACCTGATATATATTATACATGTTTATATGTGTGTATGTATAACTGTATGGATTTTCAAATAAGTGAATGCGCATTTAGGTATTAAGTACCTATATACTTATGCATATATATACCTACTTCAATTTACAGATTTCAGCCTCCTGTTTTCCCACTCTCGCTAACTCTTTTTAGGGTTAAACTTAGCCTTTGTATGATACGGCCGGCGTAACTTGGCCAATGTGAACATAGGCCCTGCGAACTTTTTAGCATGTACACTCGTGAGATGAGTGGACATACGACTCGTCAGTGAATACAATTGGTCGCCCTTCATCCCTGTATTTTTTCCTTGCTTTGTACTAGTTGGTCACTGTATTTTCTTCAGGAGTTTACATGCGCTAGAGTTCGCAGAGCCTATGTTCACATTCGCCAAGTTACGACGGCCGTATTATAACATCACTACTTTTTTGTAGTATTAATTGTAACTATTTTGTTCACAATAAAGAATAAAGAAACATCACCATGAACCTGAAGCCCACCTCTCTGCAACCCTTAGCCACTAACATCCAGGTTGCCCCTGTCTTTTATGGCATTTTTTGGGGCCCATGCAGGGAGTAGCGAGTCACCGTCTGCCCATTTTTCCATGTTCCCCGAACATTTCAACGGGCAGATGCCATAGTCCCCAAATCCCCAGACCCCTAGTACCACTAGCAATTCACTCCAGTAGCCCGGTACTTTTTATTCTCATTCCCCACAATAGTCCTACACTGGCCGGGGCTTGTCTTTGGGTGCATCAGTATATTGTATAGACAGAGATAATCGCCGGTCAGTGTCACGCCACATTTACATTAAATTTGTCAAGGGGCCTCTACGTGTTGGCCTTCCCATGGCCCCACGCAAGCCCTCCAAAAGTCCGGACCATTTTAATGACCCGTGGTCTTGAAAGACATACATATGTAATCAACAAAGATCGCACGGAACGTTTGATTGCTATCGAAGGGTTATCAAACTACACGTAAGTCTTTGATCATGATACGTCGCGTGCAATTTAGGGTTCATTCCGAGCCATATGCTAATATCCTCACGTGCATGCTGTGTATATGTTTCATAATACATATTTTATGAAACCTTTGAGCTTTACAATAAAGAGATTTTTTTTACTACCGTAACTTTCATAAATCAAGTTCTATATATTTACATTCATTTAAACTTATAAGTAACTTTAAAATTTAAAATTTATGTAACTTTTTATTCTATCAAAAATTTAAAAAAAAAACAAGTTTTGTATATAGTGCCTAAGGATTGCCGTTTCTGCAAAAAAATGGAAAACCCAAAAATTTCGATGATGGCAAATTCAATTAGTAGGACAGATATGACTTGCCAAAAAACGTGTTTTTTTAGATTGGTTAGTAAATTCGACGTGTTAAAGAATATGTGATAAATATTTTTTTATCTGTGTAGGAATTTAAAAAGAATTGCTGCTATAATAATTCCTGCAGCTGGTGAACCGTCGTAAGAGGCAAAAATTACCTAGGTAGTAGAGCATTTTACAGACTGCATCTATCCCAAGACTAGAAAATAACGCCTTGTGTTCTGGTTTAGCTAACAAATTTTTTCAATGCGTGGCTGGCAAACAGGTAGCAACGACGCAGCTCATGGAAAGTGATTACTGTCACCTATAGATAATTCTTCGGAACTCTCACTCCTCGCATGAAACACGATTACCTCAAGGGTAACCATCTCATGCCGATATTCGTGCAGGAACGGAGAGAGAACACAATTTCCTTTTGTAAGACACGACAAAACTACCTAGCCAGGAGGTAGGGTATTTGCTCTACTGGATGGCTACCACCCCTTGGTCTAAATTATGCCGCCATAACAACTTTGAGTTTTGTTCCGGTTTTAGTGGCCAGGCTCCAGTCTCCATCAGGAGAGCAGCAGCTCATTGGCACCCATGGTGTTTTAAACGTCTATAGTCGACGGTAACCATTCACCATCAAGTGGACCGTCAGCCTGTCTTCTGAACTCATGCAATAAAACAAATATTCTGTGAGAGCGTGGTATCACACCGATCTAGACGGCCGCGAGAGCTGTAATGAAGACAAAATGATTCTAGCAAGTACATTGCAAATATTTATGGGCATTAACCACTTTGCATCACAATTGAGCCATTAGCTTGTCTGCTGTACTCCTCCAGCAATAAAAAAAGCATGGCTCTACCATGTATCTCATCCTCCAATCAACTATTCGAGGCTAGCACCACATTGTGATTTCGGTGTTGCAAATGTACATAGGTGATCATAACCACTTTTCATCAATAGTCCGGCCTGCCTGTAGTATGTGCTCTGTCTGCTTTGAACAAAAAGAAATTACGTGGACGTATATTATTGCAGGTCGACTGTACGCTTAGTGCCCATAGTTGCTATAATAGCGATCTACGAACTAAACTTTGATAAAATCGTGCCAATTCAGTCTATGAACATACCCCAAGTTAGAAATTCGACTCCGAAACTTAGTAATTAGAAGTTAGGAGGTTATTGAAGCATTCATCGCATGCAGATAACAACGGTGCGAGGCACCGGTGCAGAATGGTAAATTCTTGCCTATGCATAGGAAATACTGCGTCCAATTTATCGATTGCCTAATTTGATTGTACCCTGGGTGCTAAAACTTTTTTGATGTTGACAATAATGTAACAAACAAATTCAATTAAAGTTAGTGCTAAATAAATAAAAAATAAAAACTTCGTTTAAAAAAACCGACTTCAAAAACTAAAATGAATAAAATAACTTATTTCTAAAGCTATTATTATTTATATATATTATGTAAAACATCTTAAAATCGGTGCTTAGTAATTTTCAAAATATAGTAATTTTTATGTTTTACTTTGCACCGACTTCAAGATGTTTTAGATAATATATATTAATAATAATAGCTTTAAAAATAAGTTATTTTATTCATTTTAGTTTTTGAAGTCGGTTTTTTTTAAACGAAGTTTTTATTTTTTATTTGTTACTTTTTAGTGTCGGTAGAAGTCAGTTAAAAAGAGGGAATAATTATTATAGTTAAAATATTGATCCCAAACCACTGTCACTTACTGGAAACCTTCCGAAAATTACCCCTTGAGCAGCATAGTCAGCCTTTTGATCGCGTGAGAGGTCCATGTTAAGACCCCATGGACCCAGAGTTTCCACCCAAACGCCGCAAATGTGTAAAACTATTTCCGATGGCGGCGTACTTTCGGCGCTTGAGGGCCTCCTGTCCGGCAGCAGCAGAACCAGCGGTAGCAGATGTATCTGAAAAATGGAACGTCGCCAGAATGTCAACGCAAGTGGCATCCCACACAAAGGGCGGCCCATCTTCCAAGGCACTATTTTCCAATACGGAATAAACTTTTTGAAAATAGATTTCATTTGCAGGATGGGGACGGAAAACAAGCAGCTCAGCATGGCGGCAAGCGCGATTGCTCTCCGAGGGGCTCACATATTCCTTTCAGCAGGTAAAGCAGCAGCTGAACGTCGGGTTCCACCGCCTCCGCAACCTGCAGTCAAACCTAGACCGAAACCAAAACCCATCGTCTTCGGCTCCAGACCGTCACAGAAAGTATTCGAAATGCTGTTTAAAACCACCAAGTTTAATAAGTAAGTAAAAAAACTATATTTTTAACAATATTTTCCTATTTCACCTTCCAATTATTTGCGGTCGGCACAATATATCTTTTCCCTATCTATATATCTATTCCTCTATTCTGATATACGTCCTCTATCACGCCACAAATCATCAGGTCATCCTTCATATGAATCTTTCAGATTAACATTCTTTTTGTGAATGCCAATTTAGTCCTCTAAATTTTTCAGTTTCTCATTTCTCACCCCATCCGTTTTTGTGACACCACACATTCATCTTAAAACATTCCCATTTTTAACAATTTTCATATACTAATTATGTGAGATGGCGGTCATAAGTTTTAAAAATTAATACATACATACATACATACATAACTTCACGCCAGGTCCCTTGCGGGGTAGGCACGAAAAAAATAAAATAATAATATTATTACTTAAAGTATGCATATATGTATGTATTTGTATATTTAATTCTTAAATTATTTTATGTATCTATTGCCTTTTCCTGCACCACCTACACTTATTGTATTGCCTAGATAATATTGTAACTATGGTCTGTTTTTTGTAATGTTTTGGTGTGCAATAAAGTGTTATCTCTCTCTCCCTACAATATTTTCTAATTTCTAATCATACATTAATATCATTGTGTGGCTACAAATTAAAAATAAATAAATATTAAGGATTCTTAATCTTTTGAATAAATTACAATGTGCCCAATGTGTGAAGAATAGCATAGTTTCCCTTAAAAATAAATCGACTACAAGGTATAAACCACCCACTAACATTTACTGCCAGCAACTACTTCAACCTACAACTATAAATCTTCATATTGTATAACACACAATGAAAGTATTTGTAGTGCTCCCACCGCCGCCACGCCACTGTTGTTACCTATGTTTTCCCACCCCCTGTTATCACGGGGGTAAAACACAGCACTCGGTGCGAATCCATCGCTAGCGTCGGTTGACTCGCGACTCGCGATGCCAAACAGAAAGCTTAAGGAGCGTCATCTCGAATCTTTGAATAAAATAACGCATTTTTCCAAGTGAGTGTTTGAAAAAGTTTTATAGACAAAAAGGAATTTTATTCAAACAAATAATAATGCTAAAAACAATCAAAAGTAATAACAGACAAGTACAAGTTAAATTACGTACAAATTTCGTAATAAAAAAATCATTAATAATAAGTATACATCCCAAATAGCTGTAGGAAACGTGCCCAAAAAGCTGGTCGCATTCCCGCGCTGCATGGCAACGCCGATGCGTTGTTCCAAGTACAGGTGAGTTGCCAGATGACCGGTTTTCAACTTGACAGCGCGTGTCTAGCTTTCCTTAAGATACTGCCAGTGGATTTCAAATGTATCATATCATTTACCTAAGTAAAAATATCACCTTTAATGGGATTTATTCGTATTTTTCTTTATATTTAAAAATAAATAAATATAGTCTCATATCAAAGAGACTTCTAATAAATATATAAAATATCCAAAGAAACTCATTGTTTGCGGTTTTAATTATTGAAAATGTCGTTGATATTGTACCTGTAAATATAATACCTGTCTGTAAATACTAATAATATATCAGTCATTCATTCAAATAAATAACGAAAATTGTACATATTTTTTGTTTTCCAATGAAAGCTTACTTAATTTTATTGTTATATTATATCGCTGCTCCATCTGCGGTGACGTTGTGTTAGTGACTGTGGCCAAAGGCGTCTTGTTTAAATAGTTTTAAAATAATGCCGTTAATGATTAGCGATATTAGTTGACATAAATACGATATCTGTCAATATTTAACGTCATTAACAATTAAAAACAATGTGGCATCATATTCATCACAAATAACGCACTAAAGCCATCGCTGTATCTGCGTGAAACGGCCACTAATATTAACATTATTCTGGACGTAGCAGATATATTATAACAATAAAATAAAAGTAATACAAAGAAAAATCGGTGTACATTATGTAAACAAAGAAATTTGATATTCGTATTGCTGTAAAACATTCGCCAAACAATTGCCTGTGTCAAACGAACATTTGTCGAAAAGTTTTATTGCGTTTTTATTCGTTGATTGCGTTCAATTCAAGGATATTGACAATACCGTTGAACTAAAGACATAACTTATTATGAAATGTTGAATTGTTGTGTATTTATCGCCATATTTGTAGTCACCAGAAGTATTCTCAGATACTAGGTCGCCCATTGCGCGAAATTCACAATTAATTTAAATTATAAGTTTGAACATTAGGGTTCTATTGTCAAATACTACTTCTATAATCATTTTTCGCCAAGGCTACACTGTTAAGTTGACTTTAACAATAAACAAAAAATCTCCGGACCCACTCAAACATTTTTTTTACACCTTGGGTTAAGTAAGGGTTGTCTGGAACAGGCGACGAGGATACGGCGCTGCACACAGTCTAGGATTGTCCAGCATGGACGGAGCGGCGCCGAGACCTCGTCGCCTTCATCGGCTCTGACACCTCGCTCCCGGCTGTGGTTCGCATCATGGTCGGGAGCCAACCCAGATGGGACGCCGTCTCCTCCTTCTGCGAGCACGTCATGTTTGCAAAGTAGGAGGCGGAGCGCGAGCGTGAGCGGACGTCCTTGCTCCGTTCCCGCCAAAGGAGGACGCGCCGACGCCGGAGGGCAGATTTCGACCTTCGGCCACCGTAAGCGGGCGGCGCGGGCCCCCTTAGGGTATAGGGGTTCTCACTCACCCGCATATGCCGTCGAGATGAGAGCGCGAGTGTTCCGCGAGCGCTCATCTCTCCTCCCGTGGGGCGCGTTACAGACCGTCCCACGCTGGATTTGCTCATAACGTCGCCGGGCGTGTATTCCCCCGGCATTGAAAGAGGCCTCGTGAGGGTGGCTCACGCTTGCCACGGCATGCGGAGACTGGCAGCCCAATACCCGCAGCCCTGGCATAAGGCACAGGACGGAACACCCAGGGGTTTTAGTGGGTATCCCTAACTGGGGAGTGGCAATAGCGTGGCACCAGTTCTGAATGAGCACGCTAATGCCACCCCCGATCTGGTGAATCCCACACTCACACGGGTCGCGAACATCCCTCCAGGCTTCTGTGCCTCTCGCGGCATAGTCCTCAAACGGATTTCCCCTGGCCAAAAAAAAAGTGTTGTCTAGAAGAAGTCGTTTCTTAGCGATAAGACTGTCTGTAATGGTACACTATTACACAAAACAATAAAGTGTTATCTATGTACATTATTCAAGTTTTAGTAGGGAGCTCTGTTTTTTCTAGTAATAAATATAGACTATATTAAGCTGGGATACGGTAAAATAATTTTTGAACGCAGTCCATTTTGGAGTTTATTCGTTACAAAAATACATACATAAAATCATGTATAAAGTCGAGGTAGCGTAATGGCTAGTGCACGCGTTCCACACCCGAAGGGCGTGGGTTCGACCCTGGCCGGAACGCATTAACGACTTGGGCAGGTTTCTGACTTAATGTGCATATTTTTACAATAACTACAAGCTAACAACGATGAAAATAAACATCATGACGCTACCTGAACATCGAGATAACCGATATGTCAAATCTGCCAAGCCGCCTTGGACAGGCCCGAGCCCAGCAGTGGAACATTTATGGGCTGTTATTATTATATTACAATAATAAATGGACGTATGCGTTAATAAGGTTATATGTGTATTAAATCTAACTGGTTATTTTTCTATAATTGTAAATTATTTTGGGAAATAAATGTTATAAATTTCATCACCATTCAGAGGTTCTGACGTGAATGAGCAACAGATTTTAATCTAAATTTCATCATTTATAATATGGTATATAAGAATTTCTTCGTCAGTCAATCAATGTCCACTCCTGGACATAGACGTTCCCAATTCTACGCCACAATTCCGGTCTCCCGCCAAATAGCATTATTATAATAAGTATAGATTTCGCGGGAACCTAAAATACAATACTGCCTAATTTTTTTTCTTAATCTTCTAACAGAGACGAGATTGAAGCCTTGTACTCTATGTACCGAAAGCTCGTCGTAGCAGCTCAAGCGGCTGCCCCAGCAACTGCGATTGGTCACCCACCAAAAATAGAGGTAATTATTTATCTAGCCCTTTCACTCGTGGCCCAATTTGCTATTTCAATAGCTTTGCGTGGTGAAGATATTCAAAGCGCAATTCCATTGTGATAGTGTAAAATTCATATTCTACTAAATCCACATAAATATGCGGAGAAAATTCTCGATATCGTCGCAGCGGAATTAGTAGAAAAATTGGGATTACCACTAGCAGAAATGTCGTTAGACGAAATGAATATTGCAAATATTTAAACATTCATTTCGCTAGTTTTCACTTCTAAATATATTTATATAGATGGAGTGGCGTACCATGTGCACGCCATTGGAATAAACAAAATACGAAAATCAGGCATACCTACAATTGATACAATAGTGTCCGGCGTTTTTGTCGAGATACTAATAGCAGAGTTGAGCCCTTGTAAATATTTAAAGAAAGAAAATTTGTGAAATCTGCCCAGAAAATTAGATCAAATAATTCAGAAATACTTTTTTCTTTTTCTTGTTTTTTTCCTATAATTTATAATATGTAAATACCAAAGCACTTACTCACAATTCGAAAGTTGGATATCTAGGCATAATTCTTTTTATATTAATTCTTTATGGCTCTGGGAAAGAAGCAAAGAAACTTTATTCAAAAATCAGTCAAAATTTAAAGTAATAAAATGTACTTTTAATTTGGTTAAATTTATAATTTGAATTTAACACGTCAATAAGCGATAGTAGTAAGACTCGTGGTTAATAATACAGTCAAAAGATGATACGAATAATATATCGATTAAATATATAATATTTCCTAACTTTTTGTGACTAGTAAAGATCCCGGCACGATTCTGGAGCAATCACGGACACTGATGTTGCGGTTCTTTTTTGGTGTATAAGAAGTTTTTGTCCCTTTACTCGAAAGGGGTCTCCTTTTAATATTTCTTTCTACTATTCCTCCGATCGCTCAAGATCCGTGCCGGGAACTATACACATTATTAAACTATGCTTTAACGATTTTAAACGCGGTTTATTTGCTATTAATCCGATATTGCGACCACTTTTAATTAAATTCAAAATCCATATGTTCGTCTATGAGGCGTGCAAATGTTCTTTGAGATTACCACAAACACATTATCACAATTATTACTACAAAATTAACAAGAACAAACACTATTATCCCGATTATAATAAAGATTATTATTACATTAGTCAATAAAAACTAAACAAAACATTAACATTAGTTAGATGTATGTTGCCGTGCGGATCGTAAACGGTAGGCCTGAGCAAACAATCATAAAGGTTCGTACCTACTAGAAAAGTTTTGCCAACAGCAAATATAATGATGAATACAGGGCTGTAATTAGAAATTTTTGTTTTACTGCAGAATTTTCTACCTTTGCGACACCCATGCCGCACATGGCTGCACATTGATTTAATTAGTGGTCCATTAAAACAGTAGCCATTGAATTGTTTTACTATTAATATTTATTACGTTTTATTTAAAATGAATATAACACTGGTGCTTGCTGGTCATTAAACACACACCTGAATAATGAGAACAAAATATCATATAATTAAAATTACACTTTAATTAATATAGACACGGCATTTATATGTTTTTTATTCCAACTGTTCAGCTACTTGTCAGTAGCTGTGATCACGGGGCAATAAATAAGTATGAAAATTATTATGGGGTATAATTGAATAGAAATTATATTATTATCTCTACAGTCGTAAAAGTGTACCGGAACCCCCTCAACTTTTGTAGTATAAAGTTTGAAATATTTCCGCATTTCAAAATAATTTCTGAATTAAAGCTACAGCGTTCAAAGTTGAGAATGGAAAGTAACTTTTAAGTTTAAAACTTTGAGAACTTTAAAACTGATATTTATTGATATTTATTTCCTGTGGAAAAGCTGGGGAGCCCAAACTAGGAAAAAAAATACTTTAAGTTTTTTTAGACAGTAAAGAGAATGTTTAAGAAGTAGTATATTTTGAGATTGGAAATTATTTTCAAAATGTTTATTTTTAAGTATTTAGTTTAATTTATAACTTTATTTTATTTTCTTTTATTGTAAAACGAATTATAGAATAAAATTTACAAAAACGGTGGAAGTTTGTCCCTACTACTCAATTTAGTGTAGTTGTAAGTTTAGAATGCCATCTGAAGGATTTTATAGGTATGTCGATTAAAACGTCAACTAGTGGATTTTTTATACAAATATAATACCGTTTGAAATGCTATCCATCTATCGGACGGTTTTAGTATGTTTCGGTATTTGAAGAGTTGCTCATCTATTTTATATATATGGTCTCTACTACAGGCGCATTTGCGCACGCCAACGAACGAAAGGTACTTTGCCACTTTCTTATTATTTTAAGTCCGAGTCCGGCCCCTGAGCTTGTCATATGGCAACACGCAATACAGAATATCGGTCGACAAATTGCTTTTTTCCAAACCATGTCTCCACGATATTATTGCGTAAACACTAATGGCATCAAATCAAACCCAATAAAGAACAAAATAATTTAGTGCGTTTTGATATCGTTATTTTCATGATTAATTTTTGTATGAAATATTTAGTTATTTGGTTCCATTTACAATTACTACACTACTACTACTACAAAAATCAATATGAAACAAACAAACACAGATTAGACTATCCGTACAGGAACGGAGCAAGAATACAAATAACTGCGGTAGTAAGAGGCGACAAAACAACCTACAATCAGGCGGTAGGGTATTTGCCCGACTGGATGACTACCACCTCTGATGTCAAGTATGTCGCCATGAGCATAGTGTTAAAAATGATTAAATAAAATGAATTTTATCTCATTCCCTCGCAGGCTTAGTCCTATCTTTTAAAAGCGTTTCTATATCTCTCAGAAAGATTTGTTGATTTTTAAACGACGCACTACATACAAAAAAAGTAACAAAATTTATAAAACACAAAACCTACACAAGTGAGAATTAAGTCTGGTATGCAACGGCATTTAACCAATGGTTAAAATGAAATAATCGCTAAAAGTATATGGCTAAATATTGATTATTTTATTTTAACCACCGGTTAAATGTCGGTGCACACCAGCCTAAATGTCGAATGTTTAATCAACAGCATTATCAGCAGGTGGTAGGGCATTTGCCCGTCTGGATGGCTGTCCGTGATTTAGAGCATGCCACCATAACAACCTTGTGTTGTGTTCCGGCATTAGTGCCCAGGTTCCAGCCTCCCTTAAAAGTGCAGCAGCGCATTTGTAGCACCTTTGGTGTTGCAAATGTCCATAGGTGATGGTAACTGCTTTTCATCAAGTGGGCCGTCTGTTTGTCTGCTGAACTCGTGCAATAAAAAAAAAGTTGTAGCATTGCAAAATAATTACCTATGTTATGTTACACTATGCAGGGAGGAGTAGCGACTGCCGGGGAAACCGGACCCGCCTGCACATAAAGGCTGGAGAGGAGAGACGCGCGCCAATCCGCGCGCGCCTTCTCACCTCGCGGTGAGGTAGGGGAACCGGAGAGACCCAGATCTCCGGCTACCAAATGGTGAGGCCAGCTCGCAAAGGGGCCGGCCGTCGTCCGTCCGGATTGATGGCGAATGCGCGAGCGAGCCCACAGTCCGGATAAAGGACGCTCGAGATCCGACAGGGACCTTATTGGGTATCTCTAACTGCGGAGTGGCAATAGTTCTTCACATCTCAACATGGGGTGCTAGTGCCACCCCGATCCGGTGAATCACACACACGGGCGGGCGACTTTTCCCCCTCGCGCGGCCTACGGTCCACAAACAAATTTCCCCTGTATAAAAAAAGGCAGAGAGAAGTATCACAAACGTGACCAGCTATGACAGTAATGTCAAAAAATCATGAAATTCGTGTGAAATTTGTCGATGGCTACTTAGAACCATCATCAATTTAGTAAGCTTCTTTTATAATTTTCAGGGAATAGACCAAAGCACCTTTCGCGATGTTATGCACAATACCTTCGATCTCGTAACTGAGGAGGCAATCCTGGAACGCATTTGGGTGACCTGGGAACGAGGAGCCGTCGGCGGAGAAGGTGCCCTGAAATTCGAAGCTTGGGTGAAAGGCTTGAGTGTCTTACTCAGGGGCACTAATGAGGAAAGGAGGAACCACTGCTTCGCCGTCTATGATTTGAATTCCGATGGATATATCACCAAGGATGAAATGTTTTTGTTGTTGAAGTAAGTAATTATGTGCTGAAGATGTCTTCATCCAATTCGTTATTTAACACATGTTGCAGGTATACTAGCCATGCTCGTTAATTTATTGTGTTGGGTCTTCGAATTTATGTTCCTTACTTTTGAACCCTGCGTGATAATGAAATGTAAGATCTAATGTCCGTGTCCACGAAAGCCTAATAGTAGGGGAGGCCAAGCGGGGATTTTGGGATTTACTCAAGCGTGGGCATTTTTAATTCTTCATTTTTTTTTTCAAACCGTCAGATTAGAGAAATTCCTTCACATAATTGTCAGATTATGGGTCAGTATGACAAGAACATCAAGTTGAACGGTTTGTATATTAAATTGACGCGCTTGAGTATTTCAAAGTTACGTTTTTTTGGATTTTCAAAAACCACCCATGACTTTTGATCGCGTCCAAATTGTCAGTATTTTGAATAGAAGTTCCTTTTGAATATCTGACGCGCTTTAGTATACACGCGCGGTACCGTCATTTTACGCTTGTTTTCAGCTTGCGAAAAATCGAACGAAACTGTATCTATAAATGCATGACGACGACACAAATGTGACGATGCCGCACTGTGGGGTACGTGGACACAGTTTCGACCCTTTCTACGCAAAATTCAAGCTTGCTACACACAGGCGGCAAGACGACCTCTGTGGTTGAGCGGGCTAGGCCTTTGCCGGCATACCTCACTGTAAAAAACAAATTTTCTTCCCCGTTGTTTACTATGGTCTGGGTGTCTGAGATCGGTCCCAGAATAGTTCGTTCTATATTACTGGTAACACAAGTGTAACTTGATTAATTTGGGATATACACTGTGTGTTTGTATGCTGAAAAAAAAAGCGTACAATGACGATGACTTGTGGCCTTGTCCTGACTACGTGGACAGTAGACGTTAGAATTGAAGTTAAAATTGCTGCTTGTGTGTTCGAAACAAACTTCAGTCAGTCTAAACTTCTAAAAAGGAGTCATTTATCGTCGATCAGTTTCCATTTAAATTTTGACATTTATTTTGAAATCACAGACTGTATATTAAAATAAAAAGAGATCACAGAAAGTCACGTCAAGTTATTTGCACAGAAGATTCCCATATTAATCGAGTTTCGCTTATAGTACGTATAATATATAATTTACAACAATAGCGCCACTCCCGTACATCCAGACTAGAGAAAATAAGGAAAAAAACTTATGCGATCTCTAACGTTTTATGGCGGGTTTCTATCTAATATATAAAATTCTCGTGTCGCGGTGTTTGTAGTTAAATTCCTTCGAAACGGCTTGGCCGATTCTCATGAAATTTTGCATATTGGGCAGGTCTGAGAATCGGACAACATCTATTTTTCATCCCCTAAATATTAAGGGGTACCACCAGTATTTTTTATTTTTATGATAAAGCATTAAGAAATACATACAACTACTAAATTTTCAACCCTCTACGATCAACCCCTATTTTTAATTGTTAATTATAAACTTTAATGCTGTCGGCATATCGATTGAAGCTTTTCCGGGCAGGACGAAGTCTGCCGGGACAGCTATTAATTTCATTCGCCTTACTGGTTAAAACTTGATATCAACACTATAATATCAATTTATTCTACCAATGATAGATTAGGTATAGTATGGATAAGAAGATATAGTAAACCAGTATTTATTTTTCTTTAGAAACTCCCTACTGAAGCAACCAGGAGATGAGGATCCAGATGAAGGAGTAAGAGATTTAGTAGAACTTGTCCTTAAGAAAATGGACATTGATAAGGACGGCAGAGTATCTCCTGAGGATTATAAGTAAGGGCATGAGTAGACGATTATCTAAAATAATTTATACCTACATACATTATTATGTATCATAAAATATATAATATTTATTAGCTATAGATGTTTCTCTTATGGATAGGATCAGAAATGAGGATATCCGTAAGAGAATAAAGGTACCCGACATAGCTTTTAAAATTAGCAAGTTGAAGTGGCAGCGGGCTGGTCACGTCTGGCGCAAGCACGATGGCCGATGGAGAAGACAAGTCCTTGAGTTAAGACCGCGTCTCGGGAAACGTAGAGTAGGATACCCTCCAGCTCGGTGGACTGACGACCTGCGCAAGGTCACCGGCAAGGGCTGGATGAGGAAGACGGGAGACCGGGATATGTGACACAAACTCGGGAAGGTCTACGTCCAGCAGTGGAAAGGGACTGGTTGACGAGGAAGAAGATATATGTACATAAATTTTTAGTTTAAAATACTGTTACATGCCGACAAAGTGAATGCACTCTCTTTTGTTTACTTTGTATTTAAAGTTTAATAAATTCTATAGTCATTCCAACGGCATTTTAATTCGAGTCCTGTAGCTCGTAACAATATTAAATATGTCTTGCTGCTCAACTTGGGCCGCCTCATTATTGTCGAGTATCTTACATCAATAACCTTGATGTCCGTGAAATGTTCGTACATTTTTTTCTGTCACAGTCTGAGGTAATAAAAATATGTCATTTAGGTCAAATTAATCTAAGAGGTGCATACTTCCCATCTACCCAAGATTCTTTAACATCAACGACAACCCTTTTACTAAGCTTCGCCGATTTTTTTTTACCTATATACGGGTTGCAGTTTTAAAATTTCTAAGATCAAAGCACCTAAAATGATTTACAGTCTTTAAAATCTGTATAAATATTTACGCGAAAATCGGTCTGTATTTCATGGACTTAAGAAAAGAACAAACATATGAAGCTTCGAATAAATACACTTCTTTATATACGGTTTTTCAACCACCACATAAAAGTTATTCGTAGAATAAAAAAGTATAACATGGGAAATTAAAAATGACTGTTGTGTGAGTAAATCAATTGAGTTGTTTCATGTTTCAATTCGCTCAGGTTATATAATATGCCACTGATAACTTTTGTCTGAATCTGCCCTTAGATATATATACGACACCGATAACGTGAATTCTGTATTTAATTGTAAACTTTTTACAGGGAAGCTGTTGAACACGAGCCCCTATTACTTGAAGCCTTCGGACAGTGCCTGCCACCAAAACGTCATGCCGCTGCCTTCCTTAAAAATTTATGCGCAAAAACATAGTATAGACAAAAACAGCTTTTACTCATATTTATTAGTCGTTTAAGAGATTTTTTTTAATGAAATTCTATATTTAGGTTAAAATGTTAAAGGGCTATACTATTTTCACTTTCAAATATTTTACGCAAGCCGTCTAAATCTCTAGGTATTTATCAATCAACCAATCAAATAATTTATTGTACAAAAACATGGTACAAGGCATAGAAGACGTCGTTTTACAGATCGACACGTTTCTAGCGCGTTCCATTTGTAGCTCATAACGCCCAAAATGCTCCGTTAGCCGTTCCACAAGGCGACCGTCGTGTGTTTTCGTTGACATAACTAGTACAAACGTAATGTATGATTCAATAACACGCGCAAAGTTCTTCACTATATATCTTATCGAATGTACACGTCTTGCCTTGATCGAGGTTCTCGTTAGACTGTCCCCCCCTCGCCTTCGGGCATCATTTTATACTAAACTGTACATACAATACAACAATCGACCGCGTCAACTAAAGTTTCCGAGAAACAGTTACCTGCACACCTGCTGCCATAAACAAGTAGAATAACAATGGGCTATTGTTTAATTGCAAATTTGAAACACAAAGTCAGCAAAAGAAGTCCAAATGCTAAAGATAATAAACTAGGCGTGCATTCACTTTGTCGGCATGTTACAGTATTATTACCATACAAAAAATCATAGTGTAGTTTGTCAGGTTCAATTTCTGTGAAGGAATGTCAAATGAAAAACCAATTGAAAGGGTTGTTTTAGAAAAAAATGTTCTATTTTTCATATATTAATTTCCATATAGACTAAAACTGGATTTAATATCTAGCCATATAATTATTATAATTAAAAGATCCCTCAATTTAAAAGCAAAAAAATATTCTTTAGTCATGGGGATCTAATCCTGTTCCAATGAAGTCAGTCAAAATTTTGCCAACGCCTGGTGGTAACAGGTTGAATATCTGAAAATAAACACAATTATTATATATACTTAAATATTTTTTTTATATACAATAATGACTAACACCACAACCTAAGTATTTACTTCGAGGTAACAACGCCTTGACCATTATTAGCCAATGCAGCAGTAACCACCTTCCATCAATCGGGCTGTCGCGTTTCTTACACCTTCACCCAAACTCAACTATTTGAAATGAGAACAATACGTCTTTTCCTACCATACTCTTATATTTTGGTATACATCCTCTGTCACACCATGAAACATCATATCACCCTTCACACAAACCATCCATGACTTTTCCCGTCTACAGTTACAATAATTATACTTGACAATCTTCCACTTTTTGTCACGTTACTTTCATGCCTCCTCGTTGCATACCAATACCACCTTAGTTGTTTTCCTCTTCTTTCATTATTTGCATTATTTACTTCTTGCTTACTTTGGCAGTAAACAATATGTCACGGAAAATAAATAAATGCATAGACGGTATTTTTTTTATTATTTCTTCTGAGTCCCTCTTCTCTCTCTCTATTTCCTTATTTATTTTTTAGTTAGATAACATTAAAACTAACACAGACTTTTTACTTGTTTACATGTCTTACTACTATTAATTGACTATCCTAGAATTAGTGCAAACTCATTACTACCTTTAAAAATCTTACTAGGATATTCCCGTGACTTCGTCCACGTTTGACTTGAAATTTAGAGTATCGCAGCATAAAAAAAATTGTAAGGTATCTTTTTAGTGAAAACTGTATCGTAAAAAGCCAATCTTTATGCACCCGAATAACTTTAAATCGCTCCCGAGAAAATTTCCGCGATATGGAAAAAGTATCACACATTTCATTACATAAAATTTGCTATCGATCGGTGAAAAAATTACATTGGGATTCCTTTTTTTTTTCAAACTGGTCATTTTAAATTATTCTCAGATTATTTCCCTCGGGATTCGCAGGTTAAAAAGCAGCGCAGATTTTAATCTAAGAGTTTGCTGTTTATCATCGAAAGCCGCATCGAAATCGGCCCAGTAGTTTTTACATAAATCCCGAACAAACATGCAAGAAATCTAAAAATAATGCAGTGTTCTCTATCGCTTCTATAGTCTATTCCATTTGTTGTGACTTGTTATGGGAGGGTGAACAGCTTCGTTACGTAACGCGTAACGGCGCCAGTCTGTCTCACTTCCCTTTCTCTCACGCATACGGCTGCGGTTGGCAGGCTAAATTATCACTTTAACGTTTTTTTTTTGCTCCAATGTACAGACAATGTTTAGAATTTTATAATATATCTAATGCTAATGTTGTATATACAATTATATAACACTTAGCATAATTACTGAGCTTTATTACGTTGATTTACCTTTTATCGACGCATACCATAAGATAAATAGATGCAGTAGGTACCTTATTCCCATAATACAGATCACTGGGTATAGTGATCTCGTGGTAATCCCTCCTGATCGCATCCACGATCTGGTCAGCCGCATCTCCCGGGTCGACTGTCTTCATTAGCCTTTGGAACCTGATGCGGGGCTTGTGGCAAAGCCCCGTGTTCACAATGTACGGACAGATCGTTGTGAATTTTATCTGAAAATTTATTATTTCAGAAACATATAAAGCAGTAAAACGCTGAAACCTAAGACTTCAAGTGTGATGGCAGTTAAAGATAAGTGTAATATTTAAATGATTAAAAAGTGAGGAAGTAGGTGGAGATTTCGCCACCCCCCGACGAAGTCGAGAATATGCATAATGTGTACGAAACGGAACGAAATAAAAGTCCGTAGAGTTGTTTATAAAAAAAATACACCAGCTAAACCCCGCAA
This sequence comes from Dendrolimus punctatus, assembly GCA_012273795.1. NCBI lineage: Eukaryota > Metazoa > Arthropoda > Insecta > Lepidoptera > Lasiocampidae > Dendrolimus > Dendrolimus punctatus. The sequence goes on from CM022528.1 coordinate 3,083,242, forward strand.
TACTTCGTTATGGCTCAGTCCGATATTGATTATTAAGAAAGTCAATGCATGAAAGTCCATGCATTGAGTTTCACGTGCACGAACGTACGGAAGCTGATTTTTTATATATAAAATAACAACAAATAAAAACTCTTCGATTAAAATGCAACGCTATGCAAATTTCAAGTCATCGACTACTTTTCAAGTCTCACGGACAGGAATATACTGTTACATACTGACAAAGAAATGCACACCTAGTTTATTACCTTTCCCCGCACTTGGACATCTTTTGTTTACTTCGTGTTCAAACTTTGCAATTAGACAATAGCCTATTGTTATTGTATTCGTTTCTGGCCATTCGCAGGGATAATAAGCAGGTGTGCAGATTACGTTTTCTTGGAAAAGCTGTCCACACAGGGAACACAGGGGTGGGGCAGTCTAGCGAGAGCCACGATCAAAGCAAGACGAGTACATTCGATAAGAGATATAGTGACAGATTTTGCGCGTGTGATTGAATCGTGCAGTTTGTACTGGTTGTATCCAGTTATATTTGTATCTGTTTTATACGTGTTTGTATAGTTCTAATAAATTATATAGTAATTCCAACGGCATTTTAAATATTATACTTACTCCATTAGTATCCCTTGGATCTTCATGCAGTTCCAGTGCCAGAGCTTCCATGATACCCCTCACTGCATACTTACTCCCGCAGTAAGGAACCAGGTTACGCAGCCCCATCTTGCCGGCCATAGAGGACATCGCTACGATGTGTCCTTGGTTACGCTCTAGCATCGACGGCAAGAAGGCTTGTATCATCTGAAAGAGTGATAAGGTTGTCATAAGAGTTTTTAGTGGATATTTGGTGGAAGAAAGAAAGAACAAAGGTGGTAGCGAATATGCCCATCTGAATGGCTTCTGAGTATGCTGCCATAATAATATTGTAATAAGGTAGGCCGGCAAAGGCTTAGCCCTCTCAACCACAGAGGCCATCCATATAATAATATAATCAACACAATAATAAAATAACTAACACAAAATGAAGATCATCGTACCAATAGTGGTGTCCGTTAACGGTCTAATAGCAAAGAGTTTCGACCGACACCTACAGAGGCTCTCGCTTGGTAAATGAGTGAATTGTGAGGAAGTTCCTGTCTCTGGAGCCTTAACCACGGGTAGCTTGGACCCTAGGCCCCGATACCGACGGACGTCATCTTTTTATATTTTTTTAATATATGTTTTTTTATGTATATATGTATTTAAAAAAACGCAAAAAGGAATATAAATAAATATATATGAGAAATAAGTAAACAATAGTTTCATAAATAACAGCAATCTCAAGAATTAACTTTTACTAGTGGTCGCCCATCGATCGAATTTCGACCTCAATTAGTTAAAATTATAAGTTTGAACATTATTAAGGTTCTGTTGTCAAAGACTATACTTCTATAGTTACAGATTTTACCAAAGCTACACTGTTAACTTGACTTGAACAATAAATAAAAGAGTGTGCGTGTGTGTGTCAAATAGGTACATGGTGTGTGTAATGTTTTTTATGTGTGATTAAAAAAAATATTAGCATGTTCACTCCTTCTTTATATAAACTATAAGTGTGCGAAATTTTATACTCCTCCGTCCGCGCAATTTTTGTAAAAAAGGGGTACAAAGTTTTTGCTTCACGTATAATATTATGATGAAACTACGATTCTGTTGCGACTCGTAGAATACACATTTGTCGTAAATAAATGGACTTTATTCTATTCTTACGATTTACTTACCATTATAAATGCGAGAGTTTGTTGCCTAATCACGCCATAATAGCTGAACGGGTTCGAATGAAATTTGACGCAGATATAGCTTATAGTTTCGAATAGCTCACCTGCTATTTTTTATCCCGGAAAATGTACGGTTCCCATCGGATAAGTCTATCTATAAAATTTACACTAACACGAGCCAAGCTGCGGGCGAAAGCTAGCATATAGATGCGAATTACCAGATTTATATAGATAATCTGGTAATTCGCATGCGAATAGCGGACTCTATTTAGGTAGCAGTATCCTAAACTCTAAAAAGAAAATCTTACACCAGATGGAGCCACCAGGTCTAAAATTCCTAGTTTTTTAATTAGAAATAATAACGCTTTTAAACAACACAAACAACTTAGTAAGACAATTTTTTATCGATGTATTTATATACTCGTATATCGTCTGTGAACTTCTGATACCTCCTAACTAGCTGCGCAAAACTTTATTTTGATGCCATCTTTTGGCAAAGGTCAGAATCGATTGAGTCCAATACAGTCCAGTCCAAATTTTCATCCGTGCAGGAACGGAGAAAGAATACAATTTCCTGCGGCCCGGCGGCCTGTCGTAAGAGGCGACAAAACAACCCACAGCCAGGTGGTAGGGCATTTGCCCGACTGGATGGCTACCACCCCTGGTCTAGAGTATGTCGCCATAACAACCTTGAGTTGTGTTCCGGCATTAGTGACCAGGTTCCAGGCTCCCTAAAGAGAGTAGCAGCGCATTCGTAGCACCTTTGGTGTTGCAAATGTCCATAGGCGATGGTAACCGCTGTCCATCAAGTGGGCCGTCTGCCTGTCTGCTGATCTCCTGCAAAAAAAAAAAAAATTGTTTGTGGTAGTTAGAAGATACAATTTTCTTAAGTTTTCGCGACTTGTATTCATAATAAAACCACGTTTTAACGTTTTTAAGCGCGGTGATTTATTTGATTTTATATATATATATATATGTATTTATATAGTTTCATAATCTAAGATGAAAATAAAAAAAATACTAAAAAATTAAGCAAATTCACGGAACTTATTTAATTAATATCTAATTACAATAAATTAATTTGATTTTATATTCACATAAAATACACACACACACACATAAAATAAAATCTATCATTATTATTTTAATTATAGAGCTTATAAAAACTGGTTAAAGACAATGATTTATAAAAACTCACTAAACGTTGCGAATTATAATCATGGATTCAAATTGAATGAAATATTAAGAAATAATATACTTTAGTTAATAATAACAATTTTTATTAAACTTAAACAGTAAAAGAAACTTCATTTATTTATATTGTATTCTACCTATAGTCGCTCAAAATTATACGTAGGAACTGATCTCAGGTCTTAGCCCCGTCTTCCATAGGTAAGGTGCCTAGAAGGCTGGCAATGTCAACTCGCTGTATTGCCGTACTGATGCGTTGTCCGATGTAGGCACCAGCCCTAATCACTTGAAGAGTTGGCGACTCGTTTTGATAGCTCATTGTAGAGGTTCATGGCCTCAGGACCCCACAATCCAAACGTTACAATGCCAAACGGTATAAATAAGTGTCATCACTGTAACTGGCAAACGTTTTTATAAGATCGCAACGCATACTAGCGGCTTGAGACATAGTCAGGGAATTAGAGTCTTCCCGTCAGGATCTGCTGGCTTTCCTACTCCCGGCTGTGTTAGGTGTTTGTTTCTTTTATTTAGAAAGGGAGAAACTTGGATCTAGAAACCAAACTTTACGGGAAACGGCAAGGATGCGGACGCACCCTGTAGAGTTAGGAGTCAAATGAGTTGGTAAATTATATTTCTGATAATTTCGTAAGCGAACTCTTTTTCATTTAATTTGGTTTGTCTGTTTGTCATTATTTATATGAAAGAAACATTTCATCGCATTTGGGGGGCTGGATGGCTACCAATTCTGGTCTAAACTATGCCGCTATGTACTTGCGCAGTAGACAAATTTTAATTTACAACCACAGTGTACATATCGTGTAAATGGGACCGAGCTAAGAATGCATAGCAAGCAACACCTTTAGAGATTAAGAATAAAGTTAAGTACACGTTATTTACATGTCGAAATTCGATCTGCCTCATGTGCGCAAATGAAATAGAATTGAACTATAATTTGTGTACTACTGTACAACTGTCCATGGGCTACAGTAACCACTTTTCATCAGATGAACCGTCTTTCTATCTATTGTACTTGTAAAAAAAACCTACGTACCCATAGATTTCCGTTTACATTAATATCCATCATAGTTCTGATTTCCTTCTCAGAGTGCCTGAGTATAGGCTTGCAGGGCATGATGCCAGCGTTGTTGATCAGAATTGACACCTCGCCGACTTCCCTGCTGACTTGGTCTGCGAGTTTCAACACTGCCTCACGATTTGTGACGTCGCATCTAGAATGACAATAAAATTGTACGTCAGCTCAGCAGCGTCATCAGAAGCACGACTAGAGTTTGCTCCTTAAGTACAAAGCAAAGAAATAAGCAGCACACGGATAGACGGAAGGATGGACACAGTGCTTTACATTACACCTACGAGAATGAAGCGTAATTTTTGCTCATTTAAAGCTTTAAATCATAGAAGTAATATGCTTAGAACCCGAGTAGGTGCCAGTAAAGTGAAGCATTTTTAAGGTAGGACCTAAAAGTTTCACTTCGCTTGTCGTCGCGTCGGCCCCATCAGTCCTCAGGACAAAATCTCATACATGATATAATATACATACATTAATAAAATATAAAAATTATACTAATATGATATATTTAAAAAAAATACACTAACATAAATAATTATAAAACTGGAAAAAGCTGAAAATAACTGCCGCTGCATCCTCAAATTGAGATATTTGAGCTAAAATTATTCTTCATGTAATAAACACTCAGTGGTTGCTTGCGAACCGGTTTATGGTTTAGGTTCCTTTTATCAACTACCCACATACATATATTTTAATAGACTAATGCACACACCATGTATACTACATCTTCCCCCTTAAAAATATAATAACATATATTATAAAACTTTTATGAATAATCTAAGTAGTGTAAAGCTTTGTACTATTTATCGAAAAATAATGCAAGTTTATCTCGAGCCCTCATCGCGGCATGTCTTTTTTGAGCGGGCGAACGAATGTCCAAGTTATTGGATCTGGGTTCTGTATCGACCGGCTTTCTTCTGGGTGGAAAAGAAAGAGGTGAATCATACTGCTGACTGCCCGGAATTTTTATCAAGTGACGTCTATTGCGCCTATATATCCTACCCGAGTCATCTCTAAGGAAGTAAGACCGCGGTTGCGGCGCGGATGCTTCCACGCGCATTTGGCGCCGTGTACCACCGTCTGTGACGATAACACGCTCGCGCATTTATCGGAGAAAGATTATGTGCATGCTGATCGTAATATTTTTTGCTTGCCTTGTGATTGCGATTTATGTTACAAAAATCTCGTTTGTTGTCACGTTCAGGCAGAAGTCTGTCACTATGAACTGGAAGGCGAGTATTGAATCGACGACCCATCAACAGCTGTGATGGTGATGAAATGGCATCGCGCGGCGTCGATCTTAGATTCATTAAACCGATATAAAAGTCTGTTCCCGAACAGAGCGATTTCTTTATTATGTTTTTTACGGTACGAACTGCTCTTTCACTGAGTCCATTTGATTGTGGATAATTAGGTGATCTCGTAATGTGCTTGAAACATCAATCATTGCAAAATCGCCGAAATTCCGTTGATGCAAAGGCTGGTCCGTTATCTGTGATCAGTTCAGCGGGAATACCGTGTCTAGCAAATTGTTCTTTCTTAGCCGTAATGACAGAATTAGACGTTATATTATGTAATTGATTCACTTCTATGAAGTTTGAAAAATAATAATAAATAAATAAAGTATATATGGTGTGTGCATTAGTCTATTAAAATATATGTGTGTGGGTAGTTGATAAAAAGATATAATAAAACAGTTCGCAAGTAACCACTGAGTGTTTATTACATGGTGGCAGCGGTATTAAGTTAAAACCTGTTAAAACTAATTAAAACGTGATAATTTCATTAATATTTAGTGTATTGATGTGTGTCATCATCGTGCAATATGGAGCACGCAAGACCTCCGGTCGAATTAACACTGGATGGTGGTCCGGCGAACAGGGCGAACTCCTGGCGTAAATGGTTAACGCAATTCAAGGTATTTCTGAAGGCATCTGGCGTATACAAGGAAGCAAAAGACATACAGTCTAGTTTACTAATAAATTTAGTGGGGCCTCAAGGTTATGACATTTTTTCAACTTTCAAATTTGAAAAGTCTGAAGATAAAGATGACATAAAAGTCATTATTAGCAAATTCGATGAATATTTTGGAACGCGTCAAAACACAATAATGCACACACCATAATATATACTACACTTCACAAGTCTATTAAAAATAGGCAGTAACTTGGCTAGCTTGATATTAACAGGCCGCGCGTTGCAAAGACGAACTGCTTGGACTGCGAAGGATTTGCCATAGAAGCTAGTTCTATGCAGGGGAGTTTTAAGTAACTAATTTTCCGAAGATCTTAGAGACTAAGTTATCGGATTAAAGGTAGTGTATTCCTTGAGGTATGCAGGGATTGAGGGTTAAAAAATGTATTATAAAGAAGAAAGCAGTTTATGAGCATTGCGGCGAAGACGTATTGGAAGCTAATTGAGTAATGCACTGAATGTAATTTTGTAGGGAACTATTTCTCTAGGCATTATTACTCTACCTAACCTATTCTAAAAATATCGCATACAACAAATAGCTTTACAGACAGTAAAACAGAGTATCTTGGTCGCAATGATGAGAAATGTTCATACACTGTTCACTAATTTAATGGTATCCTGAAGTGTCGATCTTACTCATATCTAAAGGCTTTTCCTTTTTCCTGTTTTATGATCTTCACGGTTTCCTCGTTGCCTTGTGGGTTGATGTCGACGCAGATGACGATGGCTCCAAGCTTGCCAAAGCGGACTGCCACTTCACGTCCCATTCCATGACCAGCCCCAGTTATCTGCAGTGATAATATTTTTTTATTGCATGAGTTCAGTAGACAGGCAAACAGCCCACCTGATGAAAAGCAGTTACTATCCTATAGACATTTGCAACACCAAAAGTGCTACAAATGCGTTGCTGCTCTCTAAAGGTAGACTGGAACCTGGCCACTAATGCCGGAACAAAACTTAAGGTTGTTACGACGGCATACAATAGACCAGGGTCGGTAGCCATCCAGACTGGCAAATTCCCTATTACCTATGTACCTGTGGGTTGTTTTGTATATAAATATATATGCCGTGTCTGTACATTGAAGCTATTTATAAAAAACGACTGGAATATACTATATAAACGACAGAGAACGTGGTGATTTCTTTTAGATTTCTTGTCTGTTTGTTTGGGATTCAAGTAAAAACTCCCTGAATTATTCTCTTTTTTTAATTCATTGTACAAACTCGATCCCTCTATCCATTCATACATATCAGTTTTAAATCACAGTTGTATCTTAGTTACCTACTTTACGGAGCTCAGAGTCCCTCCCGTATTTTAATTTTCGCCTCTCAGTATCACTCACATTTATCGTATTAAAAATCTATTTATCTTCATCTTTTAAAACACGTATAAAAATGTTCCTGATAAAAACCATAATTGATGACAATAATGAATTCATAGCTAATCGCATTGATTCAGAGGTGAGATAATTTAAATTCGATTACATAATCATGTAATAAACTACCCGTCTATATATAGGCGTGTCTATGTTTTTGAAGAAAATATAGTATTTGGTTTTTTTACCGTATAAATATAGTACTTTTGGTAAATTTAGGAGGAAACTGTACTATCTGTACACATTTATTTTGCATTAATTATTTTATATTTTATTCATTTCGTTATTGAATTTTTCATGTATATTCATGATTACTTTTTGTAAGTTATTATATTTTTAAAATAATTATAAGGATCTGAACAAAAAGCGTGAGAATTGAAATAACTATGAAAATATAGTACATTTTGTATTGTTAAACCTGGGCGCCGACAAAGAAAAAATTCCACGTACAGATTTTTAGAAGCACATTTATTACCCATCGGCATTTGAACTAATAACATTGAAACTATTGTAATTCTTTTATGATCGTCTTCTTTTGTTTACTTTGAATTGAAGTGTGGTGGCTGTGCGGTGGAAGCGCGGTAGAGATCACACGGTCGTGGCGTGTCGGAGGTGTCGTCTACACGAGCACTCAGAAAATCAATGGATACGAGTGAGTACAATATGTACACGATAGTACTGTCCTGTAAAATTTTCATTAAAATTCATTAAACCTTTCAGACAAACACACAAACTAAAATTCCAAAAACGGTCCATTTATGATTAGACATCGTATAATAAATAGTATTGATATAAGTTCATTAATAATTTATTTAAAAATATTGACAATAAACATGCACAAATCCTGTTGTTGTATGTATGTCATCGCAATAGTGTACTGATAACGAGGTCTTAGGTTCAATTTGGTTAATGATAAAAAATGTTCTATATGGTACGACGACCCATAATAATAATGTAAAATTGTCCCTATATGTTATTCAACATTTATCACCTTAGGACTAAACCGTTAATTCAAATCGAATTGTAGTTGCTGGAGGAGACTAAAAGTACCCTAGCCCAAGAAGTGGTTTACTCGCAGACCCGGAAGATGATGACGGGAGGAGCATCAGAGTGTTTAGTGGATCTCAATCAAAAATCTTTTTGCTCCTAGTGTTAGTCGATTATGATTACAAAAAAATGAGCTGGAGATAGATAAATAATAATATATTATAAGCTAAACATTATGAAAAAATGAGCTTCACGTGTTACTGGGGAGTTTCTTGCCGCTTCTCCTCCTTATAACAGCAATAACACGTTGTGATAGGGTGTACATAGAATGGGAAGTAGACTGGAAACACAAAACGTATTTAACACCCTTAAATACAATTAGCGTCTTGCACAACGAAAAGTTTGCCGCTAAATATGTTTAAAGAACTGTCAATACGTTTTGTGTAATACGTATTTAGGCAGTTTACTATGATTAACTAATTTTGTTTAAAGGCGATCGTTAGGCAAGCGTGCCTTAAACGGATGTTAACCTTCAAAAAATGAATTTAAACTGTATAGGTATTCTTATGAAAATCTTCCATGTTTTCTTCCTAAGCAAAGAGAAGAGCCTGTGTCTATGGAAGATTAAGATAATAAATAACAATCATTAGTAGAAAGGAAGTCAGGGGGTTTTTAGAAATGTTCGGCCTGGTTTCTTACACGCATAATTTTAATGCATCTATACAATACTCAATACTCAATCATTTATTGCACAATTATAAACAGTTTTACACGTTCACAATAACCCTAGCAGGGTATAGCAATCGATACTGTGCGGAGCGGATCGGTCTATTTCACGTACTGAAAAATGTCATTATATCTATTTTATATCATCTTGAAAAAAATCGTTTATATTGTAGTAGCATTTTATTATTAATATATTTTTAAGTTCTTTTAAAAAGATGTCGTCTTTAGTGTTTTTTTAATTTAGCAGGCAATTTATTATATATTTTAATGGCCATTGCGTTCGGGCCACAGCTGTGCATATTAAGTTTGGAGTTTGGTAGAATTAAATTATTTTTATAGGTAGGTCTAATTGCATAGTCGCGCATGTATTTCTAATGTATGTCTTTCTAATCTAAGTAAGTTATTTAAGTAAAAATCTATGTTTGATTGCCACTTTTTTTAAGAACTTGATTGAAAGATGTTTTTAGGCGTAAATCAGGTAACAAAAGCAAGGCATTTTGATTTGAATCATATGTAATAATAAGTATCGGTTTTTAAAACGAAAAATTATTTTTCTTTGGTTAAGGATGTTCTTAGATTACAGTGACCCTTAAAAATACTGGGAGGTAAAAATCTATTTTTTTTTAGAAAATAATTATTTTTGTTATGTTCTGCTCGTAAACTGGCAATATCCTTTTATTATCTCCACATAAATAAAAATTACTCACCAAAACGATCTCGTCTGACACGTCTTTTGGCTCTGGTGGTAGAATCCATTTAACAAATGCTTTCACAAGTTCGTAGTTAGTCCTCAGGATGGTCCAGACTACCTCGATCAAAATTCTTATGACTAATATAATCTGCGGTTCTTCAGCCCTAAAAAAAACATATTTCTCTGTTATTAAACCACGAAATTTAGTCAAAAAATGTATTGTATTTGAAACGTTATTTTTGTTTATTTTTAGAATATTTAATTCTTTGATTTATAGCAGTTATAAAAGTATAGTTTCCTTAAACTTTCAAAAACGCTAATTATACCGATTATCTGTCATTTAGTTAATTTATGTTTTTCTAATGGTATTTTTCCACGGCTTTTTAAGAATGCTTTAATTACTCCGGTTTACAAGAATGGTAACAGAGATGATATAAATAATTATAGACCAATCTCCGTTTTAGCGTCTATCTCAAAAATAATTGAAAAACTAATTAATATTCGACTTTAAAATTACCTTGAAAAATATAACCTTTTATCACAATCACAATATGGATTTAGGCACGGAAAATCAACACAAGATGCTATAATTGCTCTCACTACGTTAGTCACGCAAAAACTAGATAATGGTTTAAAATGTTTAGTAATTTTCTTAGATCTAAAAAAAGCCTTTGATACCGTCTCCATTCCCATACTTTTAAAGAAATTAGAAGCTATTGGTATTCGAGATAATGCATTTATTTTACCTTATTATACCTAACCGACCGAAAACAAACGGTTAAATTAGGAAATATATTGAGTGATGATATAGATGTCACATTCGGAGTGCCCCAGGGTAGTGTGCTTGGACCTACTCTGTTTTTAATCTACATCAACGATTTGTGCAACCAAAAACTTAAAAATGGAAAAACATTCTCTTATGCGGATGATACTGCAATTGTATTTTCTGGTACAACATGGGAAGAAGCACGCACTAACGCAGAAAGCGACCTATATTTAATTTCTCAGTGGCTAAAACTTAACCTGCTTACCCTTAACACTATTAAAACGAATTACATTTGTTTTACATTATATAATCGAACACAACCGGATGATAATTTCACTATACAAATTCATGAGTGCACTTTAAACTGTCATGTAGATCAGCCACAAGACGATATTATACCCTGTAACTGTCCCACCATTAATAAAGTATCAAATACAAAATATCTTGGTGTTATGATTGATCAGCGTATGACTTGGTCAGCTCACATTGACTTAGTTGCCAACAGAATTCGTAAACTCATTTGGATTTTTAAAATACTACGTCATGTTGCCACTAAAGATCTCTTAACTAGAGTATATATCGTCCTAGCACAATCAATTTTAGCCTATTGTATTTCTGTTTGGGGAAATGCATGTAAAACAGATTTTATTTGTGTAGAAAGAGCTCAGCGCTTGCTTCTAAAGGTTATGCATTTTAAACCCTATAGATATCCAACCACTGACTTATACCTAAACTCAAAAGTTTTAAGTGTTAGAAAACTTTATGTTCTAAATGTAATTTTAAGATTACAGAAATCTAAGCCTTTACACTCAAACATTGATACTGCAAGAAGACGATACGTAATATTTGAACTAATAACTATAAAAACTTCCTTTGCCAGGCGGCAATACGTCTATCAATCTAGCTACTTGTACAATAAAATTAATCAGGTGTTAAATCTCTACCATATGAACACACATGCTTGTAAAAGGTCTTTGCTAAATTGGCTAATGTCGCTTGACTACGACGCAGTAGAATCCCTCTTACAAATTACTTATTGAATATATTATTAATTATGCGTACACACACACACACACACACACACACACACACACGCACGCACGCACGCACGCACGCACGCACGCACGCACGCACGCACGCGCACACACACACACACACACACACACAACACATCACAACACAAACACGTATTATTTATTATTTTGTTTTGATTAAATACTATTATAATATTATGTTCTGTGCTTAATGGAAATATTTAAGCGCAGTAACTATTATTCTAAAAATACAATGGAATCATAATTAATATTATTTTGATATGTTTATTATGTTTTGTACTTAATGAACATTAAGTACACTAACTTTATTTTTAATTCAATTACAAAACTTATATATTATAATTTTCGATATTTATTAATACAATAATATTTAAGGTATGGAAGAGCGGGATCTTCTGCTACAAGTAAATTTTGCTTAAAAGAAGATTCCAGCAACTGTTAACAAATTGTGCATGTGTTTTTTGAAGAAATAAATATTTTCATATTTCATTTTCATAGCAACCGAAAGTAGTTTTAACATTTGTTGAGATTTTTCAAATCTAGTATCTACCTATGTGTAATTAGTAATTAGTGTTCTAGACTTTTGCAAGTCTAGAAATGAATCCAACACAAAGAAAACGGCATGTAGTAGGTAGGTAAGTAGTGTAAAATAATTGAACAAAACATAGATAATTAAATTTATTATTATTTATAATTCAATACATCGTTCATCCACCATTCGGTTTCTTATTACTTAATTGGCTTGACTAACGTAGAATGTCAATTAACATATTTTTTATATAAAAATATGCCTTTTTATAAGCACGTATAATAATTGCGGTATTATATTCCTTTAAATCAGAAGACATTTGAAGTAAAACCTTTTTTAAATCGAGATTTGAAAATCGATGAAACGAAAAAGTGGCACTAGAAAGCGATAAACTTAAAATTTAACCTTATTCAATACTCAATAAAACACATTTCTCTTTACCCGTTAGTTTAATACTAAAAATTTTCAATTTAAATATAACTTTAAAGATTTCAAATAAATTTAAGCTCTGTCTGTATATAGGAATAGAGATATTCTTTTATACGTAAATCAGAGCAAATTCTGTGTAACAGTGTATTGAAGATTTAAAGTGTAATTTAGATTATAACAAGTTTTACTTTGAACTATAATATGTCGACGGATGTAGTCTTGGAATTATATTTATATTAATAAAAGTTAGAGAAGAATTATCTGTGAGTATATTGTTTGAAGTTTCACTTTTACTGCTTTTAAACTGCACACACCACACACACACATACATATTCTCCTATTTTCAAATCGATTACTTTACGATTTATTTACATATAAAGTCGATGGTTTAATAATCTGTACGTTATATGACTCACAGGACATCACTATTATGTCAACCACAACAATAAAGTGCAACAATTATGTAATTTGTTTCATGTGGGCTTTACTGTCATGAAATACGTAAGTTCATAGATGTGCAAACACGAAAGTCAAATAAATGCTTAGCATACAGTAGAGGTATATTTTCTAATCAAAAATTTAATATCGTGTATTCGTCTTTATAATGTATAAAAACATTTAAAATATGGAAGAAATACAGATAACTAAAATGACATTGAACGTAGGTCAAAATATTTTAAGACAGGAACTCATAACCGACTTTCATTAATTTCATAAACAAATGGTATTTTATTAGATAGAACGAGAGAAGATGCATTCATACAAAATAGAATCGTACAAATAAGGAGTCATTCATAAGTTACCTCACTCGTTAATGCCGCGTTTTTACAATATGAGTTGGCTCGGACCGAGTGCACTCAGACATCTACTTGGACGATACTCGTATTATGTAAACACCAAATCCGAGCGTACTCGAACGCCGGCATCTAATCCGAGCGTACTCGGACGCCGGCATCTAATCCGAGTAGACTCTGACTCTGCTCTATTTTTCGAGCTCTCTCGGATCATTTTTATGAAACCAAAATGGCGACAACTAAAAATTGCATTCTTTAATCTCAAATAATTTTTAAACGTGTTTTTATCTTCCTCTTCGACTTCACGAAGAAAATTATTTGATGCACCCATTTGGTCAGATCTTAAAATCCATTTCCGTGTCCAAATTATTTTCTCTCTTCGTTTTTATCCCCTTTCGTGATTTTGAAATTCCGCTATTAACATATCTGTTACAACTTCTATACATCACAGCAGCAGATCAGTCGTCGACGTCTTGATTGTGCAAGGAGACAATTGACCACAATACGAGTGCACTACTATCGTGTGTAAACCACTACCCGTGTACACTCGTATGAAGCCAACTCGTACGAGTGTACTCAGTCCGAGCCAACTCTTATTGTGGAAACGCGGCTTTAGGGGTTATCGACAATGTCGTACATTGCGTGATGTCACACTTCAAAAACGACGAAATTTGAAATGTTAACGAAAAACTTCTAAATATTTCCAACTCTATCTGTATAAACATAGCGTTTAAATAATCTAAATGGAAATAGAAATAATGGCTGAACTGCTGTTTTAATTTAATACCTGTGTGATGTCACACTAGGGAGGAAAGAATCCACTTGTGACAAGGACAGGGGAGGGGTCAAAAGTCATGAAATTCGTGTGTTGTAATTTGTAGATGGGTTTCTAAGCGTTAGATGCTAGGTCCTATATCTTGCTATTCAACTATTTACATGACTACTAGTTATTTTACGCAAATTTTATAAAGGTAATGTCAATTTTGATAATACTAATTCAACCAAGTTGAATCAATTTGGTTGAAAGGCACAGGACTGAAAGATCGGCTTGAGGTAAGAATTAGAAGATCGAAATATATACGATTAAGGTCGTCACTAAAAACTTTTATATTTTATTAGCCGAAAATTATTAACTTACATGTTTCCACCTTCAGCGTCTTGATAATAATAACGCCTCACGTATTACATGGCTTGTTATCTGATAACGTCTAATACTTCACATATTAACAACAAGATAACCAGCGGGTTTATTACAGGCCGGATTTAATCACAAACGGGAAACTATATATTATTCGCACCCAAGAACTACTATGATTTTTTTCATTGCAGGAGTTCAGCAGACCGGCAGACGGCCCACTTGACGGAAAGCGGTTACCATCGCGTTTTGTCTTTCTTTAAGAAATTTAAACAACCTTATGCAAGCGGCCCTAAGATTTCTAATCTTACTATCCTATTATTACGTCACCATTGGTAGATTTTTTAAATTCTTTGTTTTGAAGGGGCTTTGAACCGTTTAGATTATGTCAGCCCCATCGTATCAGTTTTTAAACTTTTTTTATAGCGCTGGGGCTGACTCCGGAGGTGGTCAACGAGGAGTATGTGAGGTTCTTGGAGGCCTATGCACACACCTTCCCTGCGGAAGGAGTTGTGAGATGCCAGCTGTCAGACTACCCACTAACGCACCTCCTTGTCTGGCCCCAATTCGGCTATTACAATCATAAGGATTGTCGACCAGAGGCGTCATTATGGTTGTTTTTGTACAAAAAAATAGATTCGATCATTCCGCGGTATTGCAACAGCAGCCTTAGTGAGGCCCCGGGGGGTCGAATAATAAGTCTCTCGTCTCGACATCTTGATGCATGGAAGAAGGTGAGCATAGCGGCGCTTCCAACACCCTATCAACCGCCATTTGGGAAAGTCAGCCAACTCATACTCCTCCCTCAGTATTTTTGTTGATTATTTTCTACATCTCAAATTTAAATAAAAAAAGATGATAGCCAAAATTTAACTTAGGGACATTTTTCCCTACTGCTATAAACTGTTGAATAAAGATAATTATGGTAATACATATTAGGGAGTCAAAAGCTATATGTTTCAATTGATATTTTATAAGAGAATGATCATAAAGGGTTTTCTAATCCCAATATCTCAACTAAAGGGCATTTTGTATGTTGGTTTGCGTTTGACGATTGCTCTTGATGTCAGGTGAAAATGCAATCTGAGTTGGAGCACGCTTACTTACCTAAAAGACTCGAGATTTGAACACAGCTAAATTATGAGTTTCAGGAAAAACATAAGTAAAAAGAACCTGATTTTAAATTCACATGTATACACGTTATTTTTTTTCAAATATGCTGTCTTCTGGGTCATGTATAACTTTAAGCTTTTCATCTGATATATCCTCAAAATTTCGCATAAAACAAATAGCCTTTCAGCTGCTGATATTTTATTTTATAAATCACTTTATAAGTATTCACTACACATATTAATACTCCAGATACTTAAATTTATGGTCATGAACAACTTACTCAGTCACTTTTTAAAAATAAATTTTGAATTAAAGTAATTTTTCAAAATTCAAACTAAGTATAATGACAATATTATTTATTATCTTTATAAACCTACATTTTCCAGTAATAAATCACTTTTGAAATATTTTGATTTATGAAAATATTCTTACAAAGAAAAACATTTATAAGGTTTAAGAATATGATATTAAAATAAATTCAAGTAGATGCTGTTGAGAACGTCTCACAAGTTTTACTAAAATTATGTTTGTAGATAAATAGTATATATTGTCCTTATCATTAATAAAATTATGGAAGATTCACACGAGAAGATATACGTATTCAAGACGACAATATCTTCTAACAACCCACCGACCTTTGGTACTGAATATAGTCCGTTCAAATCCTAATCAATAAATATTATAAATGTGAAAGTAACTCTGTCTGTCTGTTCCATTTTTAACGGATAATGGACAGATTTGGGCTGAAATTCGGTATATATGTAAATTTTATACCGAGGATGGACAAGAGATACTTTTCATCCCCGATTATAGGATAGATTTATGTAAAGGTTATGTCAGAACATAACATGGTTTTTATATGTGGTTTGCCATTTTCGTCGTCAATTTTGGTCAATTTGGTCGTTTTGGTAGTTGTGGCTGTTTTGGTAGTCTTAGGTGGTAGTTGTAGTAGTTTTAGTCGTTTATGTAGTTGACTTTTGTTTCTCCTGAGATTCATTTGAGCGTTTGCAGTCAGCAGATAAAATGTAATCAAGGAATAAAGCATAATATGTAAGAATTTAAACTGATAGCTATTGCAAAGCAATTCAATGGTTTCAGTTTTGAATTCAATCAGGTTATAATTTATTCGACTTTCACCTGACGATTGAAAAATTTGTCTTGTGTGGATGGTTTTCCAGTAGCCGAAGAGAGCCATTTGGAATCAGATGTTGATGTTACCGACCGTTCATTTTTCTTCTTTTACTTTGTTGGATTCAATGCAAATTGAAGTGGCAGGTGGAAAAGAAACAAATATATTTAAAAACCGAAAAAAAATGTCTAATAATTTATAATAGTACAAACCTAGCGTTAAATAAATACTAAATATTTGTACATGTATATACAAACTATTAGTCGTACTTTTCCTTACAATGTTGAAATTTGACATAAGCCGATGGTAATAAAGCAAATAAATTAATAGAAAGATATATAAACCGGTCAACAATAACAGGTATCAAAATATAAGACAAAATCAGAATGAAAATTCGAAGTGATCTCAAATATAATTACATATAAGATTCGAAAAAACGTCAACACAATAGGTATTATGATAATTATTAAATTATAAACTTGTTTGTCTACCTATCTATATTAACAAATTTTCGAGTCAAAAGAAGATAAAACTCTGAAGCTTTGGCCAAATAGCGGACGGGGCGGGAAGGCGACTTGACGCTGGCAGAATTTGCTGAAGAACAAGTAACATACTAGCGGCCCCAGCTGACGTTGTACTGCTCTGAAAAAACAAAAATCAAGGACCTTAACCCAGCGCCACCTACCGATTCCAATTGTGGATTTAATCCATCCGGGGACTCAAACACACAAAATCATCAAAATCGCTCTCGGTGGTTAGGAGGATTCTAAAACCCGATCTCAGCGCCACCTACCAGTTCCAACGGTATAAAAGTATCCTATCTTTCAAGTTGGATCAAACTGTACACGTTGTGCAAATTTGATTAAAATCGGTTAAATAGTTTAGGAGTCCATCGCGGACAAACAACGTGTTACGTAATTTATATATGTTAAGATGTCACATAGGGCCGTAGCGCTCAGCGTTCGACTAGCGGTCGGGACACGTCGACGCCACGTCCGGCGGGAACGCGACAGGAGACCGACGGGACGGGGTGCGAACGCGGCGCTGGCGTGATGATCTTGTTGTGTTTTATGGATATTCATTTTAGTCATAGATGATGCACTATATTACGATCTTAGTAGTCAAACAGTAAGCGCGATGGGAGCACGTCGTGTTCGACGAGGCGTCACTGTTGTATTCTTTTTACAAAAATGGATGTAGAGAAACACATCGAAATTGTTCGACGCCACATTTTTATGTATGAATTGAGACATCAACAATCTAAAAAAATCAAAATGTGTGCTGGCTGGGACACAATATAGGAGTAAACTTCAACGGACAACTGGCAATACGGAACGAATCGATCCGGAACCAAAAAAAAACCATCCATAGTCTACTCTAAATTTATGCGCCTCTCACCACGTCTACTCTAAAATCCTGCCACCTCTTACGACGCGATATACCTTCTACCCCTTCAACGCGGCCGTATCGCTTTTTGTGACAGAAAAAATCCTGATGATATATAATAATGTCACAAGCTAGGACCCGAAAAAGACAAATTCCACGCACAGAGGGACGGGTCGGTCGACGCGATGTTAGCAGGAACGTCACGGCTGCAGTGTGACATCAAGGCTGCGACGCCATCCCGCTAACGTCGAGTCACCGTCTCGTCCCATCCGCAGTTTGACCAAAGCTTAGACACTCACACAAAATATTAAATTGCAAATACCCGTCAAAACACAAAATAATAAATGACTTGACTCAATTATGCAATTACCTAATTACCAGCGTACCTTTTGTTTTACTTAAAGAGCAAGCGTTAATAAATATTACTACTATTGTATTACATTTTTATGTAGGTACCTATTTGCCCCCGAAAGATTCTCTTTATTTTCATAACGCAAATTATCCGTTTTCCCGGGATGAAAATTATACACATATATGTGTAGCGGCCAGCAGGCTGCCTAAGCGACATAACCGTGGCAAGCCGCCTTTACGTTATTCGCCGCCCGCGTCGCCCTTACCGCGCGCGAGCCCCTCTCCTTCAGACAGCTAAACGCTGAGACAGTCTTCTTCGGTCAGCGCGCGAGTACGTTCTTGTCGCAGTAATCTTAAATGCTCGAGAATTTTACGCGTTTGCTTTAAGTTTGTTATCTATGATGTAATGATGTTAACCTTGTTTTCTTACTTAATATAAAACGTGCTACAAAAACTCACTTTTATTACACAAACCGGCAACCATCCACCACATCTGGCGCCCAACGTAAATAGACCACATCTGGCGCCCAACTCAAATAATTAGTGTTTTGTCGTGTTTGTGTAGTAATTAGTTACAAAACAAGATGCCGCGTACTCGCCAAGGCGCTGCCGCGTCGTCTGATGCTGAGGAAGAGGATAATCAGAGTGTGACGATGTCGCAAGAGATGTTTTCAAATCTCATAACGTCCTTGCAGAAGTCACAGCAGGAGTTTTGCTCTCAGTTGCTGAAAGAAGTACGAGCGTCAACTCCAGATCCATCCGCCTTCTTTTCGGACGTCGCTATTCAAAGGTGTGGAAATTTTACCCAGTGTACGGCACGTTTCTCGGGAAGCCCCGATGAGTCCGTGGAAAATTTCTTAGACGCAGTGAATGTCTACAAATCGTGCCTCAAGGTCAGTGATGAGGACGCCTTGAAGGGCTTGTCCATGCTTCTTACTGATTCTGTAGCAGTTTGGTGGCAGGGCGTCAAATCTACCACAACCTCTTGGACGGAAGCAGTGACGAGGCTTCGTTCGGCATATGGAATGCGCCGACCACCTCATAGAGTGTACACAGAGCTCTTCGCATTATCTCAAGGAGACCAGCCTACCGACCTCTTTATTGCTAAGGTAAGAGCGTTGTTGGCAAAGCTTCCACTTGGAGATTTATGTGAGCGAGTGGAATTGGATATGACTTTTGGTCTTTTAGATCGTCGTATTAGAAAACGAGTCGATCGCGAGAGCATATGTACTTTTGAGGATTTGCTTAGAAAGGCTCGTAGTATAGAAGACTCGTTAGCCGAAGCTCGAGAGACCGGTTCAGTCTCCACGGTCTCGTCGAGACCGTCTCATCACGCCGAAACGCGTGTGAGCGGGTTAACACGCAATGTTCCAGCGCAGGGCGACACTACGGCCAGTTCGAACGTCGATAGCAAGACAAGCCGTTTATTTTGTGTTTATTGCAAGCGTCGCGGACATACAAAAGATGCGTGCGAAAAATTGTTAAGTGTTAAAAATGTAAAAGGTGATAAAGTGCCATTAAAATGTTACGGGTGCGGTGCAATAGGCGTAATTAGGTCTAAGTGCGTAAAGTGTAACCCAAAACAAAACATGAACCCAAATTCAAGTGCGTTTTATTCGGTTGAAACCGACGCGATTACGTCATGCGAGTGCGACGATGAACGTAAGGCGGGGCCCCCTCGCCTTTATGATTCGCCGCCGCCGCGGCGATCCTTTGAAGCGCAGACGCCGACAAACGTTTGTAACAAACCGCAGCGAAGCGTTTGTACCGGTTTAACGAATTTTTGTAGAAATAAGAAATTTAATAATGATAGTAATTTTGTACCTTTTTGTGTTTGTCCTACTGTTGATGATGATTTTCATACATGTTTAGCTAGTAAAGTTTGTAAATGTAAATGTAATCGTAATGTTGTTTTAAGCGATTCTCAAACTTTTAGCGACAAAGTCAGTGGTACCAAATCATTTTCTGTTAACAGTAGTGTGAATACGGACAGTAATTCTCAAAGTTTTTCCAAAGAAGTTAGTGACTGTCAACCTTTACGTTTTAACCCTATTTGTTTTAGTGATAATGAACAGCCGTTGCGGCCGGTTCTTAATATCTCCATATTAGGTAAACATGGAGTGGGTTTAGCTGACTCTGCAGCTAAAAGTAGCATTGCTGGGCATACTTTATACAAGCTCCTTAAGCAGAAAGCCCAGCCGTTTTATGCCGTAACAAAAGTTGTTAAATTAGCCGATGGCCTTAGTAAGACTATGGACTTACTGGCAACGGAAGTTGAGGTGACTCTCGAACATAAAACAAAACTAGTGCGATTTTTAGTTTTCCCTAACGCAACGAGTAATGAGACGTTGCTGGGTATTGATTTTCTTAGGTTGTTTAATTTAAATATTGATTTTGGCCGTTCTACATGGAATTTTTCGGAAAATAAGTCACGTGTATTTCCATTACGTTTTGAAAATGAGTCACCTGGGCTATCGTGTGCGTCCCTTGGTGTATTGCGGGATGACGAGGCAACGTCTTTAAATCCGCGTCAACGTTCGGAAATTTCCGGGGTCATTAGGGAATATGAAGATGTCTTTGCACCAGGGGGAGACCCAACTCCTTACGCGGAACATAGAATTGATACGGGTGACCACGCTCCTATCTCTGTCCCTCCTTACAGGTTAACGCCCGCCAAGAAAGAGGTTATGCGTAAAGAGATTGACAAGATGTTGGCAGAAGGGGTCATAGAGGAGTGTGAGTCCGCTTGGTCTTCTCCAGCCTTGATGGTGCCCAAAAAGAATGGTGAGGTCCGTTTCTGCGTCGATTATAGGAAGTTAAATGCAGTTACAAAAACAGACGTTTACCCTATGCCGCTTATCGACGAGCTCGTTCAGTCTACAAAACGAAATTGTTTCATGACTTCTATAGACATGCGTAGCAGTTTTTGGCAAGTGTTAGTAAGGGAATGTGATCGTGACAAAACAGCGTTTGTTTCACCTTTTGGTACTTTTCGTTTTGTTCGCATGCCCTTTGGCCTCAAAAACGCGCCGTCTACCTTTCAAAGACTCGTTGATCGACTTCGGTCTGGTTCGTCTCTCAAAGACGTTACGCTTTTGGCATACCAAGACGATCTGTTGATTTTGTCAGAAGGTTTTGAAAAGCATATTGCTGATCTTCGTGCTGTTTTTGACAGACTGCGTTTATTCAAGTTACGTGCAAATCGTCAAAAGTGTGTTTTTGCACGTGATGAGGTGAAGTATCTCGGTCATGTCATCACTCAGGATGGGATTTCACCTGATAATGAGAAAATACGTGTTGTTGCTGAAATGAAACCTCCTACTACGTTGCGTCACCTTCGAACATTTTTGCAGACGTGCTCGTGGTTTCGAAAATTTATTCCGAATTTTTCCGCAGTAGCGGAGCCACTCACTCGTCTAACTAAAAAAAATCAAGAATGGTCGTGGTCTTCAGAACAAGCTGGTGCCTTCCAGGAGTTGAAAAATCGTCTTGTTTCAGCTCCCATTTTGATTCAGGCAGACTACAGCAAGCCCTTTGTTCTTCGAACCGACGCTAGTAACTATGCTTTAGGAGCCGTTTTGCTGCAAGGAGAAGGCAAGGATGAAAGGCCAATAGAGTTTGCCAGCCGCCTGCTTACGCCAGCTGAAAAAAACTACAGTTGTACGGAGCGTGAGGCATTGGCCGTGATTTGGGCTGTAGAACGTTTTAGGGGATACATCGATGGTCATGAAGTAGTTGTAGCCAGTGACCATCAACCTCTGAGATGGTTGCTTACTTTGAAATCTCCGTCTGGTAGATTAGTTCGGTGGGCTCTTAAGCTCCAAGGTTTCAATTTACGGTTTGAATACACACCTGGAAAAGCTAATGTAGTTGCTGATACTCTTAGTCGCCCTCCTTGCGAATATGATACTAAAGCTCAGTGTGGTTTGTGTTCAGTTCTGGTTGACTTGCCCACGCGTCGCCCAAGTGACTTGCGTCAGGCTCAATTAGGAGACCCAGAACTTAACAAAATAATATCAGATTTTGAAAATGTTGCTGACCCCATGTCCGTTGATGTGAAGCGTTGGTCTGAGCGAGGTTATTTCATGCAACAGGGAGTTCTTTATAGGTATAATCCGGATGTCGATAGCGAAGAACCACAACTTGTTGTGCCTGAAAGTCTTCGTCTCGAAATTTTAAAGGAGTGCCATGATTCTCCTCTTGCAGGGCACCACGGCGTAGACCGCACGTTTCACCGGGTGTCACAACGTTTTTATTTCCCTGGCATGCGTCGTATCATTGCAGATTTTGTAAGGACTTGTATTACATGCCAGAGGTATAAAGCTTCAAACGAAAAGCCTCCCGGACTTTTGCAAACTCCCGTTTTGAATCAGAGAGGAGAGGTTTTGGCCATTGATCTATTTGGCCCTCTTCCAGCAGGTCCTTGTGGAGAAAGATGGATTTTGTTAGTAGAAGACACTGCGACTCGTTGGGTTGAGCTGTTTGCGTTAACGGAAGCTTCTTCGGTAGCGTGTTCTAAAGTTCTTATCGAAGAGTACTTCCTTCGCTACGGTCTGCCTCGTCGTGTAGTTTCTGACAATGGTGTTCAGTTCATCGCTGCGGTGATGCAGCAAGTCATGTTCGTTTTGGGAGTCAAGCAGGATCTTTTGCCCCTCTATCACCCAGAGGCTAATCCTGCAGAACGTAAAAACAGAGATTTGAAATTCCAGTTGTCGCAGTTGGTTAATACGAAACACTCGTCGTGGCCTCAACAGCTTCCGTTGGTTAGGTTCGCTATGAACTCAGCTGTTTGTCAGACAACAGGTGTTTCGCCAGCTTACCTTAATTTTGCACGAGAGTTGCGTTCTCCGTTAGAAGTTCATAACGATATAAGAGCAGTACTGAACAAGGAGAATTTTATTCCTCAGATCACGCCTTATTTGAAAAAATTTGTTGATTCCCTAGTGAGTGTTAGGGATCGTGTCGAGGAACAGCAGGATAAAAGAAAAGCGTACGCCGACAAGTCACGCAAACCGGCAGAGGAGTTTGCGGTTGGTGATCAAGTTCTCCTAAAGACACACGCCCTAAGTGACGCTTCTAAAGCTTTCTCAAATAAGTTTGTGCCCAAAAGGGATGGACCTTACGTTATATCGAAAAGATGTAGTCCGACTACTTACAACGTGTCTAGTATTCATTCTCCAGATAATATTTTGGGTAAATTTCACGTATCCCAGCTAACGCGATTTTACCTTCGAAATGACAACGACTTGCCTCTTCGTCCCGTTGTACCCAAGAGACATAGAGGCCGTCCGCCTAAAGCGGAAATGCGTTCTGTGCGAGCGCAGGAGAAGTGTTCCTCTCCTGCCCTCGAGGGGGAGGATGTAGCGGCCAGCAGGCTGCCTAAGCGACATAACCGTGGCAAGCCGCCTTTACGTTATTCGCCGCCCGCGTCGCCCTTACCGCGCGCGAGCCCCTCTCCTTCAGACAGCTAAACGCTGAGACAGTCTTCTTCGGTCAGCGCGCGAGTACGTTCTTGTCGCAGTAATCTTAAATGCTCGAGAATTTTACGCGTTTGCTTTAAGTTTGTTATCTATGATGTAATGATGTTAACCTTGTTTTCTTACTTAATATAAAACGTGCTACAAAAACTCACTTTTATTACACAAACCGGCAACCATCCACCACATATGTCTATTTTAGGTATTAAAACTAGATTTAAACAAAATTACAGCAAAACCTACTCGTAGTTGTCTTTCCCTGAAAGCTTAACAGACAGATCGAGTTATTATCGAATTTCTTTATTGATGAAGTTTTTTATGTCTATAAACTATATATGTCTATAAAACTTGACAAATGATTGGTCTCCCATAGAAACTTCCAAAATTACCAAACTGTCCAAAATGTTCAAATTGACGAAAATGTCCAAAATAACCAAAACGCCCAAATTGACCATAATGTCCAAAATAATGGCAAAAATTACAAATAGCCAAAATGACTAAAAGGGCCAAAAAAAATTGCATTAGCACTCATTACACGTATATGGCCGATTTTGCAAATCTAAACTCAGCTCACTTAGCTCTTGAAGAGCATCGGACATTGCGTATGAGGCGACGCGGTAACTGTTCGGAAAAGATAGATTAGATTTTACATTGGGATAATTTTGACCTATTAGAAAAAAACATTTTTTTTGTAAAGGTTACGAAAATTGTCATTTTTTCATTTTTTTCCAATTCTTTTATGTGTTTAGTTTTTTTGGCAATTTTATGGATATTTTCGAAATTTCCTTTAATGGCATTACGTGACGCCCACCCCCCCTTGATTCCAAAAAAAACAATCAATAGCAAGGTAAGTGAATTTATAGTAAAATATACCCGGCCATAAAACCACACCAAAATTCCTCCTATCACCAGAGACAAGGTTAACAAATCCAAAAACACAGCGCTACAGGTCAGGCGTGTCCTAAGATAAGAAACTATGTTTTTCAATAAGTATAGATTACCAGTATTCATTTAATACAATTTGTAACGAACTAAATTAGAACTTCAAAATATCTTTATGCCGGAACATATGTAGTCTGTTTTCCCAGGATATGAATTCCAAATATATACGAACAAATTCTGGTGGACATAATCTAGTTACATATATTCACAAGAAGCTAACGTTGTTTGCTGGAATCTCCAACAATTTTTTTTATTAATTTGGTGTGGCATGGAACTGGCCACCAAATATACTGAATGTTTGAATTTAGAACATAGTTTTTTTAATCTGTATATTTTTTCCCCCGTTACTATTAAAATCATCATTATGTTAAGCACGTGTAGTTCTCTTTAATAATTAAAATATATACAACGAATTAATATTTAAAGAAGTGTATAACAGTGTTTTATAATTATCTAAGATAGGCATTATTACGATATACTTATTGATCATTGTAATCGTATGTACAAAGTAATAGTTAAAGAAGTAATCCTTAGAGAGCTTTCTGATTAGCGTGTTTTTGGCGTATATGATTGATTCGGAAGATAGTGCGCATTTCTCGCTTCAGAAAGCCAAACGTGCGTACACGGATGGTGGCGTGTGTCGTAGCAAAATGGGCGCGCGGGAAAGCGACACCCCTAAAAAACCCTTCTGAAAGCGCCCTTACGGTCTCAAACTTCATATTTTTAGACCTGAGATAATTAGCTATATGTGTCTTAGATAGATATTCAATTGCATTACGGTTCATTTATATTGTGGTTAGTTGGTTTGAGAACTTTTAGTAAAATGGTAGAAGATTCTGGAAAGAAAAGACAAGGGCTAAAGGGATACATTTTAGAAAGGGATAGACGATGAACGAAAGTTCTAGAATAGATGATTCGGGAAGGAAAAGACGGGATAGATAGATAATTAGAAAGGGACAGATAGTAAACAAAAGAATAACGAAAAGAAGATCGAAGTTATGGGTTCCAGAAGATTCTTTCGGGTATATAAGCAGCGTAAGGCCCAGTAAGCGCCTATCGCTCAGAGTTGAGTTCAGTTCAAGACAGCGAAGCGGCATGTGCGATATGGAAAGAGTTGGAAGAGAAGTTTCATAGAAGACAGTGACGAGTTTAGTAGCGAATTTAGTGGAAAGTTTGGTGGACAGTTCAGCGAATGAGGAGTGTAGCGTAGTTTCAGAGAAGATTCAGAAGCGAGCTCCACGCGGTAAACTCGTCGTACAACTTATCGTCGAGTCAGTGCGTCGTTAGTCGTGCGTATAGGAGCTTGCGGAAAAGGAATTATGTACGGCTGTGTAAGCCAATAAAAGCGTTTAGTTAAGTTAGTTAAACGTGTTTTTTCTATTATTATTTGCGTACCAATATCTTTAGGTGTCAAAGCACAAATACGACACTAATGAAAAGAAATTGGAAGTATAAAATAATAAATCAGCTTGCGACTCATTATACTAATAAACAAAATTTTGAGTACTTTGAGTTAATTTAATTTCCATCTGACTTCATTAGTAAGATTTCATTTTAATTAAAGGCAATATACTTGCCAAGTTTCTCATAAATGTTAATACGTTGATTATAATGCACGTAGGACGAAAGAAAAACTGTACAAACAGCTTTTTGCACATTCGTACACATTCAATTATATTGTTACGGGTTGCAGGACTCGAATGGAAATGCCGTTGGAATTATAATATAATTTATTAGAACTATACAAACACGTATAGCACAGGTACAAATATAACTGTACACAACCAGTCCAAACGTTATGCACGATTCAATCACACGCGCAAAGTCCGTCACTTACGTCTTGCTTCGCTTGTGGCTATCGTTAGAATGACTCCCCCCTCCATCAGGTCATTCTTTTATATTGCACAAATGCAATATGTCTGCCGTGTCTAAGTCGGCTTATTTCGCCACACCTGGCTAATGACTCGGACGCAAACTCCCATAAAACAGTACAATAATAATGGGATGTTTTCTAATCACAAATTTTAAACACAAAGTAAACCAAAGAAGACGGTCAGAAAAGAGTTTCAATGCTATTAGCTCAAACACCGACGGGTAATGAATTTGCTTTGTTCACAGATATACATGAAATAAAAAGTAGCTTGTGAACAAATACAAGATCTAGACCCCGAACAATGTTGAAGGTGAACCAGTGTCTTTCAACAAAATTAATAAATTTAATTATATAACTATAATAAGAAAATATAAAACAATCACAATTCTCGCTATTGTTAAAGTACCATTATATATCCTAATTACTTCATTGCTAATCTATAGATATAGATAAAATTGAATCAATTTTAATTTTTTTACCTCTTATTCCGGCTGATCTTGGAAAAGGCTGAATAAATTTGGCGGGACTTTCACTGGCAGATAGCTGATGTTATAAGGCGTAACTTAGGCTTCTTTTAAATTTAAGGTATCGCGAAAAAAATCCACGCGGACGAAGTCGTGGATAACAGCTAGTATGTAAAACTCGTACAAAATAAAGTGCAACAGAGTGTGACAGACAATAGAAAATAACAAATGCGCCTGTGTGACGTTTATGAGCAACTTTGCATAGACTATAATTACGAGTATTTATACAATTGCCAGGCGTTGTGTAAACAAGAGTATTGGCTGGTCGGTAACGGCCCATCGACCACAGCCACCGGTGGCCAGTGACAAGTAGTTTACACGCTTTTTCATACATTTTCTAGGGAGTCACATTAACAGGTGTGGCCCATTTGCACGCAGCCTAATTGGAAAAGTGCAGCGCAAGCAATGCATCGAAATTGGAGAATACTTTCCTACAAATCAATTACTTGAGATAAAAATCTTAGGATGGGTAGTCTGACCAACGAAAGTTGACCCTGGAAAATGGCGGCAAATTTAAATAATATATGTATGGCAACATCAAACTTATTATGAAAAATTGGATTAACCTATTTTGATACTTGGTAATTACTTAATTATAAATCAGTAGTCATGTATTGAAAAATAAACAGCAATATTCGGTAAAAACTTCAACAGTTCCATATTAAAAGATTTAAAATCTGAGTTGGCCTTTTAAAAGAGCGAGTACAATGACTGGTGGATGAGTTTTGCCACCTAGCCCGCCCGTTGAAGATCAAATTTGGATGGAGGCCATCTCCCATGAGTTTACTGTGGACTCCAACAATTATGATAGTGATACTTTTCATATTAAACAGGTACATACAAGCTTTCATAAATTAGTACATTCAAGAAAAAAGGTTTACTGTCCATATATGCTTTAAATTTTCGTATGTCTTTCATTTTCATTGCCACACAAAGCCGTAGTAGATTAATGGTTAGTGCTTGTGTCCTAAGCGCAGTGCTCAGGTTTGAATCCTGATTGGAAAGCAAGCACCACTTAGGTAGCTTTCTGACCTAAGGTGGATATCCTTATAAATGTCATATATTGACGATGATGAAAAACTGAGATAAATCCTGCACTTCAATATAACCAATGTGTCAGCCCTGCCAATCTGCCTTGGGAAAAGTGTGGAGGGTATACTGTCTCTTCCTCCCCTATTAAAATGGAGTACCCAAGCCCAGCAGTGGGCCATTTGGTCACGCGAGACCTCAATTAGACGCGTTGAGAAGAAACGATCGAGATGAAGAGCTTTACGCCCCACGGCCCCATAGTCTCGACCCGAAAACCAAAAATACGTACCCACTATCAATGGATACATATTTGCAACATTTCAGGGTCTCCTGGTGTGCAGCAGCAGCCCCGGCTGACAAGGCTGTGCCCGGAAGATGGGACTCCGTTAAAGTATCGACACAGGCAAATCCACTCGCAACCAAACTAAAACCGCCATCTTGTTTGTCAAAATTGACGTTGACATTCGTGTTAGAGTTGCCATGTTAAGAGTTTGCAAATAATTCC
This sequence comes from Dendrolimus punctatus, assembly GCA_012273795.1. Taxonomy (NCBI): domain Eukaryota; kingdom Metazoa; phylum Arthropoda; class Insecta; order Lepidoptera; family Lasiocampidae; genus Dendrolimus; species Dendrolimus punctatus. The sequence goes on from CM022528.1 coordinate 3,112,062, forward strand.
AGGTTCAATGGCTTTCGATGGCTGTTGGCAAAATTCATCAAATTGGGGAAATCTCCAAAACTTATTTTTGTTCGGTTTCTTTTCTATTCGCGCCAATAGGAATTTAAGGCTAGTACTTACTTATAATGTTGACTCATCTCTTATTACTTAAGGTCCTCATTTTGGACAAGTTGTTACAGTTATAGACCGTTTCACGCAGATGTAGCAATGAGTAAAATGCTTTATTTTTAGTGTGATGTTGTTTTTAATTGTTAATGAAGTAACATACTAACTAACTAATTAACGTATGTATGTATAATAGTATGTATATAAGTAATTTGGGGTTGTCTGGAAGAGATCGCTTTTTAGCGATAAGACCGCCCTTTGTACATAACTAGATATAATTTTAGTCTTAAGTTCATGTTTGTATTGGTGTACAATAAAGAGTTATCTATCTATCTATCTATCTATCTAATTTCTTATGCTACCAATAAGACGGATTCGGCGAGAACTTTCAAAACTAAATTTTGTTTTTTTAGTCACCTGCATTCGCACAGCCGGAATTGACAAGGTTCGCCGTTGACGGATACGTCAAGGAGAATTTCAACAAAGTTTTGTAACTTTATATGTAATTATTTTGAATTTTTATACATTGAAGAATAAATTATTTTTGGAACGAGATTCCTTATCGCACGTTACTCGACGTATGGGAGCTAAACGAAAAAGTGTAACCGAAAGGCTTTAATCCAATGGAATAAAATCTAAAATAAAATAATATTCATGGTCTTCGATACCTCCAACTAGATGTTCCGAAGAGATCTAATCAGTTTTTTTTTTTAATTTAAATGTTATTATAAATTAGTTTTTATTTAATTTTTAACCAGCTGTGTCCGAGATTTTTCGCGGAACCTCAGAAAAAGCCTAAGTTACCCTTTATAACTTCAGCTATCTGCCAGTGATAGTCCCAGAAAATCGGTCCAGCCGTTTCAGAGAGTAGTTGAAACATTTAGACAGACTATTTTTTAAAAAAATGATGTTTTTGTGTAAGCAGTAGTAGTAAGCAGTTCATATGCATTTAGTAAAAAGCTGTTTCTGTGATATTAGAAACATACACTTAATTTTTTTAAATGTATATATAAATTTTAAATTATATTAATAATGCAATTAAATAAAGTGCTTAGTCGTAATACACGTTAAAAAAAATTAAGAAATTAATTGTTCCGACAGTGTGAACCAATGTTTATTGTTCGAGGAATAGAAATATTAAAACGCTTTCTAGACCAAGGCCGGCAGATGTTGTTAGCAAACTACAGTCGATTCTGCCAACACTGATCAATGTTGTAAGCATCTAAATTTCTACATAATGTCACGTGACTATCCAAATACATAAATGGTAAAAGGTTTCGCATGAGTTTTGGAGACAGGCTAACGGAACCTGATGGAAAACGGTTACCATCGCCTATGAACATTCGCAATAACAAAGGTGCTTGCTACAAATGCACTGCAGGTCTCTTAAAAGAGACTGGAACCTGGCCACTAATGCCGGAACACAACGCAAAGTTGTTATAGCGGTGTAATCTATACCAGGGGTGGTAGCCATCCAGGTGTGAAAAATAGCCTACCACCTGGATGTGGGTTGTTTTATCCCCTCTTACGTCAGGCCGATCGGCCGCACTAAATTGTACTCTTTCTCCGTTCTTACACGGATAACAGTTACAAGTTAATGATAAAAATTCAGCCTTCATCTTCGAGGTGTAAAAGGTTTTGAAACCGCCGACAGTCGCCTTAGAGAATCGTTTATTGAAATCGACACGTGTCTAAATATACTGGGCGTTGTAAGACATATCATAATGTCCCACTTTATTTTGATACTTGTCATGTTCAATTTACGAAAACGACCGATTTACGGCAGCTTTATATTTTCGATTGGAGCCGAAAATTGTTAATTTTTATAAAATCCATCCGTATATACAAGATAATCATCAACCTAGAAGATAGTTGTTCACGCGAGATTTGAAGACATTGTGTTTCAAGAAAAACAAACGACGGTGAAGAGTTACACTCTTCAGCGGTACGTATGATAAAAGTCCACCACATACCGGTGGCGCAAGCTCGTACGTCTGTTGTTAACAGTTTGTTATTAATACTACCATTCCGAATGGTGTTTACTATAGTAACTACTTTCACGAGCGGTCAGTGGCAACGGGTAATGATCTTCGTTGCCAAATGACTACGCCATACACTCGTGTGGAGAAATAACATCGATAAACATCAGCGGAAATATACGCAGCCATGTCATACATTTGGTATGCTTAATTTAGCAATTTACCCTTAAGCAGAGTCCGCCTTAAAAGAAGTCGTATAGAAAATAAACTAATCAAAAGAGGCAGCTCCGATATTTGATATAATTTTGTTCGTAAACTAACTTCGTAGGCTAAGGGACCCAATGTGAGTCTTGGCCTCCGAAACGAGAGCAGGCCACTTTTCTCTATCCTACGCAGTGTCTTGCCAGTGGTATTGGAGTGCGGTCACGTCTGCTTCCACTCTCTGTCCGGTCGCCTCAAGTACGATTTCTTCATTCCCCGATCCTCCTCCATCCGCTCTACATGACCGTGCGAGCGGAGACGGAGAGATTTGATCTCCCCGATGATATTGGTCTCGGTCATGAGGTTTCCTATTTCGGAGTTGGCTCGACCCGAGTCCTGAGTCCGACCTGGCTCGAACTGCTAGTGTTGGGCCCAAGATTTTTCTGAGAACCTTCCTCTCTGTGATCAATAATTGGTTCTCCTCCTACAGTTTCAGTGTCCAAGCATCAAAATTGGTCTAATAACAGTTTTGTAGACGCGAATTTTAGTTTTCAAAATTCGTAAAGTAGCAGGAAATACATTTACAGCTTTAATTTACGAATATTTTGTATTTATTATTTAATAATAACTTAAATCATAAATGCTCGTAGTAACGCCGACTTCTTTGAGGATTTTTCGATACTAATTTATCGGGCAGTAGCGGAAATTTTATATACGAGGTCGTTTTTCAAATACATTATTATTCTTATTGTGAATAAAATAAAGTAAAATTTTGAAAATAATAAAACTGACTGAAGGAGTGAAATGGTTTCATGACAATAATTTGCAAATCATTTTGGTTTTTTCCTTAACTAAAGGTAACTATAGAAAATTCACGAAAACCGACGTTACGTCATATCGTGAAAATTTATGCTAATTTCTTTGGTAAACTATTACATACATACATACATACATAACTTCACGCCAGGTCCCTTGCGGGGTAGGCACGAACAACAGAGCGCCATTTAGGCTTATTCTTACACACCTCACTTGCTTCTTTGACATTCATAGTTCTTGTCATGCACGCTCGTCTGTTCTGAAGGCTCCTGACATCACCTTCTGCTAGTACACGATCAATTTGATCATGGAAGGTGTGTCGTGGCCTTCCGCGACTTCTGCATCCATCCACTTTTGCATTGTATATCTGTTTAGTCATTCTTTCATCATACATTCTTTCCACATGCCCGAACCACCGGAGCATTCCTTTCCTTACCTTCACCCCGACACTCTCTTCCAGACCAACTCTCTTTCTTACTTCGGTATTACGAACGCGGTCCGCGAGCGTCACTCTGCAGGTAAACCATTGATTAGTAATTACCAACCAAAAGTTGTTTCGTTAGCATTCCGTTTTCGAACCTTTGCGGTAGTAGGTAAGTACGGCTAAGCTAAGTACGGCGATTGCAGCGGCGGGTCTGTTGGGACTTCTCTTGTAACTTCGACTCTAGTTGAATATTTATTTACTAACTAGCGAACCGGCAGAAGTTATTCTGCCCTAAAAAATATAAAACTAGAACCCGATTATAGCGCTACTTACTCTGTTCAATTGTCATTCTCCGTTCAAAGACGCATAAAATTTCATCAAAATCGGTCAAGCCGTTTTTGAGTTTAAGCCAAGCTAACAACAGAAATTTATTTTTGTATATAAGAGAAAGAAAGAAGATTCAAAATCACCTTTTACCTTGACTCTGTGACAAGTTAAGTACATTGGTTTCGCTGCAAAATAAACAAACATAGATAAGTAATATTCTATTAGTTTACATCCATATCTAAAATAACTAGATATGCGGAATCAACATTACAATAAACGTAGTTGATAATAATGCAATTAGAACAGTATCTACTAGTTTATAAGTTAAGTTTTGTTTATAATCGTCAGAAAATAAATATACAGTATAGTCGACGCATTTTTAACCGATTTCGAAATTTTTTTTTTGCTTTTTTTGTTATTCCTTTTTTATGTATGTTTACCGATTACTCTGTGATTTACGTGATTCTTTTTTTGTTCGATGCGGAATAACTTCCAACTGGTCCCCTAAAAAATGTACATAGTTTGGACCAGTAGTTTTCATTTTATGAACATTTTTTATGAAAAAAATTTCCTTTTCGTTCCATATGTACACCGATTACTCTGAGATTTATAATTCGATTTACGTTATTCTTTTTTTGTTTGACGCAGAATACCTGCCATGTGGTCCCCTAAAAATTTGACATAGTTTGGCCCAGTAATTTTCATTTTACGAACATTCTTTTGTTCCCGTTTCTTGGGACCTATATTTTTTAAGAAGTGCGGCACCATTCGTAGGTCCACCCATATATAGCGAGACACTAAAAAGTAACAAATAAAAACTTCGTTTAAAAAAACCGACTTCAAAAACTAAAAACTAAAATGAATAAAATAACTTATTTCTAAAGCTATTATTCTTAATATATATTATCTAAAACATCTTGAAGACGGTGCAAAGTAAAACATAAAAATTAATACATTTTGAAAATTACTAAGCACCGACTTTAAGATGTTTTAGATAATATATATTAATAATAATAGCTTTCGAAATAAGTTATTTTATACTTTTTAGTTTTTGAAGTCGGTCTTATTAAACGAAGTTTTTATTTTAAACTGAGTCGTCGGGCAATAAATGTCACTGACAGTAGGAATGTGCACGCAATGCAACCCGTTATCGATACTTACGATGCACGCGGGGTCGATGCGTCATCGTTACCTTAATTACCACTCTGACTCCTGATTGGTCGTTACGAGTAAGGGTTGTTGTTTTTCTATAAATATAATATTTTTTGTTATGACACTCATTACATTACTTACGCTTCGTTACGCAATACGCACAATGGAGAATTTATTTTCTAACGTGGTTTTGAAGAAATTAAATGGTGACATCAACGCTCAAGCTCGGGCTGTAATTCACAACGTGTGGAGTTTTAAAGAACTAGAAAAGATAAAAACGACCCTTTTCAGGACCACATTACGATCTATACAGTTTCGCTATGATTACGTCGAAAAAAACATTTAACTTACAAATTTTAAAAAAAATATTTTCGCGAAAAATTATTCCTGTTAATACTTAACATAATTTAGTATCTCGATCGTACCTATCCCGTTATCGATATGCACCTCTACAATTCTTACGCACATCACTACACCTCTTCATAAGACCTGTAAGCGCGAGCGAGACAGACAGATAAATATGATTTAAGACCCGAAACCTCAGTTCATAATGCGTCAACTACAATATAATAAAAAGGTAAGATTTGTATGTTTGTAATTAATAAACTCAGAAACTACTGGACCGATTTCAAAAATTTTTTCATCATAAGAAAGCTAAATTATCCCCAAGTAACATAGGCTACATTTGTTACTAAATAAATTAGTAATTCCTACTAAAATTACTAAATCTCAAGGATAGAAGGCGGGACGGGACGCTAGTTATAAATAACCGCTAGACAAACACAAATTGTGTATACCCCCAAATTAAATTAAGCAAGTTATGTTTGCGTTTTGGGTAATGTACAACGGACTACTCTGGGGCCCAAGCATGCAGACTATAGTAAATAAAGAAGAAAATTCGTTTATGAAAATTATCATATCAGAAATAAAACCGCTGCGTTGCAATGAGGACGGCGGGCAAAGGCTAACGAACCTTCAACCACAGAAGCCGTCAAAATTTAATTACGGTCTCTGCGCCACCTATCGGTTCAGGGGTAAACATCCTGGTTCTAAGCTAATTCCCCACCATTTTCAGCCAAATCGGTACAGCAGTTCTCGAGTTATAAACAGTGTGACTAACACGACTTTCTTTTATATATGTAGATTTTGTACATCATACTTATCATCACTTTAATGAATGAATGAATCTTTATTTCTAAAAATACAAGTAATAGTTATAACTAGGATGGTAGAAAAGTCAGATTTCCTCACTGTATTTGATCTACACATGGTCATACAAATATTACTTAAATACTTGTCTTACAATCGGTTGAATTTTGTTATTTCCGCCCGGCCGCAGGCAATTTTATTCTTTCTACGTTCTTACCTAAAGGCAATAATAATAATAATAAAGGTAAGTAAATAGGGAAATAAAGGGTATTATTAAATACAACACAAAAACACGTAGGCCAGGTAAAATTAATTAATCATTTTTATTTGACATACTTGCATAATCAGGCAATCATTTATGGCTAAAACGACCATTTGCCCAAAACGGACTGGAAAATTTCAGAAGTAATGCAAGAAGTAGGTAGTAATTAATTATTCTTAATGAGAGCCTGAACTGTTAATATTATAAATGCGAAAGTAACTCTGTCTGTCTGTCTATTACACTATAACGGACAAACTGTTGGACCGATTTAGCTGAAATTCGGCATATATGTATTTTAATACCGAGGGTGCATGAAGAATACTTTCAACCCTGATAATGGGATAGACTTATGTAAAGGTTATCCAAGAAAGTAGGATAGGTTTTTTTTTGTGATTTGCTATTTTCCTCATTTTGATTATTTTGGTCATTTTGGCAGTTTTAGTCGTTTATGTAGTTTGCGGACATCTGTCCGTCACGGACATCTGGAAATAGGTAGTCAAATACAACTAGAACGGGTTGGAGTTGAGTGTTCTAAAATAAACTATACATACAAAATAAAATTAAGCTATAAAATCTAGTACCATACTACCGCTGTCAGATGGAAACTTGCCCAAAAGAGTCAACGCTAATGCGTTGCCCAAAGTATAGACCAGTCACTTGGTCACGTCAAACATCCACAAGACGTTTGGCTGTGCTTCGATAAAGCTTGTATGTTGCATATTAAAATGAATATGCAGAATGTGTTCTAAAATAAACTATATATATATAAATTAATATACAATATTTTTTAAACCTAGCAATACTATATTATATACTATAATACTAGAATATAAAATCGGTCCAGCCTGACCATACCGCTGTCGTAGGGCAATGTACCCACAAGGTTGGCAGCTAGGGCTGTCACCTTTTTTGTAGGAAACATTCTATTTTCGTTTCTAAGCTGTAAAAATATAGTACTGTTGGGAAGTTTAGGGGAAATAAATAGTACACATCTATCTGTCACTAACATTTCCCCGCGGTTACATAGCGTGAAAAAAACTAGTAAGTAGTCTATGTTACTTACATAAAAACTTGATTTAGTGTTTCTTGTTATATTTACTTTAATAACAAAAATACATTGGATTTATTTATTTTTGTTGTTATAGTCTACACAACTGCCCGGCAAAACATAGATGTGAGACGAAGCCAATCTGATTTGAAGTAATATAATGAATGACATGCTGTTTATGACTACGTATTTGCTAGTGAACTGAAAAGCGCGACAGTCCGTCTATTTCGAAATAACGACATCCTTAATCAGGATAAAATGTATCTTAAATGTTAATCCGGGTTATAAGCCAGCACTTAGGTTCATTGCATGCATGCGAGATTCATGCGACCATCTTTTTCGAATTTCGTCTATCCCACGGAAACTACATCATTTATCGGATAAAAAGTATACTAAGGTACGCCCCGGCGTATAATCTACCTTTGTGTCGAGTTTTATATAAATCCATTCCGTAGGCTTCAGGTGATAACTCTTACAAATAGACAGACAAAAATTCTAAAAATGTTTTTTCCGAATCTGCTGGTCCGAATTAGCCCTCCTGATTTAATAAAATCTTTAAACGCATTGTACAAACTCGAGCCATTTACAGATTTATTATAGTATATATAGATAGATTATTTATTTTATATTTTATTTATTTCATTATTCTATTTTCCACGTGTATTTAAAATTTAATATAACAAAAACAAATTTCCATTTGTTAAACTACAAGATTGGGCACAAATGTAAAAGTAGACCAAAAAAAGATGGATGGATTGTGTGAAGGATGATATGATTATATGTGGTGTGACAGATATATGTCAGAGTAGAGCAGGGTAGAAGGAAGGGACATATTGTGCCTACCTCAAATAATTAGGATATGGTGAAAGGAAACAGAAAAGAGATTTATTATGACTTTTTACTTTGGCCAGTAAAGATCTATTACTTTTAAAACAATCATAAGCAGGCCCTTTTTGTCACTTCTTTTTTGGGGACACGCTAATTCTCGAAAGTTGTAAGTCTATAATTTTTTGTTTGTAGGTCCTTCACTTCCCGTCCCTGGCTTCCCACAAATAATTCAAAACCAAAAATAGCCAATACAGTCCAGCCGTTTTTAGCGAGACTAACCAACAGCAATTCGTTTTTATATATAAGACTAGCTTCTGCCCGCGGCTTCGTCCGCGTGGAATAACAAAAAAGAAGGTAAGCTAAAAAAACCGATTTTGAAACATTCTTCATTGGTACTCCGCTCCTATTGATCTTATCGCGATGATAGCTAATGGGCTATTTACCACTGAAAGAATTTTCAAATCAGACAGTGTTTCCTGAGATTAGCGCGTTCAAGCATACATTCAGGCTCTTCTGCTTTATATGTTAAGACTATAGTTGTTTCTAACATAGAGGTTATGTTAAATCATGTTCCTCTTTTATGAGCTAGAAAACAAATGAACCAAGGATAAATGCCTGTCTTCTGTTTTATGGGAGCAAATAAATTAATAAACAAACAAATTGAGAAAACATAGCAAAGGGCTCATAGAATTTGAATATAGCCTATAACCATCTACGATTAATTCCGCGTCGAATGGTTGTGGTTTCATGCTAATCGGTCCAGTACTTTTCGAGTTTACCTCGGACAAAGAAAACAAACTTTGCTTATATATATATATATATATATATATAGATAGATAGATAATATATGTAATACGGGTGGAACCCTATTGATAGGATTACCTCGTTGAATGCAAAAGTATACAGAATAAAATATATAAATAAATTAACATAACCTGACTTTAATCGTCAATCATTAGGCAACCAAAACCCATTAACTTTTTCGCGGAACGTTATACATGATAATATCCAATCAGTTTTTCTTTGTTTACAAATGGCACTAAGGAAGACCATCTATTTCAATTTCCTGAACTGCTCCACTGTCCAAAGAACCAGATTGTTTAGAGTAACCGGTTAGTTTGGGAATAGGGAAGCGAACATATGATTGTTATCAACAATCAATTCTAATATTTATTTTTACATATTTGTTATTTTATATGTTTACGGCTTGGCAACTAGGCGCCATTTAACGGAGTTCTTGTGAAAACTCGAAAGGTCACATACGGCTAAACAATTCTCATTTCTCAGAAAAACACATAATTACTACTCAAAAACTATCAATATCCTACAACTATTGTCAATTTTAGAGTAATTTAACTCGTTTTTATAAAATAAAACTGCACGGCACAACGTCTTCTTTCAGTTCCCGTCAAAAACTCCTCTTTTTTACATACATATAAAGAACATATGTCAAGACAATATTATCTTATCGTCTAACTTTTAAAATATTAGAGTTTAATGTTGTCTTGTTTTGCGCATACTTCCTTTGAAAGTTTATTCTTTTTTGATGGCGAGGAAGAATTTATAGGATGTTCCTCATAGTAGGAGAGCCCAAGATGCTAAATGTGGAGTTACTCGAGCGGGAACCTTTTGGATCGTGAAGATTAGATGTTAAAAGAAAAATGGTTATATGATGTATGCCCTTTCACTGGTAGGGGGAGCAGGTACAGGTTTTTTTATTTAAAAAGATTCGCACAGAAATACTCAAGCACGTCAGATATTCAAGTAAGATGTTAAGTAAACCCTAAAAGAACTCTTATTCAAAAGACTGAGGATTTGGACGCGACCAAAAGCCATGGCTGGACGATTTTTGAAAATGCAAAAAAAAGGTGACATTGATGTAGTTGAGTGGGTCAGATTAATGTACAGATGGTTTTGCTTGTTGTGCTTGTCAAGCTGACGGAATCTGACAATTATGTGGAGGAATTTCCTTAATCTGACGGTTTGAAAAATAATTAGAAGCATATAAAATCCACCCAACCTATATAAAGGGTTAATATATTGTGGGGCTACATAAAAGAGTGCAAGGTTTTTCCTCTTATGTTATTCTGCCACGCTCGAATAAATTCCAAAATCCCCGCTTGGCCTACTACTATCGGCGTAACCAGGTCGATTTTAGCGATAAGGGCGCCTGCTGTTTTACTAAGAAGGATTGTCATTTTGTATTATTTCTAATTATGTAGTTTGGTGAGCAATAAAGTGTTATTTGTCCAACTATCTATACCATTCTTTCCCAAAGTGGGCGATAACGCCCCCTCGTGGGCGCTGCAGGCCTAAAGCGTAGCCCGTAAGAGTTAACTTGAGACCTGAGCGCCGTTGTGTACTACCTACTGCGCTTAGGTCTTAAGTTAACTCTTGCGGGCAAAAAAAGAAAATCTTGTTTAGAATGAATGTTTAATCTCCAATAATACAGCTCACAGTAATCAGTTAATTTAATTTGACATTATAGTGGTTTTAAGTAGGTGCAAAATGTGGGGGCGCTAAAAAATATTTTATTCTCAAAGTGGGTAGTATACAAAATAAGTTTGGGAACCGCTGATACTCATCGTCATAATAGCAAAAAATTAAATATTATAAAAATAATTTGTGAAGTCATGATAGAAAAAATAATTATGATTACTGTCTAAGCTACAACCTCCAAAATACAAGTCTACGTTTTTTTAATGCACTCGAATTTGCAAAACACTTCCGTAGACGTTTCATATGTATGTAATATAATTTTTTGTTTTATATTTAACGCTCTTGAATTTTTACTATTTCATTTACGGTAAAGCTGGAGCTACATATGTGATAATGTTAAAGATATTCATTACGACCGAAAGTGTTTTATATAAAGCGTTAAAATAACGCCGTTATCGAATAGCAACATTAGTGTATAACACTTTATATGACAATATTTAACGTCATTAACTATTAGAAAAAATATCGCTTCACAAACCACGCAGATATTACACCGATCGTCAGATTTGCCTATCCCATATGAGGCCAAGCATATATCTATACATATAAATAAAATTGCAGTGTCCGTTTGTAATATTGAAATAACCGCTTTTTACTACACGCATATAAATATATATACGGTACATACACCAAAATAACATTTTTTACAATTTTTGTCTGTCTGCCTGTTTGTTCCGGCTAATCTCTGAAATGGCTGGACCGATTTTGACGGGACTTTTATTGGAAGGTAGCTGATGTAATAAGGAGTAATTTAGGCTACTTTATTTTGGAATTTAATTGTGAATTATTAAAAATATGACGATTTTCAATCACCACGCGGGAGAGACCGTGGGGTGCAGCTTGTTGTAAAATATAGTAATTAAATTACACGTTAGTTATGTGGTGCGTCACTAAAATCAAAAAACTTACAAATATTTGCACTTTAATGTGTGCGTCTGTATATGTTATTAAACATACAGTTATGTTTGATATCCAATAGGTCTATGACCGAGCGTTTCTCCTTCGACCTAGTACAATGTTTTCAATTAGAGCAAGTCAATAGTATGTTACTGTCTTTATTTCTGGACGCGCTGTGGTACGTAATACGTTATAGTGTATAAAGTAACAGTGGATAAATTCTGTTTGTATACTTTACTGGACACAAGCAGTCAGCCCCGGCTTGGCACGAGTGTCTAAAAAGAACTTTTATGTTGACTTTAATTACCTACTAAGCAAATTCAAAATATTTCCCCTCCCGTACAGCCCGTACCTCAGTGACGCCTACTTCGCATAAGGAGCTGCCTAGCGAGCAGGGTAAGAGGCGACCAAGCAACTTTTTTTTATACTTATATTTTTACACTCGTGATATCTTTCGAATGGAATGTCCGAATTGAATAACTCAAAAAGTTATATAAAGGTATTGAAGTAGTTTTGAATATGAAGTAATTTATTTTGACAAGGATGAATACCAAGATACCAATAAAGCCTTTTCTAGCGGCGGCGTTTCAATTAAAATTTTAAATTAAAAAAACACTTATTGCTGCATAACTATAATATTTGGGCATATGTTGTCGCGACCCTTTTTATAAATAATGATGTGCTATGCAAAGTCGTAGTAAATTATTGTATTCTATCATCAATGCGTGTTCGCAGCGCACGCGATTTCAGGTATTTTTACACCTTGGGTTTCATTATTGAAGCTTTAGTAAGGATCCCTATTTTTCTTGTAAATATAATATAGCCTATGTCACCTGTATATAATGTAGCTTGCCAACAGTGAAAGAATTTTTCAAATCGGCTGAGTAGTTTTGGAGCCTATTCAATGTAAACGAACAATCAAACCTTTCGTCTTTATAATATAAGTATACATACATACATAACTTCACGCCAGGTCCCTTGCGGGGTAGGCACGAATAACAGAGCGCCATTCAGAATTATTTGTATACACCTGACTTACTTCTTTGACATTCATAGCTCTTGTCATGCACGCTCGTCTGTTCTTAAGGCTTCTGACATCACCTTCTGTTAGTACATGATCAATTTGATCATGGAAGGTGTGTCGTGTCTTTCCGCAACTTCTGCATAAATCCACTTTTGCGTTGTATATCTGTTTAGCCATTCTTCCATCATTCAATATAAGTATAGATAACCTAAAAACAACACTATTGCAACAGCATAAGAAAAATAATACTGTTGTTGATTCTATAGCTATCAGCTAATTTTTTCAGACATCCTTCGGATAGAAAACCAATTTAGCATATAACAAAAATATCGTGTTATAGTATGAAATTTATAAATATTATTTTAACTTTACTTAACTTTTATCTATTTAAGGCTTAAATGGTATCGCAGTACGGTGCGAAAACACTTGAATCATTAGATCCGGAAGTATTATGGGCTTAAAATGTTGGTAGGGTAACTTCCGGAAACAGCTTATTAGTTATTTGTGTGAACAGTAATTAATTATTAACGATCTTATTCATATTAAGTTAGAGTAAGTTTGTAGGCTTCCTTATGGTTTTTAAAGACTTCAAATTTAGTCGAAATGAAGGGCATATGTGTTTAATTTTTATTATTTGGATGTTACTAGGTTTGGTCGCAGTTTTATTTATCGTGTTGCCAAAAACAATAATAATTATTTGGGACAATTCACTATGTCTATGCGATTATTGTCTATAGAGTAAAGAGTATCGCTTACGAAAATAGTGTGCGATTTTTTCCCCAAAAGTGCAATAAGCTCTCCTGCATGTAAATGGCCCTTTAGGCTCTGTACTGACAAAATAACACTCGATATGTCTATTGCCTTTAATGACGTCATACATTCCTGTATTATCATAAGGTAATTAGACAGAAATGAGTATACTTTCTATAACATTTAGTTAATTTAATTTAATTTAATGAAGCAATAAATTACGTTGCTTGTTTACGATCAATTTCTTTTACTCAATATTTATTCTCATAGCCTACCTCATTATAAAAGAAGAGCCTGGAACTTAGAATACCATTTATCCTTCTAGACGCTACTAGAAGTATTGCAAGTACAGGCCATTAATATTTTTCATTAATACCTTTTTTATTGCATGAGTTCAGCAGAGAGGCAGACGGTCCAGTTCATGGAAAGCGGTTACCATCGCCTATTGTCATTTGCAACATCAAAGGTGGTACAAATGCGTTGCTACTCTCTTAAGGAAGAGTGGAACGTGGTCACTAATGCCGGAACACAAATCAAGATTTTTATGGTGGCATACTCTAGACCAGGTGGAAGCCATCCAGTCAGGCAAATGCCCTCCCTCCTGGATGTGGGTTGTTTAGTCGCCTCTTACGACAGGCTGCCCGGCCGCAGGAAATTGTATTCTTTCTCCGTTCCTGCATGGATGACCTTCAAATGGTAATGCTTTCGTATTGCAAACGTTACAAAATTGAATGCATTAGAGCTATACTAAAGAATCATGATAACAGCTCGCTGACCGGCGTATTTGACATGATAACACGATCTCACAAAATATCGGCTTAAATTAACTGATTACCTTTGAATGTTTCATGCGGTGAAAGTTCCACTGGTCCACTGTCCGCTCCCATCCCATCTCTACCATCTCATTACCTCTAACCTATAGAGATACTTAAAGAGACTGGCAATGTATTTACATTGCTTCTGTTTTTACAAACGGTTGTAGGCAACTGGAATCACTTTCCGTCAAGCAATCTGTTTAAGCATCAGTGCTTGAGAATGCCCCGGGAAAGGCAAACTCGCTTCGTCAACAGGGGTGAAGACTCCTCTGCTCCCTAGATGCGAGAGGGCTCCTGCATGACAGCTGTAACTAAGCTTACTTTCGTCAACTTCCGTATGATCAAAAGGTAAAAATGTACATATGACAACCTCATACTTTATCGACAGGACCACACGAATATTGATATTCTGCAGGTCATCTTAATTATAGACCACAAGGATCGATACAGAAGAAAACATTTCTTTCTTAATAGTGTCACTCGTGTCAGACAATGAAAAAGACCTGTAACCCGCGAGCCACCATCAGTCATTGCTATCAAAAATCCCTTCAGCACTATTACTACTACACTGTGTAAAGGAATGAATACATACATGATATACTGAACCAACACAAACTGCACAGATGGTCCGGACGTATACAATGCCAACTTTATCAACTAGTAGTAAATTAAAACCCGGCACCGGCAGTCATTCGCGACATCTCGCCTGGTGCGGACGTTGTCGTAGGTGTTGGTAAACGCGTTTCCCGCCCTTGTTGCTTATTGCGTGTGCGATTTAAATATTGCATAAAAAATATTATTTCCGCAATCATTATAAACAACGTAAGTAGTTTTTATTTCAACGATTCAAATTTGGAATAACTTGTTTGTATCATTAAATTTAGTATTCGAATTTTGAATATTTTAAAATGGAATTACATTCGTACACTTCCGAACGCGTCCTATTTTCGCGAAAACGTGGGTAGTGTCGTAAATTTTTTAAGGCAGATTTCTAAAAACAGGTTCATGATCCAGCTACTGAATTGATAAGCGGATTGTCTTCAAAAATTAAATGCGGAATATTGGATCCAGTCAAACTTAGTAGCGCTGTACCGACTTCAAATCAATTTACACGATGCAAGTATGAAGTCAACACTGGTTTCCTTCGTATTTGAACTCAGGAGCTAGAAATTAAAACATGTTTTAGGGCTGTTGTTAACTTGCGATTTATTCAGATTACCGCTCGATTTGAGGATTTCCGTTATTTCCGTTAGTTTAAGGTTTCGGTGCGATTTTGTCTCCACAATGTTTGTAACTCACAGAACTCCTGAAAAACATGCCACTGAATTAATTCCATATGGCATTTGAATACATTCATACAGAGAAAAGTTACAGTGGTTCAAAAATATTATAAAATAGAAAGCACTCAATACGTTAATTAATCATTTACAAAGTGAATACAAATATATTACCTTCGCTCGACATCAAAAAATAATGTACTTACTCAATATTTAAAAATTTAATATATGAATGCCTTTCTACGAACACAAATAACTTTGAATACGTTAAATAGTGTCAATGTTTCAACTGTACAAGCTTATTATAGGTGCTTTTTTCGTACATTTTGTATTTTTCACATGTCAAACGTTTAACATAAACAAGCAAACAACATTATTGAGTGCCTCGAGTACCTATTTTTAACAGACTTGAAAAAAGGAGGAGATTATTAGTCATCATTTTTATTTCATTATGTTACTAGCTGCGCACCGCGGTCACAACCGAGTGGTTATGGAAAATCGTTATATTTTGAATAATTCACGCTATATATAAAGGCTTATAAAGGATAAGCCTTTATATAAAATTCGAGCCTGTGTGCTATTCTGACGTGTAAGCTATATAATTGTAAAGTTTCATCAAAATCCATTCAGTAGTTTTTGCGTGAAAGAGTAAGAAACATACATCCACACATTCTTACGATCTTTCGCGTTTATAATGTTAGTAATATAATAGGATGTTCAGCCATAACTTTTTTTTCTGAAGTTCCTTGAGTTGTATTCCGGTATTAGTGGCCCGGTTCCAAGCCCCCCTTCGAAGCCGGCAGAATATTGGTAGCACTTTCCATGAGGTGAACTGCCAGCCAATTCGCTATACCTATTCCTACAATAAAATAAAAAATATTTAAGCGATACTATGTGGAAAGTTTTAGTAAAAAAAATATATTGCCTCTTTCCTGCACCACCGATTTCGCCTGATTCAAATTTCTCTCATTTAGGTTGCCTGGAAGAGATCGCTTTGAGCGATAAGGCATTGCCTTGAAAATATTGTAAATATGGTCTGTTTCTGTAATTGTATATTTTGGTGTACAATGAAGTTTTATATATGTATCTAAAAAATTGAAATAGAATTTTGGTCTCATATTATTGATTTGTGAATTCATTATTTTCAGATTTCAAAATGGCGACAGTGAATACAAACAAAAACGGGTCCGCGCAAGAGATAATAGCAAAGGCACCTTGGTAAGTCATAAAGTCACATAATGATTAAAGTTCTATTACAGATAGGGTGGCTATACATCTGGATTGTTCCAGACATGTCTGGTAATATAGACCTTTGTCCGTTATATAGTGCGAATTCCAAATTGTCCGGAATTTCCACAGTTTAGGTAAAGAAATATATAAAAAAATCTATTAATTATATCAGATAGAGAATGGATTAGTGCGGTGGGGGAGAGGAAAACACCATTGTTTCACCACGTTCAGTACGCACACATTGTAGAGTATAATACACTGGAATAATTTAGAAATATAAAATTCTCAAACAACTTTATTCAAATTTTAATAAGGAAATACAAAACTAATTCCAAAAAATCGGAATTTTGATTAATTGATTTGATAACCCTTATTAAAAAGAACTCCTAATACGCGGGTCCAACTCTTACGCACTTACCTAATGAACCATGCCGAAGTAATAAATATTGAAACACAAATCGAATCATTTATTTGCTTAAAAACATGATTAGTAAAAATATTAGATGACAATATATTATTTTATGTTCCACAAACACTCACTTTGACATTTGTATAATAAATACCACGCCTGACTTGAAATTCCCGCGAGATTCCAGGGACACAAAATACGAGAGTAGTTTAAAACAAATGTAAGCTATCGTTTTAGTGAATACTGTGCCGGAATATGCGAATTTTTAAATTAAAAATTTCCAAGATAAAAACATCACTTATTTAATTACATAAAATTTGCAATCGATCAGTGAAAAGATCAGATTGAAATTCGAATTTTATTTTTAATCTGGCCATATTAAATAATTCCCAAAATATTTTCCCGCGGGATTCCCAGGATAAAACGCAACGCAGATTTGAAGTCTAATAATTTTCTGTCGATCAGCGAAAACTGTCGAAATCGAAATCGGCCCAGTAGTTTTCACGTGAATCCCGAACAAACAGACAAGAAATCTAAAAAAAATGTATCGCGTTCTCCATCGCTTATATAGTCTATTCCAGTATTTTTTTAAATAGCTGGAGTTTACAGACACGGCATGTTGTCAGAATGTTAGAATATAAAAGATAGATTTATAAATTTGGATTAATATCTGTTAACTATATGAGATAAACCTTTTATGCAATTAAATGGATAATATAAACAGTCCGAGGCAGGATATCCTTCAACTACTGTTCTAGTAATAGCAATTAGATTGTCTGCACATGTGTTATTACACAAGATGCGCAGGCGCACGTCACGCGCGGACCATTGACCTTTTACTTGATGCGTGCAGCAATGTCAGCTATAATATATGGGGATTAGGAGGGAAGGTCAAAACTCATTTGGAGTAACAGACAGTAAATATCAGTCCCACTGTTGGACTCCAGCCTTCCTATTTTTGGGGTGCAAAGGATATTACGCTTGTCTAAAACTGGGTACTCACCTCCGCACCGTAATCGTTACACGTTACTGTCATCATCATCATCCGAGCGTTAAATCCCGGTTGCGTTCGGAGCGTTCACTCCGACGCCCAGGATTCGTTTTCCTACTTTTTCTACTCCACTTCGCGCGGTCTTCAGCATCCCCCGTATTGAGACGATTGGCATGCATGTCATCCTTCACGACGTCAAGCCAGCATTTCTTGGGCCTTCCCCTTCGACCGGGACCTGGCGGAGGCGGCATTTGTTCCCCACGTAATTAGCCGGTCTGCGTAAAACGTGGCCGTACCAGCGTAAGTGACACTCTTGCAGTTTGTCTGCTATGTCACGGACATGAAGACTGCCGCGGATGCGGGAGTTCCTGAACCGGTCTTTCCGCGTCACTCCACACATCCATCGCAGCATATTCATCTCCGTGACACGCAGTTCTTGCTTGTGTCGTTCAAGCACTGGCCACGCTTCACTCCCATGCAAATGGACAGGTCTAACGATGGATTTATAGACCTGTGCTTTTAATTTGACCGGCATTTTGGGGTCACAAATGACACCTGCCACCTCACGCCACTTGGCCCAAGCTGCTGTGATACGGGCCTTAACGTCGAGGTCGATATCCCCGGACGCACTAAGGACAGATCCCAAGTACTTAAACTGATCCGTGCGCTCGACCATATCTTCGCCTATGCGCACTGATGTGGGATCTGTAGTGTTGCAGGCCAAGTACTCAGTCTTCGCCACATTTAGTTTCAAACCGCCGTTCTCTAGCGACCTCTTCCACGCATTTACACGTCCCACCAGGCGCCCCCTGTCCGAGTCTGCCAACGCGATATCGTCAGCATACATGAGCAACCATGGAGATTGCTCATGCGCATCTCTGATGCCGTTCGACACTTCGTCTAATATCACGCTGAACAGAAACGGACTAAGGACCGATCCCTGGTGAAACGTTTCAGGTTACTGTAACCTGTATTATCTGTGCAGAAACGGAGAAAGAATACAACTTCCTGCGGCCGGGCGGCCTGTCGTAAGAGGCGACTAAATAACCCACAGGCATGTGGTAGGACATTTGCCCGACTGGATGACTACCACCCCTGGTTTAAAGTATGTCGCCACAACAACCTTGAGTTGTGTTCCGGCATTAGTGACCAGGTTCCAGACTCCATTAAGAGAGCAGCAGCGCATTTGTAGCACCTTTCATGTTGCAAATGTCCATAGGCGACGGTAATCGCTTTCCATCAAGTGGGCCGTCTGCCTGTCTGCTGAACTCCTGCAATAAAAAAAAACAAAAATCAAAATGTGTGCTGGGAGGCTGGGACACATAGTAGAAGTGAAACTTCAACGGACAAGTGGAAAAACTTGATTAAGGATTTGGAGGTTTCAATCCTTAAGTATGTTTTAATGAGAACTGTCAAACCGGGCTTCTTATTTTGTGATTATTATAATTTATAACTCTTTTTCAATTTAGATGAAGCAGCCAAAGTGATCTACGTAAAGTGACTTTTGCATCAATCGATGTCATTTTATGCATACCTACATAGTTTTTTCTCAGAAGATACTTTTCCTACATTACAAACAGGATTTTCACAATGAATGATGATTAAATCTCTTAGACATCTTATGCCACACCTAAAATTAGATATTACAGTAGGATTTTTTTTATAATAATTGCCTAAAGACATAAAACAAGTAAGATTTTACGCAAAAAATTATCTTGTATGAAAACGCAAGGCACATGTCATTGTATCCTCTGTTTTGCACTTTCTAACTATGTTATTACCAAATTAATTAGTCTCGTTGAATCGTTTAATTCATTCTTAAAGTGCATCTAGGAAATTATTAGTAACTTTTACAGACCAAAATTTGATTCTAGAGTTTATCACAACAACCAATATATTACAGATGGTAAAATAATTCGAGTAAATACTGGTCTTATTGAACATATAGGTATATACATGATATCATAGCCAAAAATACATGGTAGTAACACTTTGAATCTGTTTGCCTTCATACTTCACGATGTCATCATAATCGTTGATATCAATAATAGACATTTGTTGACTTTGAATAAAAATAGTGACTGTAATTGATTCCATTAGAGGATGTATAATGGCAGTCTTCTAGTTATATACTTAATAAATATATCTAATATATAAATTCTCGTGTCACAGTTTTCGTTGCCATACTCTCCGAACGCTTGACCGATTTTGATGAATTTTTTACTTATCGGTATCTATGAGAATCGGCAACATCTATGGGTAGTAGGGTAGTCACCCTAATTTTTTTTTTTTTTTAGACAAATTTTTATTTCTATTTTTTATGATACAACATACAAAAATACATACAATCTCAATTTTCACCTTCTACGAAACCCTATTTTTACCGGGCAGGACGACGTCTGCCGGGACAGCTAGTTATGTATAATAATTACATGTAGGTATATTCTGAGTTTATAAGTCTCTTTGCTTTCAACTTGTTTAAATTTATATTCGTATCTACCCATAATAAAACTACGTTTTCACGTTTTCAAGCGCGGTAATTTGTTTGATATTCATCGATTAGAATTGTTTCATACATAGAATGCTTCAACATTCATCATACGTACCGCTGAAGAATGGAACTGTGTACCGTCGTCTGTTATTCCTGAAGAATACAATCAAGACACCTAGTCCTTAAGTCTCGCGTCTTCTAGGTAGGCATGCTCCACCTTAACTGCATTTCCGCCTGAGATAAGGCGCAATGTCCGTCAAACGCGAATCTATTCATCATAAAAAAAACTTACCCTGGTGGATTTTATTTTGGATCTTATAACATTGTATTAAAGTTCGAAATTGGATAATAAAAAATCGGAACCCTTTGGAGGTAACGCTTGTATTAGTTCAATCCTCATAAAATTTCCATACTGAGGGCCTTAATGAAAATAAATTCTTAAGGAGTAAATACCAAAAAAATTTAATTAGCTTAGCTAGTCTAAGTACATGCGCATCATTGTTTACCTTACCTTACTTTCGTCATCAGCCAGTCCCTGTCCAGTGGCTGGTTCACACTGCTGGAAGTAGGTCTCCCTAAGTTGCGACACATAACCCGGTCTCCCGTCTTCCTCGTCTAGCAGGCAGCCTTGCATCTTTACCTACTATTACCGACCATATTTGTTTGTACATTTATTTAAGCAAATAAAGACTCAGAAACGTTTCTAAGTCTATTGAACTGTCCGTAACGCGATATTAGACGGATCAACCAAATTAAATCAATTTAGTTGAACGGCGTAGAACTGAAATTACACAATGGTATTCAATGACATTGAATGATTCAAGTTTACGTTTGTATGAATCACTTTGGTTGATTCGTGACTTGACAGATACCGTCTGTGGTTAAGCAGACAAGTCTTAGCCAGCCGAGCTCGCTGGTGGAGTTTTTGGCGGGAACTGAAAGGACACGTTATGTTGTGCAGTTTTATTTTCTAAAAATGTGTAAATTACTCTAAAATGAACAATAGTTTTAGGATATTGATAGTTTTTGAGTAGTAGTTATGTGTTTTGTGAGAAATGTGAACTGTATAGTCAAATGTGGCCTTTTCAGTTGTCACAAGAACTCCGTTGAATGGCACTACCTGATTACCTACAGTTCAGCTATGCTACACATAGGCTTAAGAAAATGAAGAAACTATATTGTAAACTAAGATCTGGCTTAAAGGCCTAGCTGCCAAGCCATAAACCTAATAAAAAAACTCGCTGGTACGCATAGACTCGGGGTTTGATTCCTGCTGTCGTAAATTTTGTAAATAAACTTTCTGATATTTGCTATGCTCTGAGTGGTCCGTTGCATATTACTCAGGTCCCGACAAAAACAAAATTCACAACTGCATATCTGTAAAAATGGATTTTATTACCTTTCGGCATTTGGTTTTCTTTTGTTTCCTTTGTGTTTAAAATGTGTGATTAGAAAACAGCCAGATGTCGGGTTAAGATACGGGGACATTGCAGTTGCGCAGTATAAAACGAACACTTGATGGAGGGGGGAGGCAGTTGAGCGGTAGCCACGAGCGGAACAAGACATGTACACTACAATCGGGAATCTTTTAGTGACGGACTTTGCCCGTTTTTGGAATTACGACCTTCTGCATTACGTCTGGACTTGTTGTGTTCGGTTATATTTGTACCTGTGTTATACGTGTTTGTATAGTTCTAATAAACTCTATAGTAATTCTAACGGCATTTTAATTCGAGGCTAGGAACTCATAACAATATCATAAGCGTAACTTGCTTAGCTCGGGGATTTACAATGTATATGTTTGTCTCCCGATTTATTTATTTATACAAATGAATTGTCTAGTATCGTCTAATATACAGCATCAATCATTAGGCAACCGAACGATACGCTACGTAACCAACACCACGCTTGAATAGCCTTACAGGATATGTAGCAGGGATTTAATACCGTGCCGTGTATAGCTGGTTTCCAAAACCTTCCGGCAATAATAATTATGCAACCACAAACCTATTCCACAGCGAAACAGCTTGCAGTGAAAGCCGCGGAGTCGAAGGGTGCAGACTATTCTGTACTAAATTCTATTATATATTTGAACGGCAAACAAACCTGAATAAAAACTATAAGTTTGTCAGTAAACTTGAAATATCGTACAACTCAGTGACGTGTAGAGCATTACAAAATACTTTTTAATTTAGACGGTTTATCGTCTTGTAAGAAAACTGAGAGCTTCTTAGCTAATCTCAAACGTCTCTTCTCATTTGTAATTCGTTTTAGAACTTTTTGGCCTGGTTTTTTATATTGAAGTATGTTCTCTATTGTATGTTCCATGTATTTTTGTCTTATATAGACTTTCTTAGACAGATTTTCTTAGCTCTGTCTAGAATTTCATTCGACTCTTTCCGATTGATCGGACGAAGACGAACGGCGAAAGACGTTTGAGAGTAAACCCTCTTTCATGGACACCTTTAAGAAAATGAGCTGCTTGTTCTGAAACATTTTTAATTAGATTAAACTTTGAGATAATTTTTTCTGGCTTAAAGGTCAAGTTGCTAAGCCATAAATGCATTAAAAAAGATAAATGTTTTTTCAAAAGAGAATCATTTTATATTGTACTAGCCGTTCCCGCCCGCTTCGCCCGGCGAATGACAAACAAACAAACAAACTGAGAAAACATGGAAAAATATATAACGTATAACCATCTACGATTAATTCCGCGTCGAATGGTTGTGGTTTCATGCTGATCGGTCCAGTGGTTTTCGAGTTTACCTCGGACAAAGAAAACAAACTTGCTTATATATATTGTATATGAACCAAAAAATTTAAAAAGTATTTCAAATATAGATCACGCTTATAATCGGAATTTAAAACATTTGGCCGACGCAGCGTTTAAATACTGGCTATCTTCTAAACTTCTAAAACATGCGCAAGAGTTGTACAACATATAATTATAATACAGGCCGGGCTTCAAACTAAACGATTTTGGTAGGATTGTGTCATATTTAAAAGTACTGTTATCTATATCATAAATTATTGTGAAAGTGTTTCTAATGATTGAAAATCTATATATATGAAAATCAATTGCTCGCTACAACTGGAGAACGGCTTTGAATTATTTGTGGAAGTCCAGGGAAGGTTTAAAAAGTGAGTAAATATGAAAAAAAAATCTTGAAATATAACAAAAACAACAATTTCGCTTTTCCTTACAAACTATTCCTACCTATCATACAAGTGATGTATTTCCCGTCGTTTAGAAATCAATTAAATTTGAAAGTCGTTCAGAAATCGAATGTAATTTAAAAGTTTTTTTAATTTTTTTGGTTTTGAATGTTAAACGTTTAATGTTCTTCCCGTCGTTTAGAAATCAATGTTGTTTTTATTGATTCTGAGGTGGTACGAGGTTTACTGGGTCAACTAGCAATATATAAAATAGACCTACGTTTTCTGCCTGCTTCGCGTATAATTTAAAAAAATATATTGTATACGTATCAATAATAAATCAGCTATTATTGTTTGTTTGTTGTTGACTTGTTAAGAATTACGTACGTCGTAACACTTCACCCATACAAAATAAAAAAAGCTGTGCATTTTGTTCAATAATATAAGTATCTCAAACCCCACTAGCGACTACTCTATTAACTATTCTAGATATGAAATTAATTTCAAATTCATTAATTAACATCTTTTCGACACTTGACAATTGTCCCTTGTTCGTGACGCTGGCTCCTTCGTGCCATATGTGGAAGAGAGAAGGCTATCTCACGCAAGCCATAATGAAGAGTGAAATACAGAAACTCCGATGTTTTCCTTTTTTTAAGGCAGGGCAAATGCATTTTGCATACTACCGGGTTCTCTACTACTAGTAATACTAGGGATTAGACCAAAGGGACTGAGGTGAGCTACGAATAGCTACCAGAGTCAAATTTGTGTGGAGACTACTGAAGACTCAACTACTCAATACTCCACTAAAACCGCATAAAGCGTGAGACTTAGAACGTAGTTACGTCCACGCTAATCCTAGCGCATCAGTGCTTGACAATGCGCTGGGAAGCAGTGCATAGTCACTTCGTCAACAGGGGTGAAGACTCCTCCGCTCCCTAGATGCTGGAGGGCCCCGACTCCGATATTACCTACATTAACCAGTTACAATGAGGTAAGTATATTGTCTGCCAGTGTGCTCGTAAACTGCAAACAAAATAAGAAGCAAAAACACGGATAGGGGTCATCCGTAGGAAAAAACTTCAATTATAATAACGTGGAAAATAACAAAATATTTATATATTTATTTATTTATAAATCCAATTCACATTTTTAATTCATACAGATTATTATACCCTGTACCCGTCATGGTGTCGTGAATATCTGTAATATTCTAGAATAGCTGGAATAGACTATATAAACGTCGGAGAACAATTTTTTGTTCGGGATTCACGTAAAAACTACTGGGCCGATTTCGATGCGGTTTTCGCTGATCTACAGCAAATCCTTAGACTTAAAATTTGAGCTAGTTTTTATCCTAGAAATCCCGTGGGAATTTTTCCGGTAGCGGTTTGAAGTTGTTCGGATGTATACAAAATTCAGCTTATTCTGAGACAGTTTTTACTAAGTTTTCAAGTCAAGCGTGCAGCCGCGGGCATATCCTCGTAAGTCTATGATAAAACAAAATGTTTAATTACCCAATTATTCATTTAAAACTTAATTACCTTAACACACCATGCGTAAAAAACAATAATATTTATTTATTTTCGGATGTTTTTCAGTTTAACTTGCTTCACGCTTATAACTTACCAAAATAAGTCATATATATAAGGTATGTCTGTTTCTGATCAAATTTCTAAATGTTGGTAAGTAGTTGCCCCCTCTCTCTCTCTTTGGAAAATTTAGAATGTATTTTAAAAATTTAAGAACACGCACCACCTGTATGGCCAGATTAGCTAAGAATATCCTATAAGTTAGGTTCCTTGAAAGAGACTCAAAGTGGGTCGCCAATTGTTTTACCTAAAAATAATGTAACTAGGTACAATTTGTTGTGCCTGATATTGGTGAGTAAGACCTAGTTCCTATATCTTGACGACCGTTCATTTGGGGTCATCCACAAACGTCACACGAATTTCATGATTTTTTACCCCTACCTCGTCTTTGTCACAGCCGGTTACATTCCTGAGACCCCTTCCTCCCAATAATGTGACATCACATTTATTGCAATTTTACATCAAAAACTTAATTAGAATAAATTAGACATTGTTTAATTAACTAAATTTTGGGCTTACGCCAAAAGGAAGCCTTGCACTGAAAATCAGAGTTGTGTCGGATATCCGGCACAGCAATATGCTGAGTGCGAACCTTGTTTGCTAAGAATGCGGCGTACAAATTCTCAAATTATGCTCTGTGTATAATAATGTATAAATAATGTAATTACGTGACTATTTGTACGAATACAGTTTTTCTTTCTTATCTTTAGACATACGAACCCCGAGAAAAATATACATTTTGAATATTTACCATACTACGAATGCACTAAGAATCGTAAATCATATTAATTCATCCGCTATATCCCACTTTTTCCCGCCAGAATGGGTTCTCAGGACAGACGTAACGAGTGCTTTAAAAATAAAAACATACCTTATGTAAGTATATTGATTAGCTATTTATTAGATTTTGAAGTGTGACGTCACGGCATTTAGAACCCCTCCCACTCCTTGTCCCACTTGGTCGACCCCCTTAAACGCATGACGTAATCTATGTGTTGCACCATTGTCCTATTATTTGACATTTCCATACGAGTTAAGTCAAAATTCAGCCAATGGCAAGTCTAGTCCATCAATAGTAAGATATAAGAACCGGCCATAAGTCATATATGTACAAGTATATGTGAGCAGCTAGTCGCACATATATTATAAGTACAAGCTTCTGCCTGCGACTACGTCCGCGTGGAATAGTTAAAAAAGTCCCCCGATTTTGAAACATTCTTCATTGGTGCTCCGGTATTGGTCTTAGAGTGGTGATATATAGCCTATAGCCTTCCTCGATAAATGGGCTATCTAACACTGAAAGAGTTTTTCAAATCAGATTACTAGTTCCTCAGATTAGCGCGTTCAAGCAAACAAAATCTTCAGCTTTACATATTAGTAAAAGATTTTACTCTACGCTGCTGGTGTGGGCGATACCCTGGTCGTAGGTATAGAAGTTGCACTGTTAGTTACTTTACCCCGCTGGCTCAGCGACCCAAAGTGAGCCTTCGAAACGAGAGCATGCCACTTTTGTCTGTCCTGAGCGGTTTCTTGCCAATTGTTAGCTCCTAGCTCCGCCAGGTCAACCTCTACTCTGTCCTTCCAGCAATATTTAGGACGGCCGGCAGGACGCCGACCTACCGGCCGTCCCAAATATGCTTTCCTCACGCTGCGATCCTCTCCCATGCGTTCTACGTGGCCGAGCCAGTGCAGGCGGTGACCTTTCATCTCTCCAATTGGGATTGTTTACTTTTTTTCAATTTAGCTGTTTGAAAAACCATTTCGAGGAATAGTGTCCCTAATCATTTCTGTCTAGTTAAAATTCCAAAAAACGTACGATCTTCTTGTATTTTGTAAGAAATGCGTTTGACCTTTATTTGACCTTACTAAATCCAATCAGGTGGGCAGTCTGCCTGTTTGCCTGTTTCAGGTGTAAAAAACATTCTAGCTGTACATTATTTGATTTAAGTTCTGTAACATGGATTTTCCCTAAAGACCACTTTAAAAAATTAAACGATAACTATTGAAAATAATAATGGTTGAACACGAAAAATTATAAGCCTAGCGACAAAAAACATTAAAATGATCACGATACGTAATGAGGGTGTGAGACAGTGACGTTTAAATATTAGCACAGATTACTATGATTATATATAGATAAAACTTACTTTTATTATTTTTGTTTTCTAGGCAAAGAAACCAATGTAAACTTGTACCTTATGACCTCATCGGATAAATAATTTTAAACTCGAATTATAAAAAAACTAACGCTTAAAATACAAAAATATTCAAATTAGTGTCTTAAAATACCCTATTTTACGTAATAAAAATATAAAATTAGAGGGTATTATTTTGTGAACAATCCCCATTATGTTAGGCTCGGCCACGAGATTTTCAATTTCGAGGTTGCTTCGGACCCTCCAGCTACCGTCCTCTCTTTTTGATGAACCCAGAATCTTACGGAGAACCTTTCTTTTCGCTGCTAAAAGCTGTTTCTCCTCCTTGAGGGTAAGTGACCAAGCTTCGCACCCATGCATCAGGGCCGTATGATAGCCGCTACACTGTTAGTGGTAGAAACATATAAAACATCCCTTTTACATGACAAATACGTGTGCCCTTGGCTACAACCAAAATGAAGAAGAAACAAAAAGCAACGACAGTGGTGCAAGTTTAAAACTGATATCATGTTATGTTGATGTTGCAAACCTGTATATATTAGCATATTATATGAAACTGCATAAAAATCTGATAATAACAAGCATCATAGGTCATATTTTTTGAAAACAATGGAAAGATTACGAATTATTTTTGTATCAAGTTCTATAATGTTGTAAAAATATCAGTGAGCGAAATGACCGCAAACGCTTATCAAAATGGTATTATGATACAGTTTTATCGCTAGGTCACTTATTGTATAACTGTGATATCATTAACCGAGGTGTCAAATGAAAGGGTCAAATTCCATATTTGAAATTTATTATTTTTAATTTTTATTTAGGTTTATGGTTTGGCAGCTAAGTCTTGAAGCCAGATCTTAAATAACAATATAGTTCCTTCATTTTCTAAAGCCTATGTATAGCTCAGCTGAACTGTAGGTTATCAACAGATGCCATTCAACGGAGTTCTTGTGACAACTCGAAACTCGGCCACGTTTGACTATACAGTTCACATTTCACAAAAACACATTATTATTACTCAAAAACTATCATAATCCTACAACTACTATTCATTTTAGAGTAATTTTACACATTTTCAAAAAGTAAAACTGCACAACACAACATCTTTCAGTTCCCACCAAGAACTCTTATTAGAAATTTATTATTTACTGGCATATGCTATGAAACATCGTAGATGCGCGCTTTCAAACGACTTGTGGAGATTCTAGACACCACCGGGTCGTCAGTTTTAGATAAAGAAGAATTCAGAGCACATTGATAGATAGTACTTATTTATTTCTACAGGCAGAAGGTCAAAAAACACATTAAATACTAATAGGTATTAATTGTTTACAATAGTTTTTTCCGGGAAGAATTTGTTTTAAATTGAAGTCATAATATGTCAGTACTTTTTTTTAGTGATGTGACACGCAACAATTGCTGTGCCCATAGTGCCACCGCAGACGTAGTATTTTTGTTAATAAATTGCAATGGCGATACTAAAATAACACGATCCCAGCGACACCATTTTGTTTATATTCATCTATTTCGCGGAAACAATTTCAGTTCGATAAAAATTATCCTAAGTGTTGAGCTCGGATATAAGGTCTGTCTAACAGACACATAGACAAAAATTATAAAAATCATATTCTCGGAATTAGCTGGTCCGATACGCCTCTCTGATTTTGTCTCTTATTTAAATTCATTGTAGGCAGAAACTGGATTCATTTAAAGTTTTACTTTATTATAGACTCATTTTTCGAGGTAAACATGGTCGAGTGTAAAAAATGATTTACCTTTGAAATTGAATTTAAATACCAGACTTAAATTTTTTACTCACTTTATCCGTACAGTAACGGAGAAAGAATACAACTTCCTGCGTCCAGGCGGTCTGTCATAAGAGGCGTCAAAACAACCGACAGCCAGATGGTAGTGTATATACTATATACCCATCTGTCTATCACCCCTGGTCTAAAGTATAGTGTAGTCGCCATAACAACTTTGTGTTGTGTTCCGGCATTAGTGATCAGGTACCAGTCTACCTTTTGAGACCGGCAACGCATTATTAGCACCTTTGTTGTTATTAATTTTTTTTAAATAAAAAGAAACCTTTGTTGTTATAAATCTCTATAGGCGATGGAAACCGCTTTATATCAGATGGGCCGTGCTTTTCTTACTCGTTGTATTTGAACTTTGCTTACTGTATGAATATGCGCAGTGTTATGGTCTCATTAGTCGTTACAAAAATTAATGACTGATAGGGAAATGTAAACAAACCACCCAGTAACAATAGGGATATGTACGTCAAATTGTATATCCAAATATTTATATATATTCATAAACAATATTTATATACACTGTAAACTCTATATAACGACAATGAAGGGATTGTGCATTTTATGGCACTAAAGAGAGTAATCGTTAAATGGAGAGAAGTATGTTGATTTTGTCTGACGTCTTTGCTGCACCAGTAATTTTATTATATTTTTTACTAATTTTATTCATATCTTGCTATATTGAGGCATCTTGGTGATAAAGGAAGTACTTAGAAATTTAGGTACTTCGGATTTTTTTAGAAATTTTAATATGCATGATGCCGACAGCTGAGTTTATTACGCGCTAGGATAATAAAGTGGTAAAACCATTTACACACTTGAGCAGTTTTTAAAAATTTTGGCAACTAAAAAACTACTTTTTATTACTTAGTTATTGTTCGTTATTGAGAGTGGGTGTAATGCTATATCTCTATATAGCATTACACCATTATTCATTACACTCTTGTAACACTGTATAGAATACATGATAAACCAAAGCCAAGTAATTTCGACGCTTACGGGAGTTTGTCGTTAAATCGAGTGACGTTACACGGAGTTTACACCGTATATCCAATAACAATTTGACGTTATATATACGTTAAATTGTGTATCCAAATATTCAACTCCATTATAGTTTACATATAAACAATAAACAGCATCGCCTGAAGGCAAACGCGTATAATGCAACTTACGTCGAGAGGAGTGCGTCGCAATATGTGTCGCAAATTGTTACCTAAATACACACTTGCGCAAAACCGGTTCTAATCGTTCGCGGAGAAATGAGATATGGATTCCATTTGAACCAATGTCTTGTACTCCATGTGCTGATTTACATGACTCCAGGTAATGACTTCAAATTCAGCAGGTACAGCGCTTCAACGTGCTATACTGATTTCAATTTACACGATATAAGCACTGGCTTCCTTTGAAATCGAAGTGTCGTCTATTTAATTGGTCGGGGGCTTGGAAACATCATTTTGTTTCCGGTTTCCCATTATCTGTGGGCCACCGTTTACGGGTTATCGGTGAAATCGCCTCTGGTGATACGGCCCTGCTTCCCGGGGCCTTAGTACCAAATCGGCGCACTAGGATGTCAGAAGAGTTTAATTACGTTATACATCTTTGGCATTCTAGATATACGCTCTCATAGGAACCCAGGTAGGTTTAGTGGGTAGTTTGTTCGACCTCCAAGTTTTATGGAGGAGATCCAGTTTCCCGTTTGGTGCAAGTCCTACACGCACACGAAGCGGCACTAGGCGGCGCTTTTGGTCTTCCCCTGTATCAAGACCCGTGTGTGTGTCGCAAGAAAAGACATTGCTGTTTTCAATATTCCCGATTAAATATTTTAAAGTCAGTGAGCCCTTCAAGTCAGTAGCTGGACCAGTGTAAACCAGTCTAAGACATTGCCTTATATATCTCAAGTGTAAGAATGTAACGTAGGTTATATACTGTGGCGTCAGTTGCCGTGGAACTGTTGAGTTTGGTAACCAGGATATCTCAATTGTAATGTTACATACCACCAAAGACCGCACACCTGCATGTTGTAAAAACGAATTCTTTTATTTACTTCGTATTTAAACTTAAAAACATCTATTGTTATGGTACTAATTTTATGGCTGTAATGAGTATCGAACGAATTAATCCTTATTTTTATTGAATTGCGTCGAAGCTTGCCAGATGTGCGTGGACGGGACCCCTGTGTTCAGTATTATACCGTTTAGTATAAAACAATGCCCAAACAGAGGGGTGGGGCAGTCAAGCGACGACTACGATACTAGTAAGACGTTTCTAGTACTCTCGATTAGCGATATAGTGACGGACTTTGCGCGTGTAGAATTGCATTGAATCTTTCAGTGTGAACTGGTTGCATCCAGTTTTATTTGTATTTGTTTTATACGTGTTTGTACAGTTCTAATAAATACTATAGTAATTCCAAAGGCATATAATTCGAGTCTGTAGCTCGTAACAATAATGATACACTGGTTCTTCGAAATTACTTTCATACATATGTATAGTAAAAATATTTATCTTGCGTTTTCTTCCGCACTACCGCCAGTATTAAAGGTCAAGGTTTGCTTGGAAGAGGTCGCTTTTTAGCGATAAGGCCACCCGTTTTTCTGCTTCTCTTTGTTTATGCTTTGGTGAACTATAAAGAGTTGTCTATTTATTTTATGTATCTTCCAAACCCGATAAAAAAGAAATTGTGATTATTTCGAAAGTATTCATACACTAGCTCTGCCCGCAACGTCGCCCGATTTTGAAACATTCTTCATTGATGCTCCGCTCCTATTGGTCTTAGCGTGATGATATATACTCGTAACCTATAGCCTTCCTCGATAAATGTACTATTCAACACTGAAATAATTTTTTCAAATCAGACCAGCGGTTCCTGAGATTAGCGCGTTCAAACAAACAAACTGTTCAGCTTTATGATATTAAGTATAGATTCTTGGCCTATGTCGTTAAAAGATGAGAGTAGTGTCAATTAATAGCTTGTATGTACAGTTATGGTATGAAAATGTTCACCACTTTTCAAATTGATTCATTTAACGTTCCGCGAGTATCTTACCTTTTCAGATTAAGTCACAGAATACATTGTTCCACAGAAAATTATGTTTAACTATTTGAAAATAAAGTTTAAAACTATTTAGATGAAAGTTGTTTGATTTTCTATCATGTCTAAGAAGATTGTATAGACATGTAAAATTTATTTATTGGTTTTAATATTTATTTTAAGTGTAGTGATTAAGATACTTATTATTATTTATTTAGGTTTATGGCTTGGCAGGTAGGTCTTTAAGCCAGATCTTAGTTTACAATATAGTTTATTCATTTTCTTAAGCCTATGTGTAGCACAGCTGAACTGTAGGTAATCAGCCAGTGCCATTCAACGGAGTTCTTGTGACAACTCAAAAGACCACATTTGACTATACAGTTCACATTTCTCACAAAACACATATTCACTACTCAAAAACTATCAATATCCTACAACTATTGTTCATTTTAGAGTAATTTTTAGAAAATAAAACTGCACAGCACAACGTCTCCTTTCAGTTCCCGCCAAAAACTCTCGATTACGATACTTTTACGCTTGTATCCATGACACACCTGTGCAGCGGACAGCGCGGAAACTTCAGCTAGATAGCAGGTTTGAAAGTTATCAATGACACATCAGTGGAAATTACGCCGAGTTCAGATTGTCGCCGATCTTTCAGTCGCTTACTCACCGCGCGGTACGTTCCGAAGATCGGTTGCTACATTAAGACTTGTCTCGTGCGATATCCACTTCGTGTACTTTTCAAAGTAAATACGGACACAATACATTCATTAGCCCTAGTGGGTCAAACAACCTGTGGATATATACTATAGTGCTGCTATATTATAGACTAGCTTCTGTCCGCAACTTCGTCCGCGTGGTAAGGTTTTTTAACTATCCCACGGGGACTCTTTAATATTTTGTGATCAAAAGTATCCTATATGGTCAACCAGGGATATAAGCTACCACCAAACAAAATTTCATTTAAATCGGTACAAACAGACAGACAAAGAGAAACAACAAAATTGAAAAAAATCTAAATTTCACTTCTTCCCCCTGACTCGATTTTTACCATTTTTTTCATTGTACAGAAATTCGATCTCTACAGTTTTATTAATGTATAGATTATAGTATATAATAACGAAATTTCGTCTCTAGAATGTTGCGTGACCGGTCATAATGTGGCTACAATGACCTCGAACTTGAAATTGCCGGTTTGGCTTCGCAATTTCACGCAACAAGTTGGTTACACAACCAATTTATCTAAGCAATCAAAGAACATTAATAACTTTGTATGCTCCAAACACTTGGCCTATTAATAGAGGTAATTGCGTTGAATGTCTTCACATAATTATACCTTTTAACTTTTCTATAATTTAAAAACGTATCATCTAGTAACTATAGATTACTAGATGACCCGGCAAACTTCGTATCGCCATATTTTCTGAATTCCTAAAAGACTTTGTTTGACGACACAAAAACAAAATCACCGAAATCGCTTCCAGTGGTTAGGAGGATTCTACAACCCGATCTCAGCTCGCGGTTAAGTAGTTTAGGAGTCCATCACGGACAAACAACGTGACACGTAATATATATATATTAAGATAAGATTTATTAGGTCGTAGGATAACGGTAGCTGTACCCGCGGTTTCACCTGCGTCGTCGTCGTCGTCAGCCATTCACAGTCCACTGCTGGACGTAGGCCTTCCCAAGACGGCGCCACTCATACCTATCCGCTGCCTTTCTCATCCAGCGCCTACCGGCGACCTTGCGTAGGTCGTCGGTCCATCGGGCTGGAGGGCGTCCGACACTACGTTTACCGAGACGCGGTCTCCACTCCAGGACTAGTCTGCTCCAACGGCCATCGGTCCTGCGACAGACGTGACCGGCCCACTGCCACTTCAATTTGCTAATTTTGCGATCTATGTCGGTTGCTTTGGTTCTCTTACTGATATCCTCATTTCTAATTTTATCCATAAGAGAAACACCCAACATAGCTCGCTCCATATCCCGTTGAGTGACTTGGAACTTGTGGACCAATCCTGCCGTCAGTGTCCACGTCTCGGCCCCGTAGGTCAGGACGGGGAAGACGCACTGCTCGAAGACTTTTGTCTTCAAGCATTGCGGAATGGTCGACGAGAACACTTGACGAAAGCCTTCACCTGCGTGGTGATGGTTTTTTTTTATTTCGGATAATTTCACATTTCATTTCATTTCACAATATATATTTATAAATTATAGCCTATGTGTTAATCTGATGTGTAAGCTATATAATTGTAGTTTCATCAAAATCCATTCACTATGACAGAGTAACAAACATACATACGTTTATAATATTAGTAGAAAGTAGGATATTTTATAATATCACGATTTTACATTGTTGGAGTCGTAAAACAATTATCACAAACAAAAAACACAAACATATATTTTGTTTACCTCGTTCTGGTCAAATAAAAATCCTTGGAAAATGTAATCAGCTTCATGTCGTAAAAAAATTAAAATAATTATTGGCCAAAAGCCACATTAACCTCGAACTTGGAACCTATTGCGCCGTGAAACTGCAGTTCCGAAACATGTATGCAATAAAGTATGTATCTGTGTGTAATATACGTATGGGTTACACAACACATTTTTATTAGTCTCTTGTAAAGACTCGGTTGTAAATGGAGAAACGTTGTATTCATATTTTGTAATATTTATAAAAAATTATATACTTTTATTGACTAAATTGATAATAGAATAAAATAGAATATACTTCTGTACAAAAATGCTACATAAAATGAAGAACATTTTTTTTACAATAGGCGGTTTTATCGCCCATGACGATTTCTTCCAGACAACCTTTTAACAACAAAAGTCGGTAGTTGCTAATGTATTGCTCGTACAATAATTTAGTTTATTAATTAATAAATATATAGGAATGTATATGATAATATATATATGTCGGAGGGAAGCTTTAATTGAACGTATTGTTGACTGGATGTATAACGCACAATATCATTTGTTTACATTTTAATTACTTCTAAAATTCTTAATTTAATTTAATTAGATTTGTTAAATGTTTCTATAACTTAAAGATCGTTCTAACCTAATAAAAGTTATGAATATTGTAATTTAATAAACGACCAATCAGAGCAGAGCATATGGCGGAGCGGGGTCAAGGACGCCCTCTATACTTTGGTAGTATCTACTTCGGTAGACTGAGGAGTTTTTGTGACGCATTTAGTTGATGGCAATAGGTCGAGGTTGGACCATGGAGTATTTAAAGAAAGTATTGATGTTGGAAGTATGAGCAGTGCCCTGAACCCGCGGCTCGGTCTAAACTATGTCATAATGTTGATCAAAACTAAATTAAAAGTGTATAAACCGTGGCTATTGTGTTTTATGCTCGCATTTTATCCTGATGACGCCCACCAAACCTGCAATAACTAAAGATGTCGTGAGAGCGAGGCCGTTCTGCGACATATACATACATAAATACACATATTATATTATATACATACAAAAGTAAAAAATAACACTATAGCTTGAGGTAGTAATCTTTAACTAATCTGTAAAAGAAGGTAATGATCGTGTCTGCTTGATGTTTAGAGGTAATGCTTTTCATAGTTGAATGGCCTGGATGGTAAAAGACTTGTTGTAAAAACTTGTTCTGTTGACAGATATTTTCAGTTTCAAATTATCTGACAATGTAAAGAATCTTGAATCACTGTAATTAAGGAACTGAAAGCGTTCCTTGAGATAAGCAGGGGACTTGGGATTAAACAAAATGTTGTGAAGAAGAGACAGCCAGCCTTCTGGGCACCTTACCCATAGAAGACGGTGATCTGGGCTCAGTATTCTACTTATAGTCTTGAGGGACTATGGGTAGAATACAATACAAATAAGTTAAGTTTTCTTACATTGTATTCAATAGTATGTAATTTATATAATATTTATAGATTTTTAAATAAATAATGTCATATAATAAATAAAAAAAGAAGAGACAGGATATGCACATTCCGGCGGATAATTAAACTAAACTAAAAGAAACTATATTATATACAAACTAAAATTAAACTATAAATTTGTGCTCAACTAATAATCTCCTGTTAATGGCACCTGCACACTCTTCAACATTTTATTCTAACTCCTCCGCCATGCAGGCTGTCTTACTTGAACTCTGCCCACTGACGTCAGAAAAGCTAAATATTTTGCCATATTTAAAAATTCACTTAGGAATCATTATGTTAGTGTTACGCAATATTGTATGTGCTAGTTGTAAACAGCCTTGCAGAGATTTGGGTAAGAAATTACCGAAGATACAAAATATTAACTATTTGGGCAGAGTTTCCCCTTTATTTTCCAGCCATTGGTGTGACTATTCGCACCACACAGTAAGCAATGAACACCGTCTACACGCCTCACCGCCTTATTATACGAAAATACTACGAAACTACCCTACAAAATAATAATATTACAATATTGCTAAAAATACCAATTATATCATAGTGTTGCCAGGATTATATTATTATCTATGACGATTGTCTATGTTATATTAATATACTCTATGGTTCTCATAACTGCTGTGATGAACATCGCGTAACATAATTTACAATACTTTAGACTGTATCCTGCTCTCCATGTATGTCATTTTTCCCTGTTTCTTTTTTGCACAATAATTATAAATTAAATAATTTAAGAATTTCCTTTGAGTCAAGTTGCCTGGAAGAAATCGCTTTTAGCGATAAGGCCGCCTTTTCTTTTGCCAAGTAGCTATTGTCTTGTTGTGCATTTTTTGTAATTTTTGTTTCGGTGAACAATAAAGTTGTTGTCTATGTTTGTCTATAAAATCTAGTACCGGACCTCTGTCAGTTGAAAAGACTGGCCACATCGCCTCGCTGAATGGCAACGCTAATGCGTTGCTCGAGGACCGACCAGTCTTTTGGTCACGTGAGACATCCACCAGACGTTTGGCTATGTCTCGATAAAGCTTGTGCGCCTCAGGCCCCCATGACCCCATGGTCCCAGGGTCTCAACCCCAAAAGCTGGCTGGCTGGATGGCTGAGTATTTGCGGCGTTTCAGGGCCTCCTGCTGTGCAGCAGCTGTTAATTATAATTGTTTTGTCTTCTTCTGCACTCTCTGTTACAACTTCATTAGTTCTTTGAAAAGTAATGTAATTGTATAAAATACTTCTGTATTTATCAAAAAACGAGATAAATAAATATTAGCTTCTTTCTTGTCACTTCTTCTTCTTAAACAGCGTTAAAACGTTGCGAAGCGATGTTACATAGAATAGGAAGTAGATTTAATTTTTAACTTATACGTATGACCTTCAAATAATATTCTCCAGTGGAAGTTAGTTTAAAAAAATAATTGAATTGAAATTATCTATATTAGCGCAAAAGAACCGACTTTTTTTAGTCTCGTGTGAAAAAATGTTAGTTTTTGATGTTAAAACATCTTCTTCAACTTACACCAAATGACAGCTCAAGCTTTCAAAATATAAATTTTAATAGGTCGCTCATGTTTTTTAAAATGTACTGTTTGATAAAACCTTTCAGTGTTAGATAGCCTATTTATCGAGAAAAGCTACATGTTATATAGCATCACGCCGACACCAATAGGAACGGAGCACCAATGAAGAATGTTTCAAAATCTTCTGGCTTTTTTAACTGTTCCACGCGGGAAAAGTCGCGAACAGAAGCTAGTTGATTTATATTTCTCAACCCACGCTATAGGACGAGGCAAGTACTAAAAAAATATTTCAAAAGTCGAAAGCAACTTTACCGGTATTTTTGTTGAAGAACAAAACAGTTTGCAAACAAACTCGGGCACCGCGCCTAAATAACATTGAAGGTTGCATTCTCATTTTGTAAGCGCCGTTTCAACGCAAGTGGGGCAAGAGTTTCATCGGCTGGTGACGCAAAACCAGCTGAGATGAGAAACGGATTTGCTATACTGGTTTGGACATAGACAGCTATCGACTCGGTCATAAATCAATATAACGAGCTACATAGGGCTCGAATTAAAATGCCGTTGGAATTACTATAGAGTTTATTAGAACTGCGCAAACACGTATAAAACAGGTACAAATATACACAGCCAGTACAAACTGCACGATTCAATAGCACGCGCAAAGTCCGTCACTATATCGCTCACCGAATCTACGTCTTGCTCGTATCGTAATCCTCGCTTGACTGCCCCACCCCTCCATTCGGACATTTTTTATACTAACTATTCAGTACAGAAAATCGACCGCGTGCTATTGTCTAATTGCAAATTTTAAATACGAAGTAAACAAAAGAACTCCGAATGCGGGAGGGGAAATAAACCGGGTGCGCGTTTCTTTGTCGGTATGTAAGAATATTCTTACAAGTTTATACAATAACAGCCCATAACTGTCCCACCGCTGGGCTCGAGCCACCCACTGTACAGGAACGGACAGAATACCCGCCACGCTTGTCCAAAGCGGCTTGGCAGGTTTGACACATCGGTTATCTTGATGTGCGGGTTGCATCACGATGTTTTCCTTCACCGTTGTTAGTACGTGGTAATTGTAACAATATGCACATTAGGTCAGAAAACTGTCTAAGTGGTGCATGCGTTCCGACCAAGATCGAACCCGCGCCCTTTGCGTTTAGGACGCGTACGCTAGTCATTTAAATCGGTCCAGTCGTTTCGAAGGTTAGCCGGTACAAACAGAGAAACAAAAAAATATAAAAAAACTACATTAATGCTATTTCCCTTCTTAAATTCCCCAGCCTCGGTTTTTTTTTAAAAAATACGCGTACAGCTATACACCTATTACCTACATTTATATACCTACATTTATACTTGCGGGGCGCACATGCGATGAGTGTGGTATTATAAAGATATGATAGATACCTATTGACCTATATACTTTTTCACAAACAGCTGCTTACGTATTCGTCCGATTTCGGAGCAGCTCGTCTCGAACCGTGCGAGCTTCGTACAGTCGTACTATATACACGTTAAGCGAACGCTCGCCCGAGCTACATGGTAGGCGGAGTGGGGGGTGTTAGGTTTTATTTTCGTTACGGAATTTCTTGATTCGGTCGCCGCGCTCAAAGCCCGCAATAAAAGTTATGCAATATCTTAATAATTTCATTGTACAGAAATTCGACCTCTACAGTTTTATTGTACTATATGCATAGATGGGGTTCTTCATCCTGAATATCCTGCATTATTAAACATCGAAATTTTCATAAAAAAGACATGAAATTTATTAGGTTTCATAAAAAGTAGGTAAGTATATAACCCGTTTATTAGCATTCAGGATGAATCAAATTTTCCATTGCATTATTTCCTTATAATTAACCTTGTTTATCTGTTTCTAGAAACAGGTTATCTAAAATGGCTAATAAAAGTTGCTTTTGGATACAGTCTGTTGCAGAATGATACATTTTATTACATTATAAGTTGTCCCAAATTAAATACAAACATATGGAAAGTAAAGGACGAAATTTCTTTATTAACTTAACTTAAATAAGTTTTTTTAAAGGTTCATATATACAAGTTTTTGAGATCCTGGTCCTATGGCCACCTTCCGACTCCTTCATCAGATCAGCTCCATGATATAATATTATTGCATTGTCACGCAATATACATATGCGTGCAATTTCAGCTCAATCGGAAACCGCGAGGTTGGTCAAATTTAACTTACAAGATTCCGCCTGAACTTACATACATAGGTACATACATCAATTGCATGTTAAAACTTACAATAAAATAAGTTATAGATAGTACAAGCGATTATAGATAACAAATCACTGCCAGATGGGAGCGTGCCCAGAAGGCTGGCTGCATTGTCGCGCTGCGCTGTATTATCCCCGCAAATTTTAATGCGCGGTGCGCAGCTAGTTATTCTATATTCTCTGATAAAGAGGGTTATAATTATGTTCATCTCCGTTATCAAAATCCGTATTTACTAAATATCACGATAATCAGTCAAGCCATTACAAAGGCCATGAAGAAGACAGAACAAACATACACCTCGAAACACTTATTTATGTTTCTAAAATTAATATCGATAATCGGATTATATTGTTAACAAGCTGTGCCTTATAGCAGCAGCTATCTACCGGTGAAAGTCACATCAAAAGCGGTTCAGCCGTTTCAGAGATTAGCCGGAACATCCAGACAAACAGAAATTTTAAAATTGATTTTTGATAATATTTTCTTATGTTATCGAGACTATTATACATATTAATTGATTTTTTGACATAGTACCGTATATACGTTCATACGCATTTAGTAAAAAGATGTATTTTGACATTACAAACATATTCTTTAATTCAAAATTATCTGTATATATATATATATATATATAT
This sequence comes from Dendrolimus punctatus, assembly GCA_012273795.1. Taxonomy (NCBI): domain Eukaryota; kingdom Metazoa; phylum Arthropoda; class Insecta; order Lepidoptera; family Lasiocampidae; genus Dendrolimus; species Dendrolimus punctatus. The sequence goes on from CM022528.1 coordinate 3,152,804, forward strand.
ATATATATATATATATATATATATATATATATATATATATATATATATATATATATATATATATATATATAGATCAATGAACTAAAACACAATGACTATTTTTTTATAGTAGTAGAGGTTCGCATTTGGCGGAGATATGGACTAAGAAAGAAAACACTTATATAAGCGTGTTCCATCTTCTTACATCTTCTATACTTGTAATAAATAGAAGGTGCTTATCTGACTGGTAGTTTGATCTAATCTGCATATTAGGAACGATTTGTTTGGATAAGGATTTTTTAAAAGTTAACAGCAGACAAACACTCACATTGTATATCCCCAAGCTAAACAAGTTCCGCTTGTGTTGTGGGTAATATACAACGGACTACTCTGGGGCCGATCCCAGACACCCAGACCATAGTAAATAACAGAATGTTCGTTTCCGAAATGTACCATGCCAGGAATCGAACCCGGAGCCTATATATACGCTCCGTCCAGGAACGGAGAATGAATAAAATTTCCTGCAGCCGGGTGGCCTGGCGTAAGAGGGGCCAAAACAACCCACAGCCAGGTGGTAGAGCATTTGCCCGACTGGATGGCTACCACCTTTGGTCTAAAGTATGTCGCCATAAAAATATTGAGTAGTGTTCCGTTATTAGTGACCAGGTTCCAGTCTCCCTTAAGAGAAGAGCGGTGCATTTGTAGCACCTTTGGTGTTGCAAATTTCCATAGGCGATGGTAACCGCTTTCCATCAAGTGAGCCGTCTGCCTTTCTGCTGAACTCCTGTAATAAAAAATACGGGATTTGAATACAACCAGCTTGTTCTGGATAAACAGAATCTGGTAATGAGTCTCATTCACTCTTACGGCGACTACCGGTGCCTGGTAACACTTAACCTTGCACTGAACTGATTATAAATACATTACCAACCTTAAAAACTAAATGTGTTGATTAAAATTGTACACATTTACATACAAACGTTTCAACACAAGTCATATACTCGCGGCAGCGTTGACCTTGGTACTAAATTGCTTGTAATTACAGCACAATTGTATTTTAATGTAAGTGTGCCTCATCATAATCGAAGCGGAAAAAAACATAAGGACACTGATTTTGTCATGACTTGTTGATGGGTAATTTTAAAAGTTAGAAACAAATGTAATTCGTAAAATTTTATCCGCACAGGAACGAAGAAAGAATACAAAATACAAGGCCAGGCGGCTTGTCGTAACAGACGGTAAAACAACCCACAGCCAGGTGGTAGGCCATTTGCCCGTCTGAATCGCTACTACACCTGGGTTAAAGCATGCCGCCATAACTACCTTGAGTTGTGTTCCGGCATTAGTGGCCAGGTTCCAGGTTCTACGAGTCCGGCAGTACACTGGTAGCACCTTTAATGATGTAAAATTTTATGGGCGACAGTAACCACTATCCATCACGGAGGGTCAGCCTCTGTCTGCTATACTCCAGCAACAAAAAATTTTCGTGTATACATAAATTTCAATATTTTTATTACCATAGACCAAAAACAAACTACTTAATGTTAGTTACATTTTTTATAAACGAAATATATTATATTGATGACTAGCTGTCCCGGCAGACGTCGTCCTGCCCGGAAAAGCTTCTATCGATATGTCGACAGCAGCGCCATCTACCGAGTCCAATTGTAAACCAACTCAGAAACCTTCTCTGGCTCATGCACAACAACTTTGCTAAATAGAGATCATCATATGATCAAATGTATAGTTTACGATTCTGTAAAGAACATACAGACAAACATTCATTTTTATACATAAAGACTTGTGGTCATTTACTATAGGAAATTTGGGTTTGGATATAAATCTATTAGGCCTGGATCTGTGACAGTTGTACATGCATTTAAACTATACATAATTATTGTAATTAATGATAATATCGAAACTAAACACATTACACATAATAACGAGGCTATGTAACCTATCATCATGAACTTTGAAAAGTACTTACTATACAATAGAAAATTCTCTAAGTGATTTCAAGTAAATAATTGATATATTTAAATATTCATTAAAATCAAACGTAGGTAGTATATAGGGATACATATTTAGGTTTAAAAAAAGCAATTACATAAATAAAATAAATGTGTCCGCGCTTAAACTGGATGGTCTCTCAGGACTAGCTTTAAAACGCAACTTAGTAATCAGTTACTAAGTTTGTCTTGTTTGTTCAATTCAAAACTGATTGTGTATGAAAGACAAAATTGAAAATTTAATCTTCACTTTTACAATTGCGTTAAATTTCATATCTTTAGCCACAGGGCCCCAAGTCAGAAGGTATCAGAAACGTGTCATGGTCATTCAATGGCGGCATAATACAATACAACAGTAAAGCAAAAGTAACTATTATTGTGCTAGCGTATCACTATTCCATCAGAATTGTTTTAGCAGATTTGGGGCCCAGATCTCGGAGTGTTACTATGCCTAAAAGTTAGGTACTTTTTCAGAATCCTAATGATGCCATCAAAGCAAAAGAAGTCTCCATTCAGCTGAGATAAGAATATTGAGATGGATGTCCATAAGGGGATCTTGGAAAGAATCTGGTGCGAACCAGTGACTGAGAAATTGAGAGGAACATTATTTTTAAGATGAAAGACACGTGACAAAAATAATGTTAAACTGCAAGATTGATGAGTACAAGTGTAAAAGTAGAAAAAAGAGATGGAATAGTTGTATGAAGGATGATATATATTTTTAGAGCCGGAGTACAGCAGACAGGCTGACAGCCCTACTGATGGCAAGCGGCTACCCTCACCTATGGACGTTTGTAACACCAGAGATCTCACCAACGCACTGCAGGCTTCGATGAAATTTTATGACACCCTTTTTGAAAAATTCCATATCGCAGCGCTATGGAAATATCTCGGCTGGGAGCTTATTCCAAATCCCCACGATTCGCAAGAGAAACGCACTACAGAACCGTTACGCACATGACTAAAGCGGCTTAAGCAAGTGGGGGGAACTCCCAACCGATGGCGAGCGGTGCCATGCTAGAAAGAGGACGAAAGCATTATTCTAAACAGTTCTTCGTGATACTCCCCGTTATATATATAATAATCTGTGGTGTGACAGAGGACTTCTGCCAGAATAGAGAAGTATGGAAGGAAAAGACATATTGTGTTAACCCCAATTAATTGCGAGAAGGTGAAAGAAAAGAGCGATTACAGTATTCATATTGGTTTCCAGATTCCCAGTGATAACGGTCATGGCAAAATATTTTTTATAGGATTTACTTTATTTAGTTTCCTCAAATCGAACAGCATCTTACTGCTATCATGAGCAGTAGGATCTCCCTCATCAATGTGCAATTTAACTTATGGAAACAAAAATTATACAATTGATTTATCGCTTGTTCCAGGACTGATGAGCGAGGCATAGTCATGAAGGTCTACCAGGGATTAGCTTTGACTGTGGAGATCTTGATGCTATACATAAAGATGACCTTGACCTGGATATATTGTATTTATCAATTCTTCGTCCCACCAGAACCTAAGAGCGTTAAAGGAGAAATCGTACTGGTAAGAAGCGAATTTGCTATTTTAAATCACATGTTTTTCAAACTTATAATCTTTTCCCTGCTATCCCCAGATTACGTCACAAGAGTTTCAGAGAGATTTTGGACCCCTCCTCGTCCTTGTTACAGCTGGTCACATGCGTGAGACTCCTCCCTCCCTAGTGTGACATAACATATTTTGTAATATCAAAAAATTATTAAATTAAACAAAACACATTTATCAGGAGCTCCGTAATAGATTTTACTTCTATCTTAATTATTTTTTAGTAATTTGAACATTGTACTCATACACGTAGTGTTGGAAATGTTTTGAAGTTTTTCGTTAAAGGTTCTTAAGGAAGCATAAAAAAACGTTCAAAGTTACACAAATCTTTTTGAATATGACTGTTAACATATTAGATTTGAAATGTCACGAAATTTAGGATCCGGCACTTCGTCGACGTTCCCCCTAACCTGTAAATAATATTTATTTAGTCTAGACACATGTAAAATACAAGCTCTCTTATATCCTATAATTATAAATCTAACAACTGATATCTCTACTTCACAACGATAAGCAATCGTTTTCTCGAATGTTCCACCACTTTTGTTGGGACTACTCTAATTTAAGGCATCGTCCGAATAATTCCTGTAACCGGGCATTGCTGGAGCACAATGTGGCCTGACAACTTTAGACATTATTGAACTTTATGTACTACAGCTCTTAAAATGACTTCAGCAAAATGTATTGTTGAATGTCTTCAACCATTTATTTGTAGCCAAGGTTGCAACTTTTATATCTTTAAAGAATTATCGTTTTGGTTACAGATAACAGGCACTGGCCACGGTATGGGCAGGGAAACAGCACTCCGTTTTGCTCGACTTGGCGGCATAATTGTCTGTGTTGACATTAATCCCACAGGAAACCAGGAGACAGTTGATCTTATCAAAGAGCAGAAAGGAAAAGCCCATAGATACGAGTATGTCCATAGCATATAGCTTGATTAGAATCAAGGCTTTCAAACTTGTTTAGTACTGAGAGAGCACGAATCAAAACGATATAAATAAAATTAAACACCAAAGCAAAATAAGAATAAATCTATATCTGTATCGTCATTGTCATTAAAAGCAGAGTTAGTGAAAAACAGCAGGACATTGCGTTCCCAATATTTTGTGTTGATTATCTGCGTCTTATTGATCACCTTCTTACAGTCATTAGGAAAGTGATTATTTAATAGTAATAAACTATAAATAGTGATCCTTATCGTCTGTGATTAAAATAACCCGCCGCAAAAAACTATTTACGCAGTTCAGTCAAAAACGTACGAGATTGTCATGCGTACAATGTTATGGTCTCATAATACGGAAATTGATGGGCGTTAAAACTTAACTAAAACAACTGTCATTCTAATCAAGTTAATTTTAAGGACTGGACACTGTACGAATATTTTTATAAATAATAGTGTTGTCAATCAATATCTGTGATTGAGGGCCCTGAGTATCCTAAACGTTTGCTACGTAGCCCACTGACATGCAGAGGATCCAAATTCGAGTCCTCGCATGGTAAACCTTCGTAAACGAACTATCTATTATTTGTTTATTGTAAATGTCTATGGTTGGCCCCAGAGATGTATCTTGATCACCCGTTACACAAACGGATTTTCTTTTTTTCAAAATATCACAATCAGTGTTTACAAAGTCATGGCGTATTTCTTGGTACTTCTATACTCTATTTGTCCCTCATACCGTTTTTGTCTCTCCATCCATCTTCGTTTTATACTTTTTTTCAAAATTATAAACCTTTCGAATTTTAGGTGTGACGTTACTAACCGAGAAGCGATCAAAGTAATGGCAAGCAAGATTCGCAATGAGGTCGGTGATGTGACGATGCTCGTCAATAATGCCGGTATTATGCCCTGCAAATCTATTATGCAAACCACCGAGAAGGAGATCTTGGCCACCTTCAATGTCAATATACTCGCGCATTTATGGGTAAGTTGTATAAATAATTCTCATTTAATTTAACTCTCATTAATTTAACAAACTATATTCAATGTTTAAAAGTCATTTGAGTGTTGCTTTAATGGTCATTTTCTATACTAGTCATTTGGTATAACGGAGAAGTAGATCATTTATGAATACTGTGTTTAGAAGTTTATAGCAATTTTTAGAAAATGGAATTCCTCTTATACAGCGTGTTTCATTTCAAATGACAATAAATCATATCTTTAACGGTTGTACTCCATAGAATTTTTTTGTTACTATTAAATCAACCGTAATGTCAAAATTAAAATTTTGAAATTTCCGAACAAATTAATAACGATAAAATGGGAATAAAAAACAGAACACTTGTAAATATTGATTCGCGAGCGAGAGCGTAAGAATGAACAACTTCCGCGTTTAATGATGAAGAGACGAGCTGGAAACATGATACATTGGTCACTAACCTACCGATTTAGACACAATAACTGATACATGTTGTTGTAATATTCTGAAATGAAAAATGAGGTCCTGTGGCTAAACCAAAGAAGTTACCTTGATTCATTTTTGTATTTGAGCAGAGTACGTCATGAAGATAACGTGGTCTGATTTATTGTCGTAAGGTCTGAAACACGCTGTATATTTCAAAGCTATTTTTCCCAAAAACTTAATGCAGGGAATTAAAATGTATCTAGATTTGTACCCCTCTACAACAGTATAGGGAAAAAGCAAGAAAGAATAAAAAAGGTAAGTAAAAATAACTCCAACAAAATTGGTTAGAGCACGTTTGTTTGAATGGATTTTACTTGCAAACCTGCTTCATATTCGATTGCATTTTTAATTAAAATTATGTATGCTGGCTTCTTTGGAAGACATTTGCAAAAGCTACGAGACCGCTTAATGTATATTATGTAGGTACTTATATAGTGAACATTGTAAAGTTTTTATAATATCTGTCATGGTCCTGATTAACTGTGAACGTATTTATAAATTTAATAAAAATACTTCATCAACTCGGAGAGAACATTGGAACTTCTTTTTTTTTAATATAGAGAAATCCGAACCAAGTAGTGTTAAATTTATAGGCTGATCACAAAGTTTAAATCCTTACAGTTGGTACAAGAGTTCCTGCCTTCAATGATGGAAAAGAACCACGGTCACATCGTCGCCCTTTCCTCGATGGCTGGTCTAATCGGTCTCAGGAATTTAGTTCCGTACTGCGCTACTAAGTTCGCAGTCAGAGGCATGATGGAGGCATTACACGAAGAACTGAGGGAAGACGCCAGGGATTTCAGTGGAGTGGGTATTTTATATTTATTCTGCAAATTGCACTGAGCTGTTGTACGCTGTTTATAGGAGTGCCATCATCACTAAGTGACCATGGAAGAATATTAGTTTTCTGTATCCATTTCAGTGATAAACCCTTACTAGTATAAAATAAATTAAATTATTCCTTAAATTAGGTTGCCTGGATGATATCGCTTTAGGCGATAAAGCCGCCTATTGTTTCTACCATGACGATATTGTAACTGTGCGTTTTTGGAATTGTGTATTTGGTGAGCGATAAAGTATTATCTAACTATCTAAAAGAATTAAAAATACTTTATTTGGCTTAGGCACTTGTTTGGTAAAGATGTAGAAAGCGGCGTCTAGCATTAGTCGCTGTTGGACGCCGATTTCATTCATTCGATTATCACATCCTAATTATACATGTTAACAATAAGCAGAGAAATTTATGTCACAAAAAAATCAATTAGCCAATATAAAATAATAATAACATATTACTTTAAAATTTGTCAATAAAATAATCTTTGACATATGATCTGTCAATTAGAAATTCCTTTAGTTTATGTTTAAAACTATTAAAGTTCTGAATATTAATTATTGATTTTGGTAGATGGCTATAGATCCTTGGAGCAGTACATATCTTGCTGTTATTTAACAGTGAGGTTCGATTTATAGGACAATAGTACAAGTATTAAATTAGTATAGTAGTTGAAATATTTAAGGCTACTACAATTAATAATCAATGATGATAAGGATAAATTTGGATTTTCTTAGATAGCTGGAAAACGTCTTACAATATCACAGACATCCGTCAAGTCGCCCTTACGTGACATGACATTCTCTTTATATTCATAAACGTTGGTAGAGGTTGGCGCTGAAGAAAGAAACCTCCGCGCTACATTAGTATTTTGATTATAGTATTGTGACTGAGAGGTCGGAGCTTTTCCCCGCCTAGCTCATTGGAACGCTCAGGTCCCAATTTGGATTCCTGATATGGTAAATTTGGTAAACGAACTCTATTTAATTTAAATTGACCTACGCGTCTGGAATCGGTCCCAGAGTTGTCCCGTTTAGATTGCCCACAATACAAGCACAACTCCTTAGCGAGCGTGCATATATGTGACACTGGCTAGATACACTGACTATGCGAAACTACATATAAGTAAATATTAAAAAGAAGTGTTATTATTGCTGGAGTACGGACTCAGGCTGACGATTTATCTGATGGAAAGTGGTTAGCGAGAACACCTGCAACACCAAAGGGACTGGCAATATGCTGCCGGTCTAACCAGAATAAAAACCTAAGCGCTAATGCAAGAACACGATTAAATGCTGTTATGGGGGCATACTCTAGAACAGAATGGTAGCCTTCTAGATGGGCAAATGCAATACCACCTGGTATGTGTGATTAATGCTCGTTATTCTGCGTTCTGACTTAAATAATATATTTTCAGATTAAATTTACAATAATCTGCCCATACATAGTCGACACTGGTCTGTGCAAGAACCCAAAGATCAAATTTCCTTCGCTGATGAAGATTGTGACAGTTCAGGAGGCGGCTGAAAATATCGTGGACGCTGTCAGGAGGAACTACTTCGAAGTCACAATTCCTAGCTCACTTTATTACATAAATCAGGTTAGTTTTACTTGTATAAGGTTTTAAGTCCTTTCTCTGAAATGGATTTTATAAGGATTTCTAAACCAAGCAAAATATGGCAAATTAAATTTGGGTTTGTAGCTAGTTAAATAACGTCATATAAAAATTTCAGCCATACTAAAATAATTAAAAAAAAAAACAATTCTGAATTGGCGTCTGGCACGGTTTAAACAACAATAAAAATATCTGGCAATAATAGATTCATGTGTCAAAAATTCAAATTAAAATAATAAGCAAAAAAGAAACCTTAAAATGCTTTGAAAAATTGATATTTTCGCTGTACAGATACGATGCGCGCTGATGATTGCGTTCATTACTCCTCCAGCATCACTACCTCCAGCCAGACTGCCCGTATGACGTCCGCATATCTAAAAACTGGCCTTCTTGAAATTCTCTCTCGAAAACGTTGCCAGCTCTTAGACGATAATTAAGATCAATACCGTGCTGTACTAAATTCGAATAAGACTAGGAAAGTGTACAATGGAAAATGAAAAGATAAACATACTACCTACGACTGCGTAAATTGAGTGAAATCTGCCGTATTTAGAAAACGTTGACCATGGGAGTTGATATTCAAACAAAAATGTTGCCTGATGACACCAGACGATGGGCGTAATGATTTAATTAAAAACCGTTTAAAACAACGGACAGAAATTGGCTGCGAAACATGGCCGAAGGTCACGTAGATTAGTTGGTTTTCTGTCAACCAAAATGCATAAGCCGCGCCGCGACAGCGGCCGGCGAGTGCCAGAACAAACTGATATACATTTATTAACTGACTAGCATGTCCTAGCGATAAATCATTAATTTAAATTAGACTGAATTTATCACAGATTCTTAAGTGCATATACATAATTTACCTTCGAACGTTTCCTAAATACGCTTCCGTTTCATCAGCTACCGTTTCCGCATTCGAAAAGCTGGTACTTCAAATGCAACTTAAAAGTGTAAAACGATTAATTAAAAAAAATACATAGCAAAGAAATTAATATCATCAGCCCATAAACACCAAAAGGAAAATGGTCACTATCGTTACCTATCATGGTTTGCAGATAGAGTTTTTGAAAACTCTACAATTTCAAGGATTTGTTATCCCAGAAGTAACACGACATCCACATCGCCTTTATCATTAGATAAATTTGGAAAGCGTATCACTTGTGTACATTTGCGATACCAAAGGCGTTACCATTTTGCTACCGGTCTCGATGGAAGGACTGGCTATTGATGCGGGAATATAACATTCGATTGGTATCGCACCATACTCTAGACCAGAGGCCTAATTCTGCAATTTCAAAATCTTGGCGTCTTGAAGATATTAAAATTACAATCACATTTCGATAATGTAAAAAAAATCGTATTCTACTAAATCCACAATATCTTCTCGACATCGTCACGGCAGAATAATAATAGAATTTTTTTATTGCGTTAGCCGAAATAAATATTCAAAAGCTTAAAAAAAATTTTTTTCACCATTTTACGCTATAAATATTTATGAAACCAGGGTGGCGTGTCACGGCTACGTTATTAGTATTAATAAAATACCAAAATCAGGCAAATAAAGATTGTGATGATAATGTCCGGCGATATTGACGAGACAGTAATATCACCCGGTCACAGGCTTTTTCCTCCATTTCTGTGCGAATGCTTGTAATATCGCTGCTCCATCTGGAGTAATATAAGTGTTAGTTACTGTGTCACGCAGATGTAGCTAAGGGATTGATGCGTTATTTGTGATACGTCATAATATTTATTAATTCCTAATGACCTTAAACATTGACATGTAATGTATGTGTTGCGATACTGATGTTGCGAACTCCCATACCCCCACGGCCCGCTTATTGCGGACATGTAGCTCGCCCGATTAGCAGCTAAATGTCTGCTTATAAATAGTACCTTAGCGAATGCGGTGCGAGCCACCGGCAAGTCAGTTAATCAAGTATACAACCAGTTTCCGAATCAAGATACACTTATGAGAAGAAAAGGAAGACCAGGGAGCATTCGGAAGACTCTACAGGCATTTTGAAAATACTAATGAATTTTATCATTGCAACTAAGGTATGTGAGGGTAATAAGGTCTACTTAAGGGAGCTTTGAAATAAAATAAAAACTATGTATCCGAATCAACAAATTATAGTATTAATTAAACCTACAGACCAATCACTATAAAATAAAAAGAAAAAATTGCCACTTTTGCCGTAAACAAACATAAAATTAAACATTTTCAAAAACCTTGTCGGTAGGCCTTATACTACAGTAGGATAACAAACATTTCAAATTGTATTTTTGGTACTTAGGCCTTATTACCTGCACCTACCTTATTTGTTTGATCGGTGAAATCGATACAATTTCTGGTATTACTGTTCAGAGGAACATCCGGGTTTTAGTGCTAACTTGTGTTGATTGACTTGAACGTGCCATTTAGTACCATTTAGTGCCATTTTAGCCTATAATTAATACAATCCATATTTAAGAGGTGTTTCAATGATTATACCACCTGCACCGTACAGCACGTGCACACCAATGTAGCTAATAATTCAAATCAAATCAAAATAATTTATTGCATAAAAACATGGTTATACAAAGGTCTTGTTGTTATATACTGAGAACATGTTTTTTGCTGGTTGGGCCTACAGTTTTTTTATTAATTTTTAAACTTATATTATAAAGGTAGTACACACTTATTGGTTTTAATTATTATCAATAATATTTTAATCTTAAAATTTTGCCTATATAGCCTTAAATTTACAAATAATAAACGACGCACAATTTAAATTTAAATCGGTTTCTAATGATATTTCTAAGGTATTTATAAGATATTATAAATATATTTAAACACTTAATATTCTAACTTATCAATTATATTTAATTACGTGCGTTATATTTAACAAGCCGCATTTAGCCACAGCTGCCAACACTCGTATGATCCCAGATGGAGCAGGGACATAGGGAATACAGTTTAAATATTACGTGAGTCTTAAATATTCCTCTTAGGGCAGATTTTTAATGCACCAGGTAAAACGTAAAGTATAACACGGAAACATTTAAAATGGCCTTTGCACGAGTAAAACAATCGATCTGTTTCACTTTTTCATTTAGTCAGGTTATAATTTAGTTGACAATCGGCCCTTAATTCACAATTATCTTCATGTTACACGCACTAGTTGCACTGACATTGAGGCAGGTAACTCGATAACCCTAGCCTGATGGAACAAGTCACCTCTAGAACTAGTTCTTAAGACCAGTTCTGTAAACAGGCAAATAGGATTTAAATACCTTTATAAGGTACTATAAAAACGTATGTGTGAAGCCTTGATGCTTGTCGCTTGAGAGGTGTGAACCGGATTTTACCTTATCAAATCAATTAAAGAGTTAATTAATGTTGATATTTATGTTATAGTGACTCATATATTCTTAGTAATAGATATAAGATATAATGCTTTTAAATATGGGAAGATATAACTAACCTATTAATAAAATACACTACAAAACAAACCAAAACTACAACATACAACTTTAACATGTGACTTTTTTTTTCATTGCAGGAGTTCAGCAGACAGGCAGACGGCCCACATGGAAAGCGGTTACCATCGCCTATGGATATTTGCAACACCAAAGTTGCTACACATGCGCTGCTGCTCTCTTAAGGGAGACTGGAACCTGGTCACTAATGCCGGAACACAACTCAAGGTTGTTGTGGCGACATTCTTTATATCAGGGGTGGTTCATGTTCATTCAGTAGAGCAAATGCCCTACCACCTGGCTGTGGGTTGTTTAGTCGCCTCTTACAACAGGCCGCCGGCCGCAGGAGATTGTATTCTTTCTCCGTTCCTGCACAGATAAATTTATGGAGTGCCCCTTATGCAATATTTATTTTAAACTTTATACTTTCAGATATGCCGAGCCATGCCCCGAGCTGTCCCCCTTTACCTGAAGGACTTTTTGGATTCAGGACTGGAGGCACATTAACAAAAATGCATGAATACATAATTATTGTATAGGTGTCTATTACAAAATATTATTCCCGCAAATTGCTATTGCGTTTGGCCGCCATTTCGGTGACGTAACCGTAGCCGAACACTCAGTACTGTTAGCATCACTGGCCGGCGAGTACGCGTACATATCAAGTTGCGGATGACGTCACGCGAATGTTAATTTGACAAGGCTCCAGCGCATTAGCAATTTGCGGGGATAATAACGCTACGTCTACACTGTATTATTGTTTTGTTCGACCATCGCTGCGTTACTTGGTGGTGTATATTAAGTTAGGATGAAACGGGTTGTATCTTTTGTTGCCAATCTGTAGGATTGTAGCGCGTCGGTTCAACGTAGCGATGATTGAAAACGTCAAAATAATACAAATGTGGAACAAGCCTTATTCTCTCAATTTTAGGACTTGGTAACTTACATCTATCTAACGGTCACACCGAATATGCTTTGTAATATAATTGCATTATAAATCACAAACACACCTTAACTATTAAAAATCGCAGTAGTGGTTATTCGCGTATCCTAATAGATGAAACGGGTCGTATCTTTAAGTTGATGCTAATGATCAAGAAATTATCATTATATTATTGATACATGAAGCAAAAACTTTGTACCCCTCATCACGAAAATTGCGTGGACGGAGAAATATGACATTTCGCACACTTATAGTTTATATATACAAGAAGCGACGAATCCTATTTTTTTAAATTATGCATAAAAAATACATAATTAATCAAAAAAACATCACACACACTCCATGTATGATGTATTTGACACACGCATATGTACTCTCTTGTTTATTATTCAAGTCAAATGGATAGTGTAGCCATGGAGAAATTTGTGATTATACCTAGTAATATAGTCTAAGACATTAATTATTATGGTCGAATTTCGACCACTAGTTCATGGAACCAAGCAAACAGTTAAACCGAGCAGTGTCCAATGTACACCAAGCTTAAGTGTCACTTTAGGGCTTTGATAATTTTGATGTATTATAGCTGTACACGTTGAATATGCTTTGTTATTACAAAGCATATTAGTAAAAAGAGGTATTCCTCTCTTTTGTTCTTCACAATTATTCGGGGTCGGCACAATATGTCTTTTTCTTCCATACCTACTCTTCTATTCTGACATACTCCTCTGTCACACCACAAATCATCATATCAACCTTCATGCAATCCATCCATCTTTTTTTCGTCTACCTTTACATCTGCATCCATCCATCTTGTAGTTCAAACATTCTTTTTGTCACGTGACTTTCATCCCTCCTCAATATATGCCCATACCAACTTGTTCTTCCTCTCAATTTTTCGGTCACGGGTGCAACTTTGAAAGATCCCCTTATGTACTCATTTCTCACCCTATGCATTCTCGTAACACCACAAATCCATCTCAACATTCTCATATCAGCTGAGTGGAGATGTTTGTGGTCTATCACTTTAGTGGCCCAACATTCGGACCCGTATAACATGACCGGTCATATGATACACACGTCGTCAGCCATTCACAGTCCACTGCTGGACGTAGGCCTCCCCAAGACGGCGCCACTCATACCTATCCGCTGCCTTTCTCATCCAGTGCCTACCGGCGACCTTGCGTAGGTCGTCGGTCCATCGGGCTGGAGGGCATCCGACACTACGTTTACCGAGACGCGGTCTCCACTCCAGGACTAGTCTGCTCCAACGGCCATCGGTCCTGCGACAGACGTGACCGGCCCACTGCCACTTCAACTTGCTAATTTTGCGAACCATGTCGGTTACTTTGGTTCTCTTACGGATATCCTCATTTCTAATTTTATCCATAAGAGAAACACCCAACATAGCTCCCCCCATAGCCCGTTGAGTGACTTGGAGTCATATGATACATCTATACATTATTATCATCGATCAATAATTACCTATTAGTGATCGATGATTATTATGTGATCTTTTACTTTCAGTGGCATTAGTTTGTGTGTTTATACATGTTTTATAATACCATAACATTTATAAGTCTAAAAACGACTACGTGTAGTTACAATGTTTGTTAATAATAATAATAATAATAATAAATCTTTATTGCCAAAAAATTTTTTTGTTACAAGAACTTTTAGAAGTCCCTAACTCCCGAGCTAGGCATGAAGCCTGTGTTTCGGGAATCAGTGCCCTCTCACATTAGAATTTACTTAAAACACAAAAAATACAAATCGGTAACAGAATACTTATGTCTAGTGAGTAAGCGTGTGGTGTAAATGCACGTGAGCGCGCGTCCGCGCGCACATCGCGCGCGTGTATGTGTGTGTGTGTGTGTGTGTGTGTGTGTGTGTGTGTGTGTGTGTGTCTGTGTGTGTGTTTGTGTGTGTGTGTGTGTGTGTGTGTGTGTGTGTGTGTGTGTTGTGTACGTGTGTGTGTGTGTGTGTGTGTGTGTGTGTGTGTGTCTCTGTGTGTGTTTGTGTGTGTGTGTGTGTGTGTGTGTGTGTGTGTTTGTGTTGTGTACGTGTGTGTGTGTGTGTGTGTGTGTGTCTGTGTGTGTGTTTGTGTGTGTGTGTGTGTGTGTGTGTGTTGTGTACGTGTGTGTGTATGTGTGTAACTACGTATGTACTGTACAGTTGCTATTAAGATAGATAGGTTAAAACATTGCTTCGGTAGTAGCGTAGTCGAGGGTAAGTAGCCAGTTTTTTAGTTTAATTTTAACTTCCCGACTAGTGAGTCCATGTACATTTATTTGTTTATTTATCTTGTTATATAGTATCACAGACATATAGCATTGCTGCCGTCTTGCAAAGCCAGTACGATACATTGGAGTTGGCAATATGTTGGTTACAGCACGTTTCTTATCACTAGTATTGTCACATTTTGGTGTAATTTTATGTTGTTTTAGAGTTATATTGAATATATATAACTGCCTAACGGTTAACACGTTACTTTTTTCATATAAAAGTTTTGTGGGAAAGCGATAGGGACTGAACGTTAAGGTTTTTAATAACGATCTTTGAGCCCTTTCTAGTTGGATCATATATGATTTAAGATTTGTTACTTACTGCCGCACTCAGAGTTAGTTAATTAACTTTAAATAGCATCAACTGATTCTTTCACACTGTTTTACTTCAGTCTTTATTTCATGTCGGCGATAGTAGCAATTGTCACGTTGTAGATGAATATTTTCTAATTACGAAATCATTACTCTTTGTTATATATAAACATAGGTAAAAAATTAATGTTCTTCAAACTAATCTTTATTTAACCTTTGTAAGTGCGGCAGATAAGTTTTGTCTTTTTCTTTCTTGTTCTTTTACTGGGAAGTATTTATGTTGAGAAATATTGAGATACAATATAATTAATATATTTCAAGTCAAAATTTTCTTTCATTTTATTCACCTTCGAGTGAGAATAAACAATTTTAATAGTTAAAAGTATAATAAATTAAAACATAATTGTAGAATCATAATATCCATCTTGCCTTATTAAAATAACATTAATAATAAAATATTATGTATTTTCCGTTATTGTTTTAAGATTGTTATATATTGAATGAATTTTAGTAGATCTTTGAACTAATTAGTTATATAAAATAATTAAATGTAAGTATAAAGAACTAAAATAAAAAAGTGATAGGTTAATCAGGGTGTGGTGAAACTATTTTATTTTGTGGAAATCTCGAGAACGTTTTCATGTATGACTAACAGCCCTACATTCTCGAAAGCTTTCTTGTAATTGTGATATAGGCTTAACTTGTTAGGTTAAGTTAATCTAAGCATTATTATAGTTGTTGTTAAACAATTTTTTGGGAATCATTAATTACTATTTTACATAGTTGCGTTTTCGTGGCACGAAGGTTAACCTTTCATGGTTATATTTTTTGAATATTTAATAATTTCCAAAATGTTCTCTTGTCGCCAACATGGTTTTACACAAATAAAAATTCACCCCGGTGTATCTGTGAAGTAATGAATGTGAATTTCAGTAGCACGTGACAGTGAACGAATCGCGTAAGCGGCAAAGAGCTAATATTGCGTAGTAAGTAACATTACCATTGTATAGAAACTGGCGTTTTAGATAATATGAATCAAAATAAGTAAAAGAAAATATTGCGTGTTATAATTAATTATTATTTATTTATTACATTACTAATAGGAATAGATTATTAATAAGTGCATATTGACAGGAAAAATGAGAGAAACATTTTAATTACAAAATATCCCAAAACTGATTTTGTCCAAATAGGTTTGAACATGCTCCCCCCCAGGATACCAGCTATTTATGTGGCGGAGGGCATATATCAGCATATGCCCGTTGTAGTTAGTTCTCCATTTCATGCAAATGTCAATCACTCAAGAAATTCCTTAACACAGGCTTCCTTAACTACTATATACATACTTGTGGGGAAAAAAACAATATTTAATTTTTTGTCTGTCTGTTTGTTCCGGCTAATCTCTGAAACGGTTGGACCGATTTTGATGGGACTGTCACTGGCAGATAGCTGTTATTATAAGAAATACATTAAACCACTTTTAATACTAGAGTTTCGCAAAAAATATCCACGCGAACCAAGTCGCGCGCACAGCTAGTATTGATATTTTTGGACACAAGCTCTTTTCATGAAATTTTTAAATTAAATATTTCTTTTTCTTATCTTCATTTGTCAGTAATGTTATATGACACTCAATATTTTCGTTTACTTCAATTTATATGATCTAAAACACCAGTTTCTATACAGGCATTTCCGCTTGCGAATAAAGTTCAATATAGATTTACATATTGGAAGTTGTTCTGCATTTTTCTGCGCAAACTGTCGATTGGAGTAATAAGCTGTGTAAAACTGTACTAGAGACGCAATCTGATTAATTAGTGCAGCAGCGCTGCTGAATTGGCATACTCGGTATGCGGCGTAACAAAAGCTTGCCAAGCGCCTATATTAGAGAATAATGCAGAGGTTAGAAATATAAATATACGCTTTAAGGTACTGCGTATACCTTGTTCTTTCTTATAAAAGAAATATTTTGATAACATTTCAGTTGAATTGTGTCTTCAGATGATTAATATAAAATTTATACGAATAAGATCTTTTAAAGAAAAACAGTTTATTTGTACTTTACAAGCCTGAACGGTAAACCCTAGAATTTACCTATCCATCATCATCATCATTTACCATCCTAGGATTAACCAACACGAGGTATTCAATGTCAGTGTTTATTAAAAATGAAAAGTTTTTCTGGCCTTTACCATCAGGGAGTGGTAAATCTTAGAATTACCAATACGAGTTGGTAAATGTTGAAGCCTTTGATTTATTATTTTATTTATTTTTAGGCCTTTATATTTTATACCATAAAGAATAGAAGAAGAAAACAAAGAAGATGTTTTAATAGTATGCCTTAATTTTACTACTGGTGACAAAAGACTTATGTATTGTAAACAGCCTTGCAGAGATTCGGGTAACAAAGTACCATATATATGCAAAATATTAACTATTTGTGCAGGGTTTCCCCTTTATTGTTCAGCCTTTGGTGTGACTATTCACATCGCACAGTAAGCAATGAACACCGTCTACACGCCATACCGCCTTTTTATACGTAAATACTACGAAACTACCCTACAAAATAATAATATTATAACATTGCTAAAATAGAAATTACATCATAGTGTTGCCAGGATCATATTATTATCTATGACGATTTTCCATGTGATATTATTCAACATCAACATCTACCAACTCGTATTCCTTAATCCTAAGAATTACCACTCTCTGGTAGTAAAAGTGCGAAATCTTTTCATTTTTAAAAACGCGGACATTTGCCAACTCGTTTTAATGAATTCTAGGATTTGCCGTAGTTCGGGTTTTTACAGTAACATATAGCCAGCATATCGATTTCGCACTAACAAATCCAAAAACGTCCTTAAGAGTCATTTCAGCGAAATTGTTGCTATGGAATGTGAATGTGTTGCAACAATGTTGTATTAATTACTTTATTTAATCAATTTTGTTTTGTTTGAACAAGTAAACTAGCCTTAATATCAAAACCGGATTTATGAGGTTAGTCATTAACTGCGAGCTGCAAGATCTGTCCGAAGTCCAAATGTATTTATAAGATATATATATTAATAAGATACTGATTCGGTAGTGAGAATAATGCAACATACCTCTGTTCTTATTAAATTTTTTGTCCATCCAAAGGTTATCTGGAAGAAATCGCTAATAGTGATAAGACCGCATAGTGTATTGTAAAATTTTGTTTCTGTTAACTGCATCTTTAAAACACAATAAAACATATTCACTTATTCATTCAAAGTACAACATACTGGTGATTTGGTGAATTGTAGACCTGGATTTATCGTGTTTTATTGTTATTCATGGTGATTCATAAATAAATATATTATCTGTTTTGTATTTTTCAACAAAAGATGAGAGGAGAAGCGTATATTTTTTATTTTTAAAATGTGCCATTAAAATGTAAAAAATATAACAGATTTTTTTTATTAACATCACACAGCTTTTATAATCGCTTTTTATAAATTATGCTATTGTGTACAATGTTAGTGTCAATTTTTTAAATCTAATATTAATAAATAAAATCGCCATAAATATATAGTTATATTAATCACATAATTACAAAAAATATGCAAGGTTTTTTCTAATTCAGTGCTCGTTAACGACCTGGACCCTAAGTCTGGTATTGTAATAGTGTCAGGATGTGCGTTCACTGGTGTCATAATGTCATTTTTAATGTTTTTCATGCAAAAGTAACTGTTATTATACTAGGATAGATTTGCCAAAAACATACGTCAAATATATAGAAATAAAAGGTACGTTAGGTATGTTTCTATGCCTCAGCTGGTTGTTGTTCTACTGTAATATCATGCACAGTCTATGTTGTTAGATTTCTTGGTGTACCACCATGACTATTTTGATTGATAAAATATTTTTAGAACTAGAATTTTAGACTAGTATTTAATGTGTGAATTGAAATTATCTTGTAAAAATATTTTTACGGAAATGCTAGAACGGAAATGAAGAGTAATTTTCACGGAAACTGAAGTGTAAAATATCTCTTTAAGCGATGTGATATTTTTGAATGGGATTTCAATAAAATAATGAACTTGAATGATTGCAGTTTGTTTCATTATACAAAAATCGTATACTTGTTTAATCTTATACTATTAAATAAAGCTGAAGATTTTGTTTGGTGGCTTGAACGCGCTAATCTCAGGAACTACTGGTTTGATTTGAAAAAATCTGTCAGTGTTAGATTACCCATTTGTCGAGAAAGGCTATAGGCAGTATAAGCTAATATATCTTAACGCTAAGACAATTTTTTTTACTATTACACGCGGACGAAGTCGTGGGCAGAAACTAGTCCTAAAATATATTTTAATAATAATAATAATCGATAAGCAAACACACATATTGTAACATCCCCAAATTAAGCAAGATACGCTTGTGTTATGAGTAATATACAACGGACTAATCTGGGGCCGATTCCAGGCGCCAAGACCATAGTAAATAACGGAGAAAATATGTTTCCGAAATTTTGTATACCAGGAGTCGAGAACCCAGAGCCTCTGCGTTGAAGTGAGGTAGACCGGCAAAGGCTTAGCCCTCTCAACCACAGAGGCCATTTTATCAATGTGGGCTGTATGTGCCGATACTTTTCACCATGAATGTAAGGTATGATGCCATTGCTCTCCATTTGCCACCAGCCCACCAAAAGCAGTTTCACGAGTGATCTGTTCGGACGTCAAGTCAATCAAAAATTAAAGTATAAAGTATTATATTATATAATAAGGCAATTGAAAGAAGTCTCGCGTGACTAAAGGGCTGGCCTATATTTAGGGCAACGGATTAGCGTTGCCATACGTGGGAATGCGACCAGAATTTTGGGAACGCTCCCCACCGACAGCGATCTGGATTACATCTTTTAGGTTCTTGTAAATACGTTTATAATAGTATTTAATTTCTAAGTCTTTTTATAGTGTAAGTTGTTTATAATTTAGTTTATTTTTAAGTATTATCGCGACAATGCTGGGAGAAGACAAAAAGATGAAGCGAGGGATAACGGGAACAAACACTTACCCCGCCACCAGTCTGCACGTCCACTTTTCACGCAGGAGATGCATACACACTATGATGCGAATTAAATTGTGTAATTATATTTGTTTGCTGATTTTCTAAATTGTTTGTATGTTCAAACAACACGATATTATCCGATGACAACGCAAGCGTTTATTTAGCGAATATTCTTCATTCAAATATCATATTATTTTTAAAAATCGATGAGTTGCTGTAAGATTTACTAAGGAGTTCCTCGGTTTTTATAAAGAAACTTACAGTTTGTCGGTCTTGTTCATAGAGAGTTAGAGCAAGTTTGAACGCTTCTTTATGATTCATAAAGAAGCGTTCAAACTAATTTTACCTCTCTATATAGACCGTCGTGGTAGCGTAATGGCTAGCGCATGCGTCTCAAACTCAAAGGGCGCGGGTTCGATCCTGGCCGGAACGCATGTACCTCTTAGGCAGTTTTCTGACCTAATGTGCATATTGTTACATTACCACGTGCTAACAACGGTGAAGGAAAACATCGTGATGCAACCTGTACATCGAGATAACCGATGTGTAAAACCTGCCAAGCCGCCTTGGACAAGCATGGCGGGTATACTGTCCGTTCCCCTATAGTGGGAGGCCCGAGCCCAGCAGTGGGATATTTATGGGCTGTTATTACATTACTTTACATATATAGACCGTATACGACACATAAAACTAAAGACGCCATTATACGGTGTAAGTAATCAGTTCTCTGATATTTTGCTTTAAACAGCTCATACACTTTCGATATCGACGCAAACACTCTCAAATTTCATGTATACCAATCAGGACGTTTCTCAAATGCTTAAACTAAAGTAAACAATCACTCGTGTTTAGATGCAATATACACTTTGTCGATGGACAACGCCCTTTTTTGTGTTCTGCTCTCGCTTTGTTTATGGACTTGGATTTCTTGGCCTCCATGTAGAACCCAAAATACGTAACAAGAAAACCCCGCCCCATAAATCTGATGTTTTACTTGTGTACGTGTTATTGCACTGTTAGTGAAAGTTTTTGACAGGCGTTTGTAGCCTTATGGTCGTTGCATCGTCTTTTTATTGATTGTACATTTTGTATCATCACTTAAACATCTATAATTATAACATTTTCGTAATTTGAGTCAATGCAGTTCTTACTTTAAGCTTATAAAAGTTGACACAAAGGATAAAAAATTAAACAAAAATATTTCATTGAATATGTAATATATTTCACTTAATTTCAATAATAAATACAAACATTTACACTACTTACACTACATACACGCACTACAGCTTGTTGTCGTAAAACAGATGTATAAACTTGTAACTAATTTGTACTTATACATATTGCAAATTTGCCACACAATAAAATTAATGACAAATATAACATTATCAATATTAATCTATCGCAAAAAACAGAAGATGACAAAGATAGAAGTAGAGGAATTATCTGACGAAAATATGTCACAGAAGATCAAAGAGGTAGAAGATAAGGAATCATGAATACGGATTTAAGTAATGGCAGGAACATTAGCGTGGTTTCAGTGGTTATTAATAGTCTTTGTGACACCCACATGACATCACTGTTTCTCGGAACGGTGAAGTATCAAGGCATTTAATTTACCAGGGCCGCGCCGACCCCCGCAGCGCCTGTGTGCGAAAACTATGAAGCGCCTCTTTTTTTCACGAAGCTGCATCTTTCAACTTATTTTTTTAATTATTTGTTAATGTTGGTCTCCAGTTTTATATACTTAAATAATATTTTCTTAAATAGGTATACCAGTTCCCTTCCGCCTGTCAGTTACTGCAAACACTCCTCTAGAAAGAATAATTATGTTGCTGTGTAAGTGTAACAAAAATAATTTCGACAGCGGCGCCCCTATTGTCTTGGCGCCTGTGTGCACCGCACACTTCGCACATAGGGGCGGCGCGGTCCTGTAGTTTACACATATATTACAAAGAAAAGAAAAAATCCCCATAATTACACTAAGACCCGTATTTTTTGCTTAAAATTATAATACAACTTGCAATGTACGCGAGTCAGATTCATGTAAAGATAATAATTATTCTCTAAAATACACTACGGGTATAAATCGGTGATATTTTGAAGAATGGTCGCGTAAACAGCACGTATAATAAACCTATAATATGTACGAGTATGAAGAACTTAATGACAGGAGTTGAGCAAAATATGTATGTGAAGATCAAGTAAGTGGAGGAGGTCCATCGTCTCTGTCTACCCACATGAGAATTATATATATATATATATATATATATATATATATATATATATATATAAGATAACTTGTTCAATGTTATTTGTCAACTTTTAAATTAAAATTTAACATTCAAATTATATATTTTAACAAATTTCACTTTATTCAGGAAAAAATATACAAATACAGTATTAAATAACAAAGACATCGAAACTAAAATACACATGTAGCAGATCACTGCCAACGGGGAGCGTGCTCAGAAGGCTGCATGCATTGCCTCGCTGTATTGCCATACAGCGAGGCAATGTATGCAGCCTTCAATTTCAATTTGCAATACTTATTTGTTGTGCGAAATATGAGCCAGCCTTCTGATCACGGGTAGTGTCAAAGAGTTTACATGTATCTAAAGAAACTCTTTGCTGACGAACCACGGCCTAATGTTTCAAACCCAAATGGCCTAAGATGTAACTTTTTCCTAAGGCTGCATATTTGCGCCGTTTGACGTCTTTGGCTGAATTTAACTTTACACATAATCTGAACACGCGAGATTTAACATCATATCAAAGTTTATATCTCTATCCCTAGAAGTTCTTGGGATAATTAGATATATATAGTCACACACATCAGAATATGGCCAAATGGTTTAATTTAGATATCTGAACCCTAGAGACGTACTAGCCTACCCCAAGGATCAATGTTATCGCACCATTTGTTAAGACCTAGCGTGATTACGCGGAGTAAAATTAAATTTTTATTATTATTTAAAATCAAAACACAGTTTTAGGGATCTAAAGCATTTTTTAATTTATTTGTGATTTTAGTCTGATGTTTTATAACTTGTCAGTCTGTAATCACCGAAATCTTTCGATAACTAAATTTGATTCCCCTCTTGCCTCTTATTAGTGAAACTGGCTGTAGGCATTCCCATTACGCTTTTTCCAGGCAAATTGGCCGATGACAACATCAGAACAAAAGAGCGCTTAGAACCGGCAAAACGAAATTGATTATTTGCAACAGTTATAAGAAATATCCGCATAGCCTTATTACCTATTAGTCGACTACGTTACAACCCTTACGCATTAAAAGCATTTTATGCTTGAGACAGTAAATACTACAGTATAATTTTTATTATTAAATACAATTTTACTTAGATATACGCACTAAAATTGATGGTAACTTGTGGCTCCGAGAGAATTTTTCGGAGAACTTAAAAGTTGTTTTATTTAAAATAAATGTTTAATTTAAATTTACAATTGAATAAAACTAAATATATTAAATAAAACTGAACTTACAAAATATCAATTATCTATGTAAAAAATTGACTCCAAATTATTGCCGGGGCGCAGCGGAGAGCGTTCCCAAAAATTTGGCCACATAATAATTTGGCATATTGTAATATATGTTATTAATGCAATGTAACTTTCGTTAGTTGACGTCATTCAAATATCTACAATTTGGTTTAACCGATACTCATGAAACAAGGCTGTATGGGCTTAGGTTCCTTCGTCTGCCATTGTAACGAATACTACTAATACTTAATTCACAGATAATTAATTTTAAGGATTAATTCATTGAGGCCACTTATGTGTGGCGCAAACAATACTTATAACTAGAAACATATAGGTAGGTATATAGTTAGTTCAAATATACTCGTATATACATTTATTTTCCTATTTAAAAAAAAGTCAGTTTACTCACTCCTACTTGACTGACTGACTACTAGGAGAGAGAGACAGATGTCGAACGCTGCCGAACGCGGAGTCCGATTGTGCCTCTTTGTCGCTCGTTCCGCGCTCTCGCTTGCACTTCAAGCCTTAAATGAAACGCCTGAGAGCGAGGTAACGCCGCATGAATCATGCGTGCATTTTCGTGCGTGCAGCCGGCTCCATCGAATTATAAGACGTTGTCACGTCAAAAAGTTAAAGTAATTTTTAGTAAATAACTTAAGCGTGTGTCACGAATGTTTTTATTGTAAGTACTAAGCCAGGCTACCTTTTTTACGAGGAGTAATCTGTTTGCGGCCATCACTATGTGGAGATCTCGCTCGTTATGTGGGGCACTTGCCGTCCTGGTCCTACCTTTGAGGTAGGTTACCGTGTTTTAAATACTGGTTTGTAATATTTGTTCTTTTTTTAAGAAAAAATTAAATATAAAAGAAGATATAAGAGTTGTTTTGTAAAGATAGGTGACAAAGTTTGCTATGATACTATAAGAAAAAAAATATAAAAGAACAAATATTACAAACCAGTATTTACAATATATCACTACCGTAATGTCTACTGAAATTCCCCAAGTTCCTTCCATTCCTCATTCCTCTATAGCCAGGGCCGCGAGAAACGGCAAACACTCCGCGACCCGCGTGAGACACTGGCAAAATCAGGTAATCTAGCTTAGCTTAGCACGTAACTTGTTCAAAAGTTATAAAATAACATCACCTGTAAATCATTCGCGATTTTACAATAAATCTTTTACAGTTCATGCAGTGTGCCTGTGGAATGAGCTTCCTGTGAAAATCAGGCGTGCCCAGGTCTCTTCAGGCGTTATTACCTCTAAAGTCAATAATAACATCTTCACCCTCACCCATATCTGCGTAATTCTATACATTATTACTATGACTATTATATATATATATATATATATATATATATATATATATATATATATATATATATATATATATATATATATATATATATATATATATATACTTTTTTATTCTATTTAATTTGCAAAACCCGCTTGTTACACAATTTTCTCTAATCCATCCTAAGGTTGTCTTGAAGAAATTGCTGTTAGTGACAAGAACTTAAACTTCTTGAGTTGTATGTTAATGTTATGCAATAAAGTATATTCTATTCGATCACATCACATCCCATGACTACTTAAGTACATTATACAAATGCCATTATTCCGTTACATTTTACACTAATTATTTTATTTGCACAAAGTTATTAAATGTACAATGCATTATAATCACAAGGTATGTTGTTTTCTAAATACACGTGCCTAAAAGATCGATTAAGTAATCGTGTGCAGACTTCTTGCAAGCATTCTAAACTCGTCAATCGAGCGATTTGATCGGACCGAGATTAAACCGAATGATAATGTAACAGTCCTTATTTTCGATATATTTACAACAATATTATAACAATCGGTGGTTTAATAGTCCTATTATTAATATTATAAACGAATAAACTCTACCGCTTTCATGACTTGTATTAAATACTCAATTTGAATTTTACTAGCACTTAAATATTATTCTACTAAAACAAGCACGGATCTACAATAACATTCTTTAATTGTACAATTTTTTTTTATGATTGGAATATTTTATATTATATAATGAATACTTCCTTGTACAAATACGAGGTGTATTATCTATGCTTATACATTTGACAAGAGTCTACAGTCTATGCGTTTAACAACGCGTTGACATTCCCGTGCCAAATCGAAACGCGGCTGTAATTTTGAGAACGCTCCCTCTGAGATATTTCCTGTCAACAATAACTGAACTGAAATACTAACATTCAAAATTTACATATTCTGTCGTCTCCACTTCATCTACCAAGGTTTAATGTTGTCGAGAACATAACATATATACTAGCCAAATTATTATTATAGATATATACACATACAGTCGAAACTGGATATAATGACATTGAAGGGACCGTATATTTCGGAAGTTATGTCCGATAGTTTTAATAAGCAATATAACAAGTACATAGTCATATTAATAGTCAGTAACACGTGAACGCACGATCTAAACCAAAAGCTTAAATTATATTATATTAAAAAAGTTTTAAAGTCAACCTGTTCACACGGTCAACTATCGCACTGAATACGTCGTAAAACATGCAAGGTCAAATGGCAAAGAGCGGGAACGAGGTTCAGATAAGGTAGAAGAATAATAATCTAAGCGATATGTCGCTGTATCCGATGTCGTTATAGGCGGTAGGTGTAATTATTAGTTTATATAGAGATTCGGCCGGGACCTTGCCATTCTCCGTTGTTATAACTGATCTGTCGTTATATTCGGTTTCGACTGTGTATATATACATTATATTTAATTACAAATATATATATTTATATATATATTAGGGTGGGCCAAAAAAAAATTTAATTTATTTTTTTAGCTACCACGAAATTATCGTCCAAGTTATTAATTTTCAGAGGTGTCACGTCGTGATTTTCGATTTCCCATTTAAATTACACGGGCTTTTTTTCGAATTTTGATGTATCTCAACCAGTTATTCTGTGGTAAAACTAAATACATAATTTTGTAGGAAATTGAACGACCTACAAAAAAGGTGTGATATAATTTTTCGCTAAGTCAACTCAGTTAAAAGTTATTCGCAGTTAAAGTTCAACCTAAAATAATACATGACGACTTTCACAATCTTTTATAGTTCTTTTAGAAAAAAATGTCTTAAAGACATAAAACAACATATTGTTCGTGATTTTTATCATTTTTACTTCCCAAATTTGTTAAAAAAACCCCTGTGTAATAATTTAAATAGGAAATCGAAAATCACGACGTGACCTCTGAAAATTAATATTAAGAGCTCAAACTTTTTTTATCTTCATCTTGGACGATAATTTCGTGGTAGCTAAAAAAATGAAAGTTTTTTGGCCCACCCTAATATATATATATATATATACATACAAATATAAAGATTAGCATTACCGTGCAAAATCGAGACTTCCATAATTTCGAGAACGCTTACCGCTAAGAACTGAAGCCCTAAAGTGGTCGCCTTTGGAGAATCGCTTAGTAAAAGTGATACGTGTCACGTGTACGAATCTGCGAAAAGGACAACTTTAAGCCCTTTGATTTGGTTTTTTTTTATTATAATACAATAATAATTATTTTGCATTGCTCTAATTTAATTATGGTTGTAAATTAATTTAATTTCACTAATCATTTATAAATGCAATACATATCAGTTTAAAATATATCAACATCTTTCAAATGCTGGTAATTGCGATCCCAGTATCCTCCGTTGTAGAGCCAATCTTCTTGTTTCGTGTACGGATTTGTGCCTTGACTAAACCACCTGATAAATTAAAAGACGTAATTTTATTAACGGAATTTTATTCTTTTAATTTTATTTTTATTCTTAAAAAATTAGTACGTAATGTCTTTATATTTATAACTAACAATACTGTCTGTCTTATTGAATATGCACTGTTTGCTACAACTCCATTAATTTTACAAAAGCTGTAACATAATTCTGTATAAAATTTAAAAAAAAGAAATTTAAATATAAATAGAACAACAAATATTAAGAAAAACAACTTTTAGCTAGACGTGTTGCTGGGGAGTTTCTTGCCGCTTCTTCTCCTTAACAGCAACAAGACGTTGCGAAGCGGTGTACATAGACTAGGAAGTAAAACTAAATTTTACATATAGGTTATATGTATGACCTTCAAAAAGTGTTCTCCAGTGGAACTTATTTTGAATAAAAACTTTTGAATTTGAATTTAAATACCACATTCATAAAGATAATTAATTATGATCTCATTGTATATACGAAAATGTAATTTTTAATTTTATCATGTTGTATTTCACCTACAGGCAACTTTTCTCTGGTGATTAAGAAGTTTGTATTAATTACATACCGAGGTTGCCATCCTTCAGCAGACTTCTTCAACAGCTTCCTGGCTGTCCTCTGTTTTTCTTCCAGCCTAGTCTTCTCCGTAGCAGCTCCGTCGATGTCCCCTTGCTCCAATAACCTTACGTCGGGTCTCAAACGACTGTCGGTCGGGCACAATTGGCCCTTCATGTCCGGCTCTAATTCGTTTAAGGACATTGCGAATTCGGTGAACTGGTAATACTGAAATGGAAATTGATATACAGCGTGTTTCATTTCAAATGACAATAAATCATAATTTTAGCGGTCGTACTCCATACAAATTTTTTGGTACTATTAAATCAACCGTAATGTCAAAATTTAAATTTTGAAATTTCCGAACAAATTAATTACAATAAAAAGGGAATAAAAACAGAACATCTTGTAAATATTGGTTCGCGAGCGAGAGCGTAAGAATGAACAACTTCCGCGTTTAATGATGAAGAGACGAGCTGGCAACATGATACATTGGTCACTAACCTACCGATTTAGACACAATAACTGATACATGTTGTTGTGATATTCTGAAATGAAAAATGAGGTCCTGTGGCTAAACCAAAGAAGCTACCTTGATTTGTTTTTGTATTTGGGCAGAGTACGTCATGAAGCAAACGTGGTCTGATTTATTGTCGTAAGGTCTGAAACACGCTGTATATTTAGTCTAACTTTGGACGAGTATATATAGATAGGGAGATCGAAATCCTTCTCCTTGTAGTAGATACAATTAAGAAATATGTTAACGCCCAGTGTTAACATATTTCTAAAAATAAATTGATTTGTAAATTTTGACAAAGCATTAACTAATGTCGGGTTCGGAAAAATGCAAAAAAAAGGCATT
The DNA here is from genome assembly GCA_012273795.1 of Dendrolimus punctatus. NCBI lineage: Eukaryota > Metazoa > Arthropoda > Insecta > Lepidoptera > Lasiocampidae > Dendrolimus > Dendrolimus punctatus. Next base: position 3,181,941 of record CM022528.1, read on the forward strand.
GAAATTTGAATGAATGTTTGTTACTTAATCGCGACGGAATGGTTGAACGAATCTGGACGCAGTTTGGCACAAAGAAAGATTAAAGTCTGAAATAGTACATAGGCTATTGACGCGACCGAAGCCGCGAGCAAAAGCTTGTTTAATTTATCTCTAGAAGATTAGTAAAAATTGCTTGAAACATGTGAAAGTTTGGAGGCCTTCAGATTGAAGTGAAACAATGTTGTGTGTTAGAATTGCAGTTCAGGAATGCATGATGTATGCGTGTCGTCGTTTTCCTTCAACTACGTCGGTTGTATTCGACGTGTTGGTGAGGGGGCTTCGAGCGGGGGCTCTTTACCCCGGCTGCAGCTCGGAGGGCCACTACCCTCCGGTAACTGTGTATGGGAGCCGCCGTGGTGTCGGCGGCTCGCGCGGGCCAACCCGCGACTGCGATGGCCTTCACGGCTTTGCGTTGGCTACATCTGCGGCGTTTGTTGGCCTGTCATGACTTACGATGGCCTTCCCGGGCTTTGGTTGGCCATCATTGGCGTCTGGTGGCCTATCTGTGGCGTTAGGGGCATAAATCGCGACCTCTAAATATCACCCTAATCCCGGCGAATGAGGTCACGTGGGGTCGATAGCCAGGTTTTCCTACGTGCGTCTGGGGGTCGCGAATGGAGCGGGGCGATCCCGTTCAGGTGGGTATGGCGGCAGTTGTCGGCGCGGTCGAACATCCGACGCGCCAACATAGCCACAAAGTCCTCCACCGACGGGACGCCCAAATCGCGAGCGATGACGTCATTCCTGACGTATCGACCCGCGTCCGTGCACATTCGCAAGGTGATATTTTGCTGCTGTTGTAGCCGCTTCTTGTTGGTGGCCGAACACAGCGCATACCATGCCGGAGCTGCGTATGTGAGCCTCGAGCGGAGATAGGTCTTGTAGACCCCGATCTTCGTCCTCAGGGGCAGTCTGGATGATAGGACAGGTCGGAGCAGGGCTCTGGCGGCTCGTGTGGCATTCACGGCCTTTTCCACTTGGAGCCGCATGCTCAACGACCTGTCGATGTGTGCCCCGAGGTATTGGACCGAGGTCTGCCACTCGATCTCCTGGCCTCGAAGCTGGAGTTGCTTCGGCATGGTACGCCGGCGGGCGACTAGCAGCGCGGCGGTCTTCGCCACGTTGACTGCCATGCGCCACTTGTCCAGCCACGCCGGTATCATGTCGAGCATGCGCTGCATTCGGCGAGCTGCGTGATCGGCACTCATAGAGGTCGCGATATAGGCGCTGTCGTCTGCGTACAACGCCAGCATTATATCCGATTCCCCGGGTCGTAGTGAGCCCTCTAGGGTCGGTATGTCGTCTGTATACAGACCATATAATGCTGGCGAAAGACAGCTGCCTTGGGGAACACCGGCAGTTATTGTACGCTTTTGCGATTTGATCGTTTGCTCAACCGAAACATAAAAGTCCCGGCCGTGCAGAAATGAAGCTATAAGTTTAACTATAGCGTGCGGTGTATTTGTATTAGTTAACTTATAGATGAGCCCTTTGTGCCACACCCTGTCGAAGGCCTTCTCGACGTCTAGGAAAACGCAGACGGAGCTCCGGCCCTCGTTTAGGGATGTGGCAAGGTGGTGGAGCACTCGCGTAAGTTGGAGCGTGGTCGAGTGGCTGCTGCGGAATCCAAACTGTTCTGCGCGCGGTTCTATATGTGGAACCAGGCGCCGCAGCAGCAAGCGCTCAAACAACTTCGCTATATGTGGCTGTAGTGTAACCGGCCGGTAACTCGCAGGTAGGCGCCGATCCTTGCCTGGTTTCGGGAGCATAACGACCTTGCCTGTCTTCCAGGCGTCGGGGAAATGGCTGGTCCTGAGAATTCCGTTGAAAAGGCGCGCGAGCGCCGCGAAGCCTCTTCTAGGCAGGAATCTCAGGGCGTCCGTAGGTGTCCCGTCGCAACCCGGCGCTTTCCGTCTGGGGAGACGTAGCGCCGCCTTTCGGACTTCGGCCGGGGAGATGAACGCCTCCCCGCCGAGCGGCTCGTGTGGGCGCGACAGGAACTCGGTAGCTCCCCTCTCGACGCGCTGGTGGTGTTCCCGTATTTCTTCCAATACCCCTGCTGGGATTGGGTGTGGCTGGAATTGCGTCTCCAAGTGGTCGGCGAAGATCTCAGCGCGATCCACTGGCGCAAACCGCCTCTGACCCTGTGCATCCAGCAGTGGGTACGTGGGTATTGGCGTCCTTTGTAGAGCTCGGTTTAATGAGTGCAAGTCCGTGGCGTGTTCGGACACCCGGTCTATAACACTATCCCAGGTCTCGCCTCGCCATGCTTTCACGGCCTCTGAGACCCGGGCTGTTAAGGCATTCAGCCTAGCCTTGAGCACCGGACATCTGGTTCTGGCCCACAAGCGCCGGAGTGCGCGCTTGTGGCTGATGTCCTGGCTGAGCCGGGCTGGGAGCTCTGGACGTCTGCTCCGCGGTGTGAACATCGTAGTTGCGGCGTCCCTAGCGGCCTCGATCCGCTCCATAATGAGCCTGGTGGCTCGCTCGACCTCCTCCGGAGCGGAGAGGCCCTCTAGGGGAATCGTTACTTCCATACTATTAGTGTACGCTGCCCAATCTATTCTTGAATGATGTATGCTCGCTCCGCGCTTACTAAAGTACTACAAAAATGCAGACGCTTAGCAGCTAACGGAGCGAGCTATGTCCCCGCGGTAGGCGGGGCGTGGGCGCACGGGCTTTACGGGGGTGAGGTCAGCGGGGTGATTCTGTCCGCAACAATTTGTGAGCGGCCGCCGTGGTGATCGGACGTCTGCGGCTACAAAAGCAATTTGGACGCTAGCTAGATGTGCAGTAGGCTACACAGTAACTATTTAGGTCCTTAAAATGTTTAGTATGTTAAAATAAAACTCTCATTTCAACATCAAACGAGACTAATGTCACATTTGTCGTCCTTGACCTCGGCCACTGAAAACCGGCCGCAACGTCGGACAGACCAAGGTTAAATAAGTTACCGCGCTTAAAACCGTTAAAACGTAGTTTTATTATGTAACAAGTCGCAAAACTTAAAAAAATATTATCTATATTTGAATGACATTATATAGAAATTCGTGGTAGCGTAATGGCTGGCGCACGCGTCTAGTTGACTAGACGCGTGCGCGGCATCGATCCCGGCCGGAACGCATGCACCACTTAGGCATGGGCATTAACTTATTTTATTCGTATGAGATGAGGAAGACCTTGCAACAATGGAATGTTTATAGGGTAATATTATTGTATGTACCTTCTTTACTTTATGCAATCAAATTTTATTGTTTAAGAATCTATCTTACTTGTGCGCTGTTGCTCGGTCGGGGTCTGGCTTCCCAGAGTACCACAGAGCCGGGAATGTCGATGTTATACGAGTCGTCAGGCTTAGGGACTTCATCTGGATTGTCTGGCTCATCATTCTGAAATTTGATAAAGGAAGGTATAGTATTTAATATTTACATTCAATGTATAAATAGAGGTACAAATGTGGAAGTGTCTTTTGTTGATGTATTTGTTTATTCTTTGTGCACGGCTTAGAAAATGTTTAGTTCGCCATTTATTATTTCAAAAAATACAATTTAAATCCTCACACATTTTAGAATTCGATTACAAAATCACGTTTTCAAACTTTTTTACGAGCTTGTAAATCTTGTTTAACTATTATGAATAGTTAGGGGGGGGGGGGGGGGGGGGTAATGAATAAAAAGGTAAAATTAAGATAAACAGGATTGTATTTAAGAGAGTTGGCAGTGCAATAAGATGGCTGATCAATAGCAGTATAATACCTACTCGTAAGTAATTATATAAAAATTTAGATGAACATGGGATATTGTTTATTTTGAAAAAGAGACATTTTCCATGGAATATTAATGCTACGTTTGTGCGAAGAGATCCTTGTGATACGTGAATATATCATCAAAAAAACATACACACAATATATTCCAAACGAAAGTAGGTTACGTTTCACTCCATTCCAATAGCTAAAGCGACATGCAAAATGCCAAGCTCTATTGAAAATAACAAGAGATATCTTACATCTTGTATCGACATGGACCGAAGTGCTCCCACTTTGAAGCTGTTCAACTTGGCCAGAACCTTCTTGGGGGTATGCGAAGGCGTCTGTTGCGTGCCGCTGGCTTCGTCCCCTTTCTCCCTCAGCCACTGATCGTATGTTGATGCACTGCAGCATTTAATGTACTCCGTCCATTTTCCATATAGGAACCGCAGGCGTTTTTTACTGGAATTAATACAGCTATAATAATATTTGACCTGGATGTGGGGATAATGCCTACTCAGCGAATTGCATTGAACGTCATTCGACGCGCTTCGAGTAGCCGCTGTCTTCCACTATCCATACCCGCGACCCTTTACGCATTCTAAAATAATATACTGTTACAACTTAGCCAAAATTCCACAAAGCACACCGGCCTGTCATAAAACAGGGTTTTATTACCTTCCGCATTTGAAGTTCTTTTTGTTTTCTTCGTGTTTAAAATTAGCAATTAGGCAATAGCCTATTGTTCTTGTACTTGTTTATGGCCGTTCGCAGGCATAATCATGCAGGTGGGCAGAATTACGTTTTTCTGGGTGGTGGAGCCAGGGTAAAATTTTAGGTCCTTCCCAACTCCCCTATAGCACACCACGTGGCGGCAGTTGTAATTTATATTGCCCTACCTCCTGGACTGGCATTCGATAATATAGCTCAAGAGCAATGGACGGCAGGACAATCAGATCAATCGTTGCATCCGATTGATTATATGGGAAGGAAAATCAAGCCACTAACCTTAACCTCCCGAAACATGCACTTCTCCTAATTCGGCAAACCTGGAGACGTCTGGCAGCGGTGGTCGAGGTTCAAATTTGATTGCACACACAGTGGTTTTATAGTCTTTTTTTGGTGACACATAAATTCACACAACAGCGGTTAAATTATTTAAAGAGGTAGCTCCATATGACTATGGAGCGGGTCGTTTATGCGCGCGCGCTCGCGTAGAAGATTTTTGACTTATTATAAAATTGGGGCGGTGGTGCGGATTTGTCCCTCCAGTCACATTACGTGACACTACGTCGTTGGCCAATGAGCCTCCTTAGTAGGGTACAGATCGGGAGAGGTCGGCGCGACTAACTTCATTCCGATCATATAATCAAAGAAATGAACTAATCGAAATAATTGGCCTAAACACTGGGAATTGTGCCGACAGAGGCGCAGGTGTGATTCGTGGGAATCATTGTTAACACGGACGTAAGCTTAGTATAAAGGGGTGCCCGAATGGAGAGATCGGCAGTCAAGCGACGACTACGACTCGATTAAGACGTGTGTAGTACTTTCGATTAGCGACATAGTGACGGACTTTGCGCGTGTTGAATTGCATTGAATCGTGCAGTGTGAACTATTTGCATCCAGTTTTATTTTTTACCTGTTTTATACGTGTTTGTACACTTCTAATAAACTCTATAGGAATTCCAACGGCATTTATTTTAATTCGAGTCCTGTAGCTCGTAACAACACATATGTGTGATTAATATGAATACCTTGGTTTTCTAGAACACGCATTTATTTATAACAACCCTAACCACAAACATATATAGGTGCATACTGTATATAACTATATTCGTTCCCTTTGCAGCCTTGAAAACATGCGTCTCAATAGCAGGGATGACATAAAATACTTCTATCGCAACAAGTGGGAAAGCTTATGCTGATTTTGAGTCAATGTCTGCGTGTACACTAAGACATTCTGGGACTTACGTATTTGTTAACTGTGCAAAAACGGAGAAAAAATACAATGTCCTGCGTTAGGGCGGCTTGTCGTAAGAGGCGACAAAACAACCCAGAGCCAGGTGATAGGGCATTTACCCGACTGGATGGTTATCACCCCTGGTCTATATTATGCCGCCATAGCAACTTTAAATCGTGTTGATGAAACTTGATGGAAAGCGGTTACCATCGCCTATGGACATTTGCAACACCAAAAGTGGTACAACCGCGCTGCTGCTCTCTTAAGGGAAACTGGAACCTGGTTATTAATGCCGGAACACAATCCATCATTATTATGACGGCATACTTCTAAGACCAGGGGTGATAACCATCCAGACTGCAAATACCCTACCACCTAGCTGTGGGTTGTTTTGTCGCCTCTTACGACAAGCCGCTCTAACGCAAGACATTGTATTCTTTCTCCGTTCCTGCACGGATAGAGTAGAGATCTGTACAGAAAGTAAGTTTAAAAATATATCTATAATAATCGCATACTTACTTGGAGTCCATAATAAATCCATCGACCCTGTGCAGATCCCTGTTGTTGAAACCAGCAGGCTTGAAAGCCAAGTTGGCCTTAAGACCTGCTCCTCCGTGGCAAATCACCTCCATAGGGCCGTATTGCTCGATCCACAGCTTGCCCACAATTACATTATGGACGCAGCAGTTCACGTTAGTCCACGTGTATGCCTCTCCCCATCTGAATGATAAAACATTTCTTTTCCTTAGGATTCTTCTCTTCAATTGCGCCATAATAATAGTGGCTATGTGACTATATCCAGTTTTTAGATCTTAATCTATATTAGTTAGAATTGAGGAGGTTCTATATAAAGTTAGCCGTGTTGTTAGTATTGGTTGCATTAACATGAAAACAGAACACTAGAAATGATTATCACAATCGCCTAGGTAAATATCTTAAATTTGGAAAAATTCTTAATCCTCCATGATCAAGAAGACAATCTTCCTCTTTTCGAACGTTTTATTACACACAATATATTTTTAGACTAGAATCAGTCAAGCAAACTTTGCTGATGGATTGTATATCTCAAGAAGACAGTAGATTCACCAAACTGCGCTACTTGTGAAAATAAATAAATAAGAAAAATATCCTAAAATTGCTGATGAATTCTGTCAGAAACAAAAAGGTAATTGTTATTTGTATACACTTAATGCCTTTCGAGCCTTGCCTTTTTTTGTTTTGTCTTTAATTATAAAAACATATTAAACCACCAAATATTATTTATTTTTTCTTTTAATGTCTCCTTGGACATCGACTGCCCTGGAAGAGATCGCTATAAGCAATAAGACCGCCCGTTGTTCTAATGGAATGGTATTCATATTAAATTGTCTAGGTTTTATATAGTTTAGTTAATAAAGAATTGTCATTCATTCATTCGAGCATAGTGTAAATTTAATGATTACAAAAACACATCTATTACCTAGGTAACTCGACAGTAACATGGCCCTTTGGTTGGATCTCCACACTTTTACCGCAAAACTTGAGCTTCGGATGGACTGACCCGTGGAATACGAAGTGGGGACTATCAGCGTGGAATGCAGACACCGGTGGGTGATGCGATACCTAAAAGTAATACTACTATTTAAATATACAGTAATATATAAATACAAAAGGTTTGTTTCGAATATTAGATATTAGGTATGTATGCACGCATGCTCCTACGCACGCACACACACATTAGCTTATAAATAGTATATAGTTTATTTTTCGCCATGGAGGTGACTTGACACGCCAGTTCTGCACAGATCTACAATGGGCACCAGTCTCATACAACATGTCTTATTTAAATTGCACATTGTTGTGTGAGAAAATAAAATAAAGTTTCTTTAAAAAAAAATGTAGTATTGTCTGATTTCGGTATTCTATTAATTCCAACAGCGTACCCGTGACAAGCCATCTTTATAAATATTTAGAAGCGAACCCACACGATATATAATTTTGGTAGCTTTAAAACATTCATTTCTGCTGGTGATAATATCATTTTTTTCTAATACTATTCCGTCGCGACGATATCGAGAAGATAATTAATGGATTTAGTAGATTACGAGCTTTAGTCCCTATCGCAATAAAAATGAACATATTTATGGATTTTAATGCCCTAAGGGGAGGGCTTTGTATATTTTTTTTTAATCGAATATGATCCAAATTGACGTGAAATGATTTTCATGAAATCCATACGTAAGTAAACATAATAATGATTTTGTTTGAATTAGTTATTTACGACTCTGCGAATGAATTGGTTAAGATAAAATATGGTAATGATTTGATATTTTCAATAAACATCTGAATATAGGATACTTGAAACCTCGAAGTATCAATAGTTTCAACAGGAAACAAATCCGATATTTACTTTTGTCCCAGAAATATATACCTTTCTAGTATGTATGTAAAACCACAAGGAAATTCAGAAATTATATTATTAGGGGTTGCAAATTTTTTATCCTTCATGTCTCGTGCAATAACTAAAATTTGCATTTTTTTTGCCTTCCGTATAATAATATCTTACAAATGTTAATTTAATTTTATACCTGTTCGCAGACAGCCCTGAACTCTGGTCGCTCAAGTTCGTAAGTTTCCCCTAGTAGAGGGTTGAAGGGTTTGCCGAGTCGTTCCCAGTTGGATGCAAGGGCACTAACTGCAAAGGCTGCAAAGAAAAGTGAAATAGGTAATTCATCATTGTTAGACACATATCCTTTTGATGCCTTCATTTATGATGAATGAAGGCATGATGAATAATATGGCCATGTAAGGATCATACTCAAATGCATCATAATATATATCATCAATTATGATCATATGTCATGCGAGTGATGCATTTGTTTAAGCCTACATATGTGATATAGGTATATGTCTTCATATTGTTTCTCTTCTTTACCCTGTTTCCAATATTTATCTGTGCAGGAACGGAGAAAGAATACAATTTCCTGCGGCCGGGCGGCCTATCGTAAGAGGCGACAAACCAACCCACAGCCAGGTGGTAGGGCATTTGCCGACTGGATTGCTACCACCCCTGGTCTAAAGTACGTCGCCAAAACAACCTTGAGTTGTGTTCCGGCATTAGTGACCAGGTTCCAGTCTCCCTTAAGAGAGCAGCAGCGCATTTGTAACACCTTTGGTGTTGCAAATGTCTATAGGCGATGGTAACCGCTTTCCATCAAGTGGGTCGTCTGCCTGTTTGCTGATCTCCTGCAAAAAAAAAAACTCTCTTTTGAAGTTTTGACACATAATAATTATACTCCTTTTTTATTATCTCCATCTCCATCACGCATTTCATAGATCCCTTTTTTTCAAATATTTGTCTAAGAAACGTCTGTCTCACAAGAAATTTATTACTTACCGGCTATATACTCCATCCTAGCAACAGGGTCACTCTGTTCCGAAGCCATCCTGAGCAGATGCGCATACTCCAAGTATTCTAGCATCCTCTGCAGAAAAGACAGTGGCTCGTTAAAGACTACCGGCATGGTGATCTTGGACAGCTCTTTGCCGACGCAGTTCTTCAACACGGACCACAGGGAGAAGTCACCGCGGCTGAACTGACCCACTGGGAGAGAGGTTCTGAAACGATAAGAATGAGGTAATGACGGGGACTTACTATTTCATTTGTACACACTTTTACATTTATAAGGTGGTTTTGATAGCTTAGAACTTCGAAGAAAAAGTTACAAATAGTAGCTTACCTATACATATTCAGTGTTTATTTACAACTCCATATCCCCGAGGAAGTAATTCCCAATGCTTCCGGGAACGTATTAGTCTACGTCAGAGCAGACAGGAGAATATTTACCAAAGTGCCGTTGATACGTGAAATGTTATTTGCAAATGCAAAATTATTTCTTACAGTTGTAAGAGTCTAATCTGGAATAACTATTTGAGTAGTGCCTTTCAAACTTTACAGATGATTTCATCGCGGCTTATTATCATCATCATCATCATTAACACAATCATCCTTAAATCCCGGTTGCGTTCGGAGCGTTCGCTTTCCTAATTTTTCTTATCCACTTCGTGGTTTTGGCATCCAACTGTGACCATTGATTGGCATGCATAACAAATTTGACGGCCTCTTTGGTTGAGTCGGCTAAGCCTTTGACGGCTTACCTAACTGCACGGCAGAGGCTCCGTGTTCGATTCCTGGTATGGTAAATTTCAGAAACGAATTTTCTCCGTTATTTACTATGGTCCGGGTGTTTGGGATCGGACCCAGAGTAGTCTGTTGTATATTACCCATAACACAAGCGTAATTTGCTTAATATGATGGGGATATATACTAGGTGTGTTTGTCAGCCGATTTATTAATTTATATCATACCTTGAGACGTCAAACCCGTGGTTCTTTGGCTTATCTACCTACCTCAGGATTTGGCGGAAACGTCATGGCTTAAAATTTGCTCCCAACATATTGTATTATTTCTATGATAAGTAAGTTGTCTGATATGAATGTGCGTCCTAATGTGATCTTTTCGCGTAACTTTACAGATTCACCTTAGCATATTCATTTTATATTCTTACGGCTTGTCCAACCTACAATTGGAGTAAATATCCTTAAAATCATATAATCATAATAGTTACGTTTCATTGTTATCTAGTTATATTATTCAGATATTCGCCTCGTCCTAAGTGTGTTCTTGAACAAATACAAAATTGGGTAGCGAACAGGTCAAAGCAATAGGCACAGTCGACCTTGACCCATATTCGAAGGGCGGCTGTAATACTTTTCTGGACCGCCATACTCTTTATAATAAACCAAACAGAAAGAAGTCGTGTTCTTCATTCACCGTGTAGATAAGGCTTTCTATCTGCACTACCTTATTTAATAATCGTCCATATAAAAATTCTACCTTAACGAAGTATTCTTTGTCCTATTTACAGTTTAATTAACAAATGTGTTTTTGTTCGCCCATATTTGCACTAGTATTGAAGAAAAATGATGTTTTTGGTAAATTGAAGTAGGTTATGATAGTAAATTATGACCTACTAGAAAACACGTATAGCAAAAGTTCGAACTAGATCAGGTGAAAAGGTACGACCTTATCAAAGATTATAATATCCTTTGGAGCTCTCTACTGTGTCAAGATTGGCTGAATAACATCCCGACTCCCAGAGACGAATCTTCAGGTAAGGATAAGTGTATGCCTATCCCTTTAGCTACGTCTACTAGGTTTGGTAGGCAAATTAAACTTCCAATTCGTTTTATGGAATGATTTTATTTATTTTGTTGAGTAGAACGCTCTCTGGGTGCTGTTATTTTGTTTTGCTATGTGCATAGATTTGAGTTTGAATTGTTTTCATTGTACTGACTTCAATGTAATATTTTGAGAATATTATTATGTGTTTACTTGTGCTCTATAATCCGCCCCCGTGAGGAATGTTACGGACTCTTTTATTGAAAGTGACGTATTAAGAGAAAAAATATAGTTGTCATTTTAGATCCAAATAAATGTCTGTTATATGAAGACGTGCTTATTATTTCTTTAAAGAATAAATTATTAGAGAGCGCGAATAATACCCCAACAGGTGCCATAATTTTTTCTTTCATGGAACGAAGGTACTGTTGGAAATCGAGGTAATTCTATATTTGTGTCACAATGCACATCATTAGTATACGTTGACATCGCTACGCTCTCTCATATAAAATAGCTTACTAGAAAAATTGGGTTCACGAAAGTATGTTAATTAAATCACTCTTAATTGAAGAACTTCGTACATTGATCCATTGTGGACCTCAAACATATCAGGTAGAAATCTTTTCGAAACACTTTATTAGTTCGTGATAAGATAGAGTTCGCCTACGTAAAGTATATTGAGAAGCCAAAATTTTTCTCTCGAAATATTGCAACCTCATAGACAGTCGGGAGTGTTTTCAGGCGAAGCCACACGACGCGAGAGAGCAATTAACTGCAGCGTATTATTATTTATTATCAATACTCTCTCTCATGACTGAAGTTTTGTATCGTAAAGCTAATAATAATAGATTAAACTGATTTAATCAGTCGGAGATTATTTCTTTACTGATTGAGAGCTTCGTACCGTACGATACAAGCAAAAGTTTACAAAAAAGAAAATCGTAAAGAATCCTATCATAAATTAAACATAATAATAATAAAATACACCCCAATAGACGAATACTTTTTGTTCTCATTTCCCATAATAGTCCTACACTGGCTTGTCTATGGGTACATTATTATATGGTGTAGACAGAGATAATCACCGGTCAGTGTCACGCGAAACTTTTACATAAAAATTGTCAAGGGGCCTCCACGCATTGGCCTTCTAATGGCCCAAGCAAGCACTCCAAAAGTCTGGGCTATTTTTATGGCCCGTGGTCTTCAAAAAAATGATAAAAACTAATTTTATTGTCACCCAAAAATAAATGTTTCATTATTTCAATTTCTCTTTGCACAGCTTTAGATTGATTTATACCAGTTTTGATAAAATTGGTCCTATAAAGAGTCAGATGATGAAGATCCAAGTTTTTTGACCAACCGTTACTAGTACTACTATCCATCAATCTTGCATATTAAAATTATTTTTGTCACAAGCCCCCTTATTCATAATAATTACACAAGGTTTATAGTCGTTAAAATCTTTTAAATATTTTATCATAATGGCATTCAGATTACCATCATGAAAAATACTTTATTTCTATTTTTTAACGAGCCTATAAACCTTGTATTTTTATTATGAATAAGATTACTCTCTCATAAGTTGGCTTTTAAATTCAAATTTATGTTCTAAACTTTATGAACTATATCTTTAAAAAATCATATTTGCCGACATAATGGAAGAAAGAAAGAAAATGATGTTTTTTATTTAGAGTTATTTAAAATTACAAAAGTTTATATAATCAGTTTAGTAAAAGACAAAAGTTAACTAACTCCAAACAGGCCCTAACTCAGCAAATGCTGGTTGATAACAACCAACGCTGGTCTACCGTTAGTGCCAAGCAGTAACGTCACCTTCACAGATGAAACAAAAAATAGCTAATGAACTCTGCCTAATTATAATCGAAACAAGATGAAACAAAGAATAGACATATTCTGAATAATTTAATATAAGCACCGTTATAGTAGTGTACATCACTAGTGATTGGCAGCACTCTTGGTGAATTGATTTGTCTGTGGTTGGATGACGCAACATCGCGTCTCGTTATGTGAATGTTCCAAATGTCTTTATAAATAATTAACAGTGGTTTTAATACATGCACAAAATGTTATGAAATATTATTGTAATTTAAAATGCTTGCGCCGGTGTGTGTTGCAAGCTTTATTGTTATATGTATAGGAGTAGGGTGCTCACATTTTCAAGGGTAAAATGGGACGCGATCAATACCGCGATCCCAGATGTTTAGGGGAACATTGTCGGTTGGCAAGTCATAACGGAAATGTAATACATAAATATAGGAAGTTTTATATGGAATGTTTTATCTGACTAGATTTTTTTACAGCAAGCGGTGCTGTGTATTGAATAGTTGAACGTCTATTTAATTGACATATTATGGGCGAGAGTCGGTAACATCGATGTTTTGAAGTGATAATTTCTTATGGGAGGGTAAACCGCTTCGTTACGTAACGCGTTACGGCGCCAGTACATAGCCATCCAGTCAGGCAAATACCCTTAGGGCAAATACGACCTGGCTGTGGGTTATTGTGTCGCCTCTTACAACAGGCCGCCCGGCCGCAGGAAATGGTATGCTTTCTCCGTTCCTGTACGGATAGAATACCAATATTTGCTGACCGACAGCTAATTCTTATTCTTAAAATCTGCGCTACTTTCTATCCTGGGAATCCTGCGGCAATTTTCAGGGAATGATGTAAAATGACCAGTTTGTAAAAAATCCAATGCGAATTTTTCACTGATCGATAGCAAATTTTATTTAAATACCATGTGTTATATTTAATTCCGGGAAGTTTCCCAGGAGCAGTTTGAAGTTGTTCGGGTGCATACAAATTAGCTTACTCCGACACAGTTTCCACTAAAACTGTAGCTTATTTAAATGCTGCGCATTTTTTTTCCCGAAAATTTCAATTAAATCGAAGACGAAGTCAATTATGTTATTTTACAAGTATTTATTTAACTTGCAATGGATGTACCTATGTATGTCTGTAATGTAATCTTGCAAGGTAAATTTGACCAACTTCCCGATTTCCGATTGAGCTGAAATTTTATACGCATATGCATATTGCGTGACAATGCAATAATATGGTACCATGGAGCTGATCTGATGATGGAGTCGGAAGGTGGCCTTAGGAACTCCTGTATTAAACAAGATATACCCGTCGTGTTTGGGCTCGTTTTACTTGTCTTGGCTAGAAAGCTGCTACATGATATCCAGGATCTCAAAAGCTTATACTTATGTAGTAGTTTCTGGCCTTATTCATTTTTTTGTAACATCGCACATCTGTCCCAAAATTTGGTCCTCTCAATGTACCTTAGAAATAACTTATTTAGTATACAATGTAGAAAAATATATGAGCCGAGGGTCATTCTTGATATAAAGGCACCCGTTCGGACCGCGATCAATAAGCGCTCGCACTGAAATTAGACTTCAGATGCATGGAGTATTTTTCCAATATATTGGCAAGAATTTTTTTTTTATATAAGGGTACCTTTATGTTTTTATTCTCGAATGAAATTCCATTTTCGTAATAAAATTACACGTGTATATCGGCCATCCTAATAATTAATTATTTCTTAGAAAATGTAGGAAAGCGGACCTTGGGCGTCGGGGTGAACGCTCCGAGCGCAACCGGGATTTAACGCTCGGATGATGATGATGATGATGATGATGATGAATAATTAGTTATTTCTTATCGTATTGCAGCGTTGGTAGATTTATTATCCTTGCGTATAGTTTACAGGGCTCCCACTAATATAATAAATATTATATTTTTATATTACTAGCGGCCCCGGCAGACGTTGTCCTGCTCTGAAAAAATAAAAATCTAGGACCCGATCCCAGCGCCACCTACTGGTTCCAACGGGATAAAAAGTATCCTATGTCCGTCTCCTGGTTCTAAGCTTCCTCCCTACCAATTTCAGCCAAATCGGTACAGCCGTTCTTGAGTTATAAATAGTGTAACTGACACGACTTTTCTTTGTATATATAGATATATATATTTATTATATTATAGATTCCCGAGATAAAAAATATTACTTAGTAGCAATCGCTTAGCTAAATAATCAATTGATATTGTAAGTACATTGTTTTGTACCGAAAATAAATTAATTAAAAGGTAACTTCAGACTAGCTAGTCGTACATTACCCAGTCCTTTAATCAACAGTGCAAACCGAAGCTAATACAAAATGCAGTGGAACAGAGACAGCTTGAGTAACGTCGCATGAATTATTCATGTCTTTCCTACTATTAATGATGCCTTGCTTGTGTCCATTAGGAATAGTTAGTAGTCTAAGAATACTTTGTTGGGACTTTTTTATACTTTTGTATATAATTGTAAATATAAGACTTTGTATATAATGCGGAACTATGTTATTTGAAAGCTTATTGTTATTTAAATTATTGTTACATCCGGACAAAGTTAATGCACACCTGGTTTATTACCTTTCCCGCATTTAGACTTCTTTTGTTTACGTTGTGTTTAAAATTTGCAATTAGACACATCCTATTGTTATTGCACTTGTTTATGGCCGTGCTAATTACGGCTTCTCGAAAACTTCAGTCCTCGCGGTCGATTGTTGTAATGTACAGTTTAGTATAAAACGATGCCCGAACGAGGGGGGGGGGTTTGAGTCAGTCAAGCGACGATTATGATACGATCAAGACGTGTACATACGATAAATTATAGTGACGGACTTTGCGCGTGCTAGTTAACCGTATAGTTTGTACTAGTTGCGTCCAGTTATATTTGTAACTGTGTTATACCTGTTTGTGTATTTCTAATAAACTCGAGTCCTCGTTACATTCTTTATTCACCGTAGCGTATAAAAATAATAACTATATGAACACGACCGTAGATAGAGGAATCGTGTTGGCTGCGCGCTCAGTAGTATCAGCTTTTTTTTTAAAGCGGGCAAATGCTGTTTACGCACTATACTGGGTCCTTTGCAAGGGATTAGACCAGTGTCGCATATGGAGGAATTACTCTAGTGGTAATCCGTCCATACTTGACCAGCATGTGTGGTGACTCAGAGAAGCTGGACGGCCAGCAACCACTACCCACTAAAACCACCCTCCTCCCATGTGACCCGCGCTTTTGAGTAGGAAAGGCTGAGACTTAGAACGTAGATAGATAGATAACACTTTATTGTACACCATTACAGAAAAACTTACGAACTAGTATTATTATAGTAAGGTACAAAGGGCGGTCTTATCGCTAAAAAGCGATATCTTCCAGATATGCAATATAATATCTACTAATTATATAAAATTACATATCATTATAGCATAATTATCAGCAACAGGCAACGTAGTTATGCCCAGTCCGATCGTAGCGAAAAAAAATCCTGTATATGCCCCGGGAATCAAAACATATCCACTTCGACGTCAGTAGTGTCAGCTGCAGTGAGCGCAGCCGGCACTATTGCCGATAGTTGTCTCGAGTTGAGCACTGAATGGTTTCCATGAATATTTTATAGATTACAAGTTTCTCACGTCGCATTTGCCTGTCTCGCTCGCGCGTATCAAAGTCCACTTATGACCTTACACTTGAGGAAAATGTCAGCTCTTTTTAACAGTCCGGGACGAGGGAGGAAATTAAAATTGAAGCTGTCGTCGCGCAATTGCCATAATTGAGTTACGTCGAAGCGTAACTTTGATCTTTTCCAGAGAGTTTTTGTCCGTAAGTATATAGGTTTTCCATTAAAGGTAATATAATTAAATTTACCTTAAAGGTATTACTAAGAAATGTTCAGATATTTTTATATTTTGCCTAAATAACAACAGTAGTTAAACCCCCACTGTTCGCCTCAAGCTTCTACATTTTAAAGGAAATGAGCGGAATATTCGCCCTTGCCTTATTTGTTCGACCTACTTATCCTGTAGGGACGTAGAAAGAATACAATATCTTGCGGACGGGCGGCCTGTCGTAAGATACGACAAAAACACCTCATAGCGTGTGGTGAAAAATTGAGAGGAAGAAGATTAAGATGGTATGGGCATATAATGAGGAGGGATGAAAGTCACGTGACAAAAATAATGTTAAACTACAGGATGGATACAGATCTGGTACAGATCTAAAGGTAGACCAAAAAAAAGATGGATGGACTGCGTGAAGGATGTTATGATGATTTGTGGTGTGACAGAAGATGTATGTTAGAATAGAAGAGTGTGGAAGAAAAAGACATATTGCCCCGACCCCAATTAATTGGGATATGGTGAAAGAAAAGAGAAAGCTATGTGGTAGAGTATTTTCCGGCCTGGATAGCCGCCATAACAACCTTGGGTTTTGTTCCGGCATTAGTGGCCAGGTTCCACTCTGCATTTAGAGAGCTTCAGCATGTTGGTAGCACTTTTTGTGTTATAAATGTCCATGGTTGATGGTAACCGCTTTCTACCAGGTGGGCCGTCTGCCTGTCCACTGAACTTATGCAAACATAATTCCAAAATAAAAGAATATTTCTAAAATAAAAGTAGCCTAAGTTACTCCTTTACATCAGCTGCCTGCCAATAAAAGTCCCGTCAAAATTGGTCCAGCCATTTCAGAGATTAACCGGAACAAACAGACAGACAGACAAAAATTGAAAAAAAAATATTTTGGTGTATGCACCGTATATATTATATTCATATGCATGCAGTAAAAAGCGGTTATTTAAATATTACAAACAGACACTCCAATTTTATTTATATGTATAGATACATAGATTACTAACTTAGGAAACAAACAGACGGCTTGAAGGTGTTGTAATAAACTTTGCTTTTTACTTTGAAGTCGGTATTGTTTTTTAAGTCTCAGTCTCAGTTTCTTTCTTAAGTCGTTGTAGCGCACACGTCTCAAATTCAAAAGGCACGGGTTCGATCCTGCCTGAACCACATGCACCACTTAGTGAGTTTTCTGATATTCTTACAATTACTACAAGCTAATAACGGTGAAGGAAAACATTATGATGCAACCTGCACAGCGAGATAATCGATATGTCAAAACCTGCCAAGGTGCTTTGGACAAGCGTGGCGGGTATACAGTCCGTACCCCGATAATGGGAGGCCCGAGCCCAGCGTTGGGACATTTTTGTATTGATATTAATTAAAATTTTATGTTTTTCTTAAAAAAACATGCTTAAGCTCCGACCATAAAATTATTATTTTAAGGACTAACCTTAAATAGGACTAATCTTATATGTTAGTTTATTTTTTTATTGCAGGAGTTCAGCAGACACGCAAACGGCCCACTCGATACAGACTAGTTACCATCGCCTATGGACATTTGCAACACCAAAGGTGCTACCTACAAATGCGCAGCTGCTCTCTTAAGTGAGACTGGAACCTGGTCAGTAATGCCGGAACACAACACAAGGTTGTTATGGCGGCATGCTCTAGACCAGGGGTGGTCGCCATCCAATAGGGCAAATGCCCTACCACCTGGCTGTGGGTTGTTTTGTCGTCTCTTACGACAGGCCGCCCGGCCGCAGGAAATTGTATTTTTTCTCCGTTCCTGCACGGATAAAAGTTACGGTTAGTGTAATAATATCAATAAATCTTATACTTAGACAGCAGCACGCTTCAATCAGTCTATAACTACTAAGTCTGGTGTGCACCGACATTTAACCGGTGGTTAAAATAAAATAATCGATCAAAATGTATGCATTAACAGGGATTATTTTATTTTAAACGGTGGTTAAATGTTGGTGCACACCAGCCTTAGTTTGTCATTAGCACTACTGAATTTTCGCCACACCACTCACTTTGTAAATTCGATCACATACTTCTATGTGCACAATATTAATAATTAATAAATTAATCATTCAAATACATCAAAATAAAACCCTCTAACGTCTGTCTGTCAGCTTTTGAATTATAATACGTAGGACAAGTACAAAAGTGCTTGGATATATAACACATTTAACGAAATATTAAATTGGAGTATTCTCAACGAAATTCTCTAGAAGATCAATACCGGTGACCTTCGAGGCATTCAGGATTTAAAGGGCATTAAGGGTTTTGGATATTAGAGTATCGGGGCGAGGTAATTTAATCTGTTTGTGGTATCTAATACATTATTAGACTTATGAATTATGAATAACAAAAATTTTTAGGAGCTTTTTTAAGCTTTATTTAAGTAATATAATGTTACGATATGCCCGCGAATTCGTCCACTCTTGACTTGAAATTCCTGTGGGATGGCCGAGGCACAAATTATCATGTAAGCTATAGTTTTAGTGGAAACTGTCCGAATAGGCTAACTTTTATGCATCCGAATAACTTCAAATCGCTCCCGGGAAGATACCCGCTGGATTCGCGGGATAAAAGATGTCATACAATAAATTTGCTATAAGTCAGTAAAAAGCGTAATGGCTAGCACACGCGTCCCAAACTCAGACGACGCGGGTTTGATCTTGGCCGAAACACATGCACAACTTAGTCAGTTTTCTGATCTAATGTGCATATTGTTACGATTACCACATGCTAATAACGGTGAAGGAAAACATCGACATCGTGATACAACCTACACATCGAGATAACAGACGTGTCAAACCTGCCAAGCCGCCTTGGACAGGCGTAGCGGGTATACTGTGCGGGTATATATTATACTTGTCCCCTATAATGGGCGGCTCGAGCCCAGCAGTGGGACATTTATGGGCTGATATATTAAAGTAAAAAGATCATAATGGAATTCGATATTATTTTCATCTGGCCGCAGATAATTCTATACATTCGCAGAACAATATGTAGGGCAGAGTTTAAGTCGAAGAATTAGCTGTCGATCAGCGAAAACTTCATTGAATTTCAGCTCAGTGAATAAAAAAACGATAATTTTCATATATCATTAATCATACTATACAAAGTATCCATCGTTTAAACCCTAAAATTACTTCTGAAGTCAACCTAAAAAGCTTTGAAAGGCACTCTACTTCCAAGATAATTAAAAACAAACTTCCAATAAGTGCAATTTATTGAATTTATTTAGTCGACTCCAGCGGCCATTTTGTAAACCCGATTTCACTCGATTTATAATTCGTGAGGAACTTCGTTGTTTCAAAACTCGAAAGCTTAAAGGATAAAACAATGCTTAAATTATTAATAAGATACTTGTAATCGCCCAGTGGTCGAAATTCGACCAGAATTATTTTAAATTCTAAGTTTGGACATTATTAAGCTTCTGTTGTCAAAGACATTAACTTCTATAATCACAGATTTCGCAAAGGCTACATTGTCAATTGGACTTTAACAATAAACAAAAGTGTGTGTGATGTTTTTTATATTGATTTAATATATTATTATGCATAATTTTAATAAAATATTTGAATTCTACACCCCTTCTCTATATAAACTATAAGTGTGCGAAATTTCATACTCCTCCATCTGCGCAATTTCAGAAAAAAACAAAAATTTGTACCCCTTTTTACGAAAATTGTGGCAAGGAGGGGTATGAAATTTCGCACTACACTTTTAGTTTATATATAGAAAAAGTGACGAATAAAAAATTTGCATACATGAAATCAATAAAAAAAATCCTTGCACACACTGCCATGTATTTGACACACACACGCATATACCACATATACTCTAGCTCATTGTTCAAGTGAAATTAACAGCGTAGCCTTGGCGAAATCTGTGATTATAGAAGTATAGTCTTTGACATTAATTATTATGGTCGAATTTCGACCACGGGCGACCACTATTATAAGTAAATAAATGATAATTCTAAATTATTTAGACGTGGTAAAGCCATGCTGAACTCACTAGCTTGATTACAGCTATTATAGGGTCGGCTCGATTAGTGTGCTAATCCCAATATACCTATATATATAAGTATATAAATGTTTGTGTCAAAATTTTGAGGAAAAAAGAGCCGCTTGCATAACGATCGCCTTTAAATAAAACTAGACTATCATATGAAACTGCCTAAATACGTTTTACACAGAACGTATTGACAATTCTTTAAATAATTCTAGCGGCAAATTTTGCATTGGGTAAGAGGCTAATTGTATTTAAGGGTGTTAAATACGTTTTGTGTTTCTTAAATGAATTTAAGCAACCTTATGAAAGCGGCCCTTAGGCTGGTGTGCATAGACATTTAACCGATAGTTAAAATAAAATAACCCTAAACAGAGATTATACATGTCCTCTTCGAATGCCCCCTTTACACGAGAGAGCGCTACAACCTGGCCAGCACCCTGGACGTGGACGTCACACAAGACAATATTGCGGCATTAATGGGAAAAGGAAACATCGAAGACTTTCTACGGCATGCGACTAAAATTGTAGAAAGAGTAATAAAACGATACAAAAGCTAGTAAAATGTTGCCAATATACAGCGTGTTTCATTTCAAATGACAATAAATCATAACTTTAGCGGTCGTACTCCATACAAATTTTTTGGTACTATTAAATCAACCGTAATGTCAAAATTAAAATTTTGAAATTTCCGAACAAATTAATTACGATAAAAAGGGAATAAAAAACAGAACATCTTGTAAATATTAGTTCGCGAGCGAGAGCGTAAGAATGAACAATTTCCGCGTTTAATGATGAAGAGGCAACATGATACATTGGTCACTAACCTACCGATTTAGACACAATAACTGATACATGTTGTTGTTATATTTTGAAATGAAAAATTAGGTCCTGTGGCTAAACCAAAGAAGTTACCTTGATTCATTTTTGTATTTGAGCAGAGTACGTCATGAAGAAAACGTGGTCTGATTTATTGTCGTAAGGTCTGAAACACGCTGTATAATAAGTATATCTTAGTTAACATAGTATAGGAACAAAAAACTGTATAATAGGACTAGATTTTAAGAAATAGACATAAATAGCAAGTAAATTAGAATAGACTATAAATGTATTAGACATAAGGAAAAACGATATCAGAGAAAAGAAAAAGACAAGCTATCGACGCCACGACATCTAATTATCCCTCGAGTAGTAGACATAAGAATATAAAAATAAAAATACAAAAGATAAAAAACGATCTCCGCCCTGAACCAAGGCGGAGGAAGGCGATATATAAAAATAAAAAAAAGCGTAATGGTACTCCAAGCGGCCGAAATTCAATGATTCTATAAACCTGTCTTACTAAAACTACGACGCTTAATTATTTTGAAAACAGTGAATTTTCGATAATTCTGTTTTCATTATATAAGTTAGAAATAACAGTCTTGTTTACGTAAACAATATTCGCAGTATTCTCAGCTAAGTAACTTTTGTAAACAAGCCACTTCTTCGAATAATATTTTGGATCGTCGTAGGCTATGTTAGTGCTTCAATAATGTTTCTGGAAAATTCTGAAACTTGCGTAACATTTAGCTTTCATGAATTTACCACGACTTTTCATTATTTCTTATTTTCTTGAAATGATGTTCAAATTATATTAATTGCATAACATAATTTAATTTCGAAAATAGCAATCACTTTACGTAGTTAAAAAGGCTGACTGACTAATTCCTGTTTATAATTTATTTTATTATATCATAATAAAATTTATTAGACTGCCAACCGCTTGTATATAGCAAAAGTTATTAAAATTTTCAAATGAAAATAAATTCAGACCAACTTAATTATTGTAGAGCTATTAATATTTGTGTTATACATATATATACATACATATTGGATAAGTTTATCCGTAAATATGTCTAACAAAGATTGTACCTACTAAAATAATTAACTTTATACCTACCTTCAATGTAATCAATTGTTCAATTTGCTGTTACACTAACCGCAATGCGGTTTAGTTGAGTATTCACTAGGTTATTAATATGCCACACAATAGAAGGATATTTAACGAAATTAATGATTTTTACATGGAGATGATAGATTTGTTTTATTGCAGGA
Organism: Dendrolimus punctatus; assembly: GCA_012273795.1. Classification (NCBI taxonomy): domain Eukaryota; kingdom Metazoa; phylum Arthropoda; class Insecta; order Lepidoptera; family Lasiocampidae; genus Dendrolimus; species Dendrolimus punctatus. The sequence continues at coordinate 3,204,672 of CM022528.1, forward strand.
GTTCAACAGACAGACAGACGGCCCACTTGATGGAAAGCGGTTACCATCGTCTATAGACATTTGCATCACTAAGGGTGCTACAAATGCGCTGCTGCTTTCTTTAGGAAGACTGGAACGTGGCCACTAATGCCGGAACACAACTCAGGGTTGTTATGGCGACATACTTCAGATCAGGGTTGGTCGGGCTCGGGCGAATGCCCTACCACCTGGCTGTGGGTTGTTTTGTCGCCTCTTACGACAGGCCGCCCGGCAGCAGGAAATTGTATTCTTTATCCGTTCCTGCATGGATAGGAAATTGTATTATTAGTACAAACAAATATTAATAACATCTGTTTGCGATTAACGCAACTTTTTAATTTCATTAAACCTCATTACATCATAACTTTATATTATTAAAAATCACACGTCACTCGCTTTACATACGTCTAAACATCAATACCTAATAATCTTAATATATATAAACCTCCTGTCACGATGTTTGTCCGCGATGGACTCCTAAACTACTCAACCGATTTTAATCAAATTTGCACACCGTGTGCAGTTTGATCCAACTTGAAAGATAGGATTGTTTTTATACCGTTGGAACCGGTAGGTGGCGCTGAGATCGGGTTCTAGAATCCTCTTAACAACGGGGAGCGATTTTGTTTTGTGTGTTTGAGTGGGTCCCCGGATGGTTTAAATCCACAATTGGAACCGGTAGGTGGCGCTGGGATCGGGTCATAGATTTTTATTTTTTCAGAGCAGGACAACGTCTGCCGGGGCCGCTAGTATCTATATAAAATCTAAATACATAAATAGCTGTGAAGTAACTAAATACATAAATACTAATCGAAAGCAAGTTTCATTGGTTCGAATGCCAAATCAATATCTACCTCAATAAAAGGTTTCTACGAAGTTTCGTTTACGTGAAGTTCAGATCTGTACCTATTCCACGGAACCTATTTTCCAGGATAGCATGCCTTCTAAGCCCAACGATTGTCGTTAGCATGCACATATTAATTAGTTGATCATGCTATTTTGCCATTTGTATGTGCATAAGATCATTATACTGACCTACCGATAGTATTTAAGTCGACTACCATATAATATTGTGTCCGTGCAGGAACGGAAAGAATACAATTTGCTGCGGCCGGGCGGCCTGTTGTAAAATACAAATAAACACCCCACATCCATGTGCTAAGGTGTTCGCCCCCTGGATGGCTGCCACCCCTGGTTTAGAGTATGCAGCCATAACAACCTTGAGCTGTGTTTCGGCATTAGTGGCCAGGTTCCAGTCTCCCTTTAAAGAGCTGCAGCACATTAATAGCACTTTCGGTGTTACAAATGTCCATAAGCGACGGTAACCGCTTTTCGTCAAGTGGGCCGTCTGCCTGTCTGCTGAACTCATGCAATAAAAAAACCAGTAGAAAAACGAAGTACGTACATAATTATGGGTGGAAATTCTTAGCACAAATGTATATTTCGTATGACTAAGAATGTAATTACATAGCGAGTATTAGAAACAGACCGTTAATCACGCTAATGTGCGTTCATCCTAAGCTCGGTCTAAGGGTGCCTTTCCACCAGAGATGTGCTATGCAGCTGCATAGATGGCTGCGTAGCGTAGATTTCACATCTTCGCAGCATAGCTATCCTGAAATCTACGCTACGAAAATATGTGACCGTTTCCACCAGTATTAAGCTATTTAGCTATGCGAGGAAGATGCGCTATGAAGATGCGCCGCCGCAAAGTAGCTGTGCGAGAAAGATGCGCAGCTCGAGCGATGGCATGTCTACACTCAGCAACAAGGCCCGCGTTTCCCGCTTTTGAATTTGAATTTGAATCCGTTTCCACCAGTGCTAAGCTATATGATTGGTGGATATCAAACGCATCCATAGCAACGTAGCATAGCACATCTCTGGTGCAAAAGCACCTTTACACCTGCAGTTTTTGGTCCCGTAAGCCTCTAAGGCTAAGCAAGCACTGTGATTTTTGGTTACCGGACTCTATTAAAAGGATAATAATAATAATAATCTGCAAACAAACACCCATATTGTATATACCCAAATTAAGCAAGTTACGCTTATGTTATGGGTAATATACAACGGACTACTCTGGGGTCGACTCTGCTTTTCCAGTGGAATCGACATCCATTCCACTAGAAAAGCAAAGGCCTGTGCCATCACTGACAAGATATTGGATTTTTATTACCTTGGTTTCATTCTCATAAAACTCACAATCAACCATTTAATGTAATTGGAGTTTACTCGTAAAGAATTTTTAATACAAGCGTTAACTCTCGTACTCTAACTCAACAATGATGCGTTCTAGTATAAATTAAAAAGTTTAATGCAATGAAATGAAATCTAAAATCATATTCATCAGTGCAATGTCCAAAGACAAATGTACACTAACGGCACTAACATAAACTGCATCAAAGTAATAGACGACTTTGAAATAAATATTTTAACCAAGTATGCAAACTTTCTATACAGATTTAAATTGAAACCTCTAGATTGGTTCGTGAACTTTAAAACAACGTAGGGTCATATCCTTAAGTTTAAGTTTGTGTACTGGAAAGGACCTTAAGACTTTTTTTGAAGAAAAAACAGAAATTTAAGGAAAATTGGTTTTAACAATAGACACAAACTTTATGCAAGGGTTTATTTATGTTTTAATAAGGTGTATTACCTCCACGTGCCCTCATTACAGATTCTTATCGGTTCCGCATAGATTTTATTAGGGTTATTAAAAGATCTTGCGGAATATCGTCCCATTCTTCTGAATGTGCTGTTCTTAGTGCTGCCACTGTCGTGGGCAAAGGGTTTCTCGCATATACAGCTCTTTTTAAATTGTCCCAAACATGCTCAATGGGATTAAGATCCGGGCTGCGTGCTGGCCAATTCATTGTACGTATCCCAACCTCTTCGTAATATTGTCGAACTTGTGCAGCAGCGTGCGGCCGGGCATTCTCCTGCATTAAAGTAAAATTTTCGCCTATGAATGCCATGTAAGGCACCACGTGATCTTCTAAGATCTCTGTTATGTAGCGATGTGCAGTCAAACCCCCTCTATTACCGTTTTGACGGACCATGTCTATGAACACAAGTTCTGTTCGCCCGTTCATCGATATGCCACCCCACACCATACACGAACCGCCTCCAAAAAGAACACGCTCCTTAATGCAACTTTGAGCATATCGCTCTCCACGTTGACGATAGACTCTTCTGCGACCATCTGCACCATATAAACATGTCCTACACTCGTCCGTGAACAATACGGATGTCCATTGCTCTTCTGTCCAATTCAGGTGATCACGCGCAAATCTTAAGCGAGCTTGTCTGTGATCTACAGACAACTTTGGACCATTTGCTGGTCTAAAAGGGGTAATATCCGCTTCCTTTAACCTTCTTCTTATTGTTCGTGCACTCACGTTTACTCCACGCACTTCATTAAGCTCTGTTTTGATGTTAACAGACGTGAGGAAACGATTTCGCAGGGAAGTTGTAACAATAAATCGGTCATCACGACCGGTGGTTGCTCGAGTCCTGCCTGTACCACGTCTCCTTCTGTAAGAACCTGTCTCTACAAACCTTCTGTATATTCTAGAAACGGTAGACTGGTTTAAATTTAAATTTCTACCAATCGTTCGTTGATCCAAGCCCTCCCGCACCAATGCTACAATTCGAGCCGCTTGTTCGGATGAGGTATCTATATTATGGTTCAAAAATTCTCGATGAGTTAAAAAACTAACCCAACAACTCTGCTGGTAACAATAATTCAATTGACAAAAGAATAAAAAATGAATGAGAATCAATTTAAAACTTTGCTATAAATAACACGCAAATCTGATACTACGAGTAAATTTTCTTTTCCCGGCTATATTCATTTGTTTTACTGTAGTTCTATTTTTAAATTTTCCTTTTTTTTGAGATCAAGAGCCAGTCTCTCCATATTTATATAATTTAATCTAAAAAGTTTGCATACTTATTTTAAAAAATCATTTCAAAGTAATCCTGAACTTTGATGCAGTTTATGAGTCCGTCAGTTTACTTAAGGAGTAAATTCTAATTGTGTATCGAATCTGACACACTCATCTGTTTTATTTAAAAACATTAAAGAAATAGAGACCTGAATCTAAATTTTGAGTCATCGAATTTAAATAACTATTTTATAAAATTAAGTTACAAAGTTGGGTAACTTCATATTTTGAATTAGGTCTCTATAATTCTAAGGGTGCGAAATAGCTTACCTATACAGCCGACCAGCATTATCTTCCATCTTATTCCCCCGCTCTCTCCCGCTCGTTCGGCTCGTCCCCCGAATTTACCCGAACACTTACGAAATTTCACAACACAAACACTGCTTGTGTTCACCAATTGTTTCGATTTGTTTTATTTTATAACCATTATTAAATATACCGCTTTCTTACTTATGCATGATTATGTATAAAGTCAAATAATAACTGTCAATTAAAATAAGCTATAGATGATATATACACAACATACTTCACACATCATAACTATTGGCGTATACCTTGGGCATATAATTAGGAGTCATTTCAGGACAAAGGAGTGAAAATTACACAATTCAACAAGCAAGATGCGCATATCTATTTGCATGTGGAAAAATAAAAAAAATTGCAAAACTAATTTAAACCACAGAAGTGAATAAATAAAAATCGGTAAAAAACCTTTTAAGTTAAACGGTTTTATTGTATGTGCACTGAAAACTAGAAAATAAATAACTAGTTAGTTACCTATCAACCTACGTAGGTGATCTCGGTCGGAAATATCTCTTATGGTAGTGGTTGTCATAACATGAACCATGTCAGCGAGCGCAAGGCAGTTCATGAAAGAACACTAACACCAGGGTTTCCTTGGTAGGTAAACTAAGCAGCCCACACTATAACAAGTAGGTATTTTGACCTTGAAATCATACCTATGGCAGAGCATATCATATATATCTCTTATAACGTGGTTTGATATCACGTGGTTAATATCACGTGGTTTCGAAGTAAGGAAATCTCGGGGAATATAAAAAGTCTCGGATTATACTGTTTTGGTATCAAGCGGTTCTGAATCAGCTACTAATGTATATGTATAATATCTACCCACTTTATCCCGGGAAAATTCTCGCAGGATTCCAGGATGAAAAGTAGCGCAAATTTTATGTTTTTATGTGAACTCTGAACAAACAGACAAGAAATTTAATAAATGCATCGTGTTCTCCGTCGTTTATATAGTCCATTTCAGTTGTAATTTTTTAACCGACTTTTAAAAAGGAGGAGGTTCTCAATTCGTCGGTTTTTTTGTATGTTCACCGATTACTCCGAGATTTATTTATTTGGACAACACAACAGATAACAATCAATAATTTATTATATAATATAGTTTGTAAATTCATCTAGATTGAGATCCAAGCGTGCTGACACATCCAAGTTAAAATTATATTTTCGCAAACAAAATCATGTAAATAATGTCAGTAATGGTGATTCAATAAATAATTAAAGCTAGGACATTATTTTTAGTGATAAATTATAATGTAATAGATTAAGAAAAAGAAAGCATTAAACAAATTAATAAACAAGTGAAGAGTCGTGATCTTTCAGCGTAGAAATTAATATATTTTTTTAAAGCTAAAGGTTTTGCATTAAATATATCTAATTTTTTTGTTTTTCAAAGAGAGTTCGTTGTAGACACAACACATTCTTGTCAACGGATTGTAGTATTATGTGTTATTTTTACAAACTTCCAAGATAAATATTTTGTTATGTACCTACACGTTTATTACATTTCGTGTTAAGGGACAAGACACTTAATAATGAATACTGCAGCACGATTTAAAAAAATTAGAATTGTGGTGTAATAATAATCGTATGTCATTAAATACAACTAAATGTCACTTATCCAGTTTACCAGGAAACGAATACAGCCGAATAGTTACACTATCTTAGGAAACACATTAGGTCAAGTGGATGATGTGCGAGACCTTGGAATTCAGATTGATATTGAACTACGTTTCAATCGACACGTAGATAATATTATAAGTGGTGTGTATAAGTTATTAGGTTTTATTTTGAGAAGGGGGAAAGAATTTAAAAACTTTCTACAATAATGTTACTATACAACTCTTATGTCAGAAATTTTTGAAATACATGAGAAAGTTGTGATAATATATATATATATATATATATATATATATATATATATATATATATATATATATGTGAAATATAATCTTGCTCCGTGCAGGAACGGAGAAAGAATACAATTTCCTGCGACCGGGCGGCCTGTCGTAAGAGGCGACAAAACAACCCACAGCCAGGTGGTAGGGCATTTGCCCGACTGGATGGCTACCACCCCTGGTCTAAAGTATGTCGCCATAACAACCTTGAGTTGTGTTCCGGCATTAGTGGACCAGGTTCCAGTCTCCTTTAAGAGGGCAGCAGCGCATTTGTAGCATCTTTGGTGTTGCAAATGTCCATAGGCGATGGTAACCGCTCTCCATCAAGTGGGCCGTCTGCCTGTCTGCTGACCTCCTGCAATAAAAAAAAAAAAATATGATAAATTTAGCAAAATATAGTGAGTAAGTGAAATAAGTGAGTATTGGGATATGTCACGTTATTGAAGCAAAGAAGCTGTTGAAAAATCTATAAACATCGATATATTTAATGACAGTCCTCATACATTCTTTAAAATAGTATCCGAAACAGATTAAGTATGTTCTATTATCGCTATTTTTTGCTTATGATTTTTTTTGTTATTATTTTATCCTTTAATTAACTTTTTATTTGACATTTTGTAAAATATGTCATAACGCATGATGTGACCACCAATAATAGGGAGTATATTTAGCATGAGCATTGTTTATATTTAAGTAGGAAGTTTTTGATATATCTCCTGTTGATGGTCCATAATAAATAAATAAATACGACGAATCCAATTTACCATGCAGTAATTGATGCAAATAGACTAGGTCATGTTGTGTGCGACGAACGTTAAAGGAGTAACTTTAAATTTTACGAGTCGTTCAGAGTAGCTTGTTAAACTGCGTCCAAGACCACTTTTATAACTTAAAATCCTAAGACATTTTCTTTGAAGGTTTTCGAGAGTTTTAGAATGTACTGAATAACAGGGTGACCAGATAACACAAGCATACTGCATAATACTTCGAACCAAACTATAATAAATTGTTAGATAGCTCTGAGGTTTCTTAAATTCTTTTGTACACCTAGTTATAAACACAAGCAATTGAAGGCTTTTGTTTGCTATGTACTAGTAATGATCACGAAAAGTCAATTTTGGGTCAAAGAGTATACCCAAATCCTTAGCAACATATTTCCTTTCGAGTGTGTTCCCATTAATTTTATAGTTATATGTCTTTGGATACCGTTTATTCATGAAAGTAATTACTAAGTATTTTTCTATGTTAAGATACATCTGATTATATTGACACCACTCCTTTATAACATGTAGGTCACGTTGGAGTTCCAAGCAATCAGAAGCATTGTTGATGACCCGATACAGTTTTAGATCATCCGCGTAAAGAAGACTAGGGCTAGACAAGTTGTTTATTAAATCTTTTATAAAAACAATGAGGAATAGCGGAATATACAATCATAAATTATGGATTCGAAAATTTTGGAAACACATGATAAAATACTAATGGGTCGGTAATTTTCACAGTTGGATTTATTGCCAGATTTATGTATAGGGACTATGTTGGCGATTTTCCACATCGATGGGAAGACTCCGAGCTCAAGTGATTTATTAAATAACATAGTTAAAGGACGGCAAATTTCGTCAGCACACCTAAGATAAAATAGTGAAGGTATTTTGTCAGGCTATCCTCCTATCCTATCCTATCCGTGCAGGAACGGAGAAAGAATACAAATTCCTGCGGCCGGGCGGCCTGTCGTAAGACGTGACAAAACAACCCACAGCCAGGTGGTAGGGTATTTGCCCGACTGGATGGCTACCACCCCTGGTCTAACGTATGTCGCCATAACAACCCTTAGTTGTGTTCCGGCATTAGTGACCAGGTTCCAGTCTCCTTCAAGAGAGCAGCAGCGCATTAGTAGTACTTTTGGTGTTACAAATGTCCATAGGCGATGGTAACCGCTATCCATCAAGTGGGCCGTCTGCCTGTCTGCTGAACTATTGCAATAAAAAAAATATAAAAAAAAGGCTCAGGACCTTTACGGCAATCTAGTTTCTTCAATTTAGTTAGTACCGAAGTTTCAATAAGTTTAATATTCGAAAGACCATAGTTGCAATAAATTGAATCTGCCGAGGTCTCACCGGTGTCATTAATAGATGCTGGTTTCTCAAAGACAAAGCTAAAGTGTTTTGAAAAAAGTTCACAGATTTCCTGAATGTCAGAAGACGATTCTCTGGCAAGGGTCATGGTTTGTGGTATACTAACACTTGATTTTTTATTGTGTATAAAGTTCCAGAAAGCTTTTATATTTGTATTTAAAGAGGACTCGGTAGAAGAGATGTATGCAGATTAGGCATTTTTTGTGAGTAGTTTGCATGTTTGGTACGTAAAAAAGTAAATGTATTATAGTCTCGGGATTTGGTGTATTTTTTAAAACGATTATGGTATTTATTCTTTTCTTTTAAGCATTTTTTCAATGTTGGTGTGTACCATGAAGGATATTTTTTATCAGTGTTGCTTATATAAGGTGTGTATTTTGCAATAAGGTCGTTTATGATTTCATAAAAAGAGGCCACATTGGTCCAATCAGTATTTTTAACATCTATTTTTAATTTAGAGTAATCGCATTTACGGAAGTTAAAACGTTTTGCTTTATTCGTTTCTATATTCTTAATAGCAACTAGTTTTTCAATTTTAATCTTAAATGCCGGTTGATGTGAATCAACCCGGGAAATAGGATCTGCAGCAAACACGTGAATATATTCTGAGGTACACAGCACAAGGTCTAAGAGCCGGTTATTAGCATTAAGTAAATGGTTAAATTGATAAAGATTACAGAGGTTTATGCTTTCTATTAAAAATTCGCTTTAATATCCCACGATATGTTAAGTGTCATATAATAAGTGTTAGGTGTAGAAGACCAAGCAATATTAGGTGTATTAAAATCTCCCACGATCAAAAATGTGTCGTTAGCTTCACACTGTGAAACTATTTTATGCATGTTTTCATAAAATTGGCTTATGTAAACACGCGATAAATCTGGTGGCAAGTAACATACTTAAATATGAAATTTACTATGAGCGACGTTAGATGGTAATACAGTTATCCATAAATCTTCAACTGCAGATTCCCAACTCGATTATCGTATTACATTGAAAGTATTGCTGATAGCAATCAACACACCACCTCCATCTTGTTTAGCAATTTTAGTTGTATGACGGTCTCTACGAAAAACATTATAATGAACATCGAATAACTCTGAGTCAAAAATGTCAAAAACAGCATCATAATTACAAGTTAAGGAGGTTAAGTAAATTACTGTTAACTTTGTTCTAATTCTATTTACATTTTGATTACCATAAAAATCAAGAATAATGATGTCAGATTACAAGCATAATAGTTATTAACAACCAATAATGATACATGAGAGAAGTAATGTAAAATATGCTACAGTATTATTTTAATTTTTCGAGGGTACTTAATGATTTTACATGAACAGCTGGTGAACTGTCATCCTTTCGCATATAAACGCGACCATATTTTACCCATACATATCTGTATCCCAAGTCCTTGGCTTTGCCTCTTGCTTCAGCATGAATTTGCTTAACATCTCAGGAGATAGATCGACTATATATATTTGACGGCTCTCGCCAGTGATGCCAAGGTGAACAGAGCTCAGTTGACTAGTTTTATTTTCTTTATTGTATCGTTTATATGCCGATAGAATATTTTCTCTAAATCTTTCATAGGGCAAGGTAACAAGGATACTGCGAGGACGATCTGAGGCTTTGTTCATCTTGGCGACACGCTTTATTGAGCTTATATCGGTTTCAGTAATTACAACTTTAAGTTCGTTGAAAAGATTTCGTATTAGAGTTAGTAGGTTTTCATTCGTCTTTTCTGGTACTGACTGAATTTCGATATTGCAACTCCTGGAGTTTTTTTCTAGTATGCTGATACGATTATTCAATTTATGTATTTCTGTGTCTAAAGTAGATTTTCCAGTTTCCAGTTGTTTAATTTTTTTTGTAGTTAGCGCTTAATCATGTTTCAAATCCATTTGAACTGCTGCTAGATGATCAGTCGTTTCAGTAAACTCTGCCTATGGTTAATATCATCCCGTATGGCAGTTCTCATTTTAGAAAGTTTGGACTCAAGAAGTAGGCTAAATTGGTAAAAAGTTATACTGTTACTATGAGACCCTGTCAGTTGAGTGCCGAAGTTATCGTGGTCATTAACTTTTACTTGAGGTGCAAGGCTATGACTACAACTAGCGTTTTCACTTTTTATCTCGTCACAGGACATATCAGAAATCAACCGACGGCATTGTAAATTGTTTGCGCACAGGGGTGTTGTCATCTCTACAATTGTCTTGTAATGGGACATAGAAATATTGAGACATTTGTAGTGGTAATAATCCTTACATGACACACATTTAAGCTCTTCTGAAGAACGTATGTTGTTGTTACAAGCCAAGCAGTTCATCTTTTCAACTGCCAAGTGTAGTTTTCGTCCGAATTATTATTAATATGATTCACAAATAATTAAACTTATAAATTTCGAGGAATACCGAACTGTTTGCCAATTATTGTATAGTTTTTATTTCACAGACACCCCAATATCTCGTTCACTGCTTAAAATGAGATGATTTCATAAATCTGCACTTTATTTCGGTTAGAACTTACGAGTTATTTAAGATTTTTATAACATGAGAATACATTGTTGATTGTCACTGTTTGCAGTTCGTCAAAAATATTCAATTCGTTGGTTTAAATCGAAATAACACTTTTACCGCGATAACTAAATAATCAGGATAAAATATACACTATTTCACAATAATTTAAATTGTTAATAGATTTTTAAACTTAATTTTGTTTACGGAGCTATTGTTAATTCGTGGACAAACTTTTATGATCCGATTTACGTGATTATTATTTTTCGACGGGGAATAGTTGCTATTTGGTCCCCTAAAAAATTTACATAGTTTGGCCCAGTAGTTTTCATTTTACAAACATTTTTTTGTTCCCGTTTCTTGGGACCCATATCGACGGTTAAAAGGTAATAGGGCATAAGCGACATTTTGGTCGAAAATGAGTTATGAATGCCATCCTACTTAAAATTTTTCGCTCTTTCGAATGCGCTCACTCCCATGGCTCTACGATGACTTTCGTGTCGTTTATGCCCAAGCAAAAAACTGCGTTTTTTAAGTGTCATTTCATTTAACCGACCGAATTTTGGGCCTTTTTTACTCTAAAGGCGCTTGTACCTCTAAAAATGGCATCACTTTTGGGTTATAGTCGGTAATATATTTTTACTTTTTACTGCCGTAAAAGCTCCAGGCGTATACTACTATTTACCATTAGTACCTGTTTTGAAAGCTGGAACTAATGCCTCTTTATCATTGTCGTCAAAGACATTAAGCGTCGGTTATACCCTACTACCATTTACAAGTTTAAGTTTACAAACATCCTACTGATTTCTTTGCTAAACACTGTTTCTTATGCTCCATTACCTTTTGGTATAATAATAAGAATTACCACTTATACTTTTTACCCTTTTATGTTATTCTGCAGTCATGTAACTTATGCCCTATTACCTCTTGATATAAGGATGTAAAATGTAGCTAAGTCTACTCTACCCTTCGTTTTTTTTCTATGTAGATGTCACTTATGCCGAATTACTCCATAAAGAAAATAAGATCAATTGATTTAAGCGACATTAAACCACATAAAACAACGTGGAATCAAATAAATAAAACTACCATTTAATGCTTTTATTTTTTTTTATTCTAGAGCTGTTTCCATTTTCACGATATGACAAGAAATGAAAAAGTTATCTCCATTTTTCTGAAATTTTAAACTTTAAACTGCTCTCCTGAACAATTTAGTTTTTGTCGCTTATACCCTATTACCTTTTAACCGTCGATATCTTTTAAGGCACCTTTCGTGATTTTTCGTTAAGACCTTGACTGTGACCTTTCGTTAAGATGTTTAATATAATATATATTAAAAATAAGACATTATAATTAAAAATAGCTTTAGAAATAACTTATTTTATACTATTAGTTTTTGAAGTCGGTTTTTTTCAAACGAAGTTTTTTTATTTTTAAATAGCAATGTACAGACACGGCTTGTTTTGAATTTTCAGATATAGATATGTCGGCGCACCATCGCCAAGGATAATTAATACATTGTCAATGACACTTTAGCGAAGTGTTGAGTCTTTTGAAGCGACCATGCGAATGACAGATGGACAAGTCGGGACATGTTTTGGGTGTGGTGTGTGGTCGCAAGGAAGCAAGCGTGCAACAAATCGCTGTTATTAAAGTGCATTATGATCCAGGAAGTTATTTGTCTTTGTTTGAAGTTTATTAATAACTAGTGAAGTGAATTTGTATTTGTGCTCATTGTAACTTTAGTTTTAATTTCAAATAATATTCAACCACGCCGAGTGCAACCATGAATATCGATGAAGGCCTTCCTGAGCTTTCAGATAAATACTAAGCAAAACATAGGCGTCCTAACAACTACGTCTGTTTGTATTGTCAAAATAACAGTCTTTTTACGAAATAAACATAAAAGTTTATATTAAAAAGTTCTTATATCGATTCTTATATTTAAAAAAAATGTTAACATTCTCTAATTTGGATTATCCGACTAATCTCGGAAACGGCTGAACCGGTTTTGGCGGAACTGTCATTGGCTGATAGCTGATGTTATGAGGAGTAGCTTAGGTTACCTTTTTTAAGGTTCGGCGAAAAAATTACACGCGGAAGTCGCGGGCACATCTACTATTTCATCAAATAAAACGTTAAATATGGATGTAATGCGGTATTAAAATAATAATTATAAAATAAAAAATATAATTAATATAATGATGTATTTATCATTAGGTAATTTGCAGAAAAATCGATTTCAACATTTCTAAGACTTATAACATTCCCACTTTATTATATACTGTATATCCTTTTTCAACGCCAGAGAAGCCTCGGGCTGAATTAACCTTTGCTCGCGGAAAGGCTAGCATATTTTTCATAAAAGTAAATTCAGAATAATAATGTTCACTCTCTCCATTCAAACTTACATAAATCTTTAATAACGTAGTACAAATAACCATTTTAATAAATCAACGATAACTGTGACCCTATGACGTGTTCGAAGTTGAACAAGACTAAACACTTGATAATTGATACCCGAAATGTCAGAGTTGGGAATTAATTTAACTTTAATGAAACTACCTACGAAAAGTGTATTGGATGATATTAATTTAGTTGGCTTTTTTGGAAAGTTTCGACCTCTATATCTGAGTATATAGAAAATTCAGGATTTTATTGACTCCTATATTCCATCTGCTATAATCTGTTGAATGCAGACTCTAATACAGTGATTCTCAATTTTGTTTGATATTGCTCCCTTTACAGGAGAAATTTTTACGCCCCTCGTAAATAGTTGGCTTAATATAAAACTAGTTTTTGAAATAAAAAGCAATTTTATTTATTTGGTTTACCAACAATTTCTTGCTTTAATGCCTACAATTTAATACAATACTTTATAAAAAAAGACATGACAAATGCAGTAATCACTTATAGACAATTTGAATTTTGTAGTTTCAAAAAAATATAATTAATTTAAACAAGAAAAAAAAAAGGCTTTAATAGCTATTATGTTTCAAACATAAAGAAATTTTAAAAAAGAGAATTTAATTAGTAATATGAAATGCAATAATTTGATGACATTTGTAATACGAATTTGCATGTAGATCAGTAATATCATTAGGTTTATTAGCTTACGTAGTCTAGGTATGGGAGAGTTGGCACCAAGAACGGTGCCACGTAAGGGCGGTCACAGGGGTGTGATAGGTGTTCGATGGCATCTAGTCGGTACTTCAAAACTAAAGCTATTAAGAAAATGTGTAATATGTGTGTATTTTTTTTATTTTATTTTTTTATTGCAGGAGTTCAGCAGACAGGCAGACGGCCCACTTGATGGATAGCGGTTACCATCGCCTATGGATATTTGTAACACCAAAGGTACTACTAATGCGCTGCTGCTCTCTTGAAGGAGACTGGAGCCTGGTCACTAATGCCGGAACACAACTAAGGGTTGTTATGGCGACATACTTAGACCAGGGGTGGTAGCCATCCAATCGGGCAAATGCCATGCCTACCACCTGGCTGTGGGTTGTTTTGTCGCCTCTTACGACAGGCCGCCCGGCCGCAGGAATTTGTATTCTTTCTCCGTTCCGGCACGGATAAAATGTGACTGTATGTGACAGTTTGTGCAATAAAGCGGCCGGCGAATGCTAGGACCGACTTGAACCCATTTACTATTTATTTTATACACACGAACAGTCGGTTAGGTTAGGTTATTTGCAGACCAAAGCGCCAGAACCGACTGGTTACCATTTACTGTTTAGTTTATACAAACAGTACGAAGCCTTAAAAGTCTCATATGAAACATTTGTTTTATTTATCAATTTAGTGGACGATTTTTAAGTACATTGCAGAACATTTTTTCTTTAATATTGGTTAAATATAAATAAATCTGTTTACTTAAAGAATCGTATTTATTGGTCACCATTTTGAATGGTTACTCTTGTGGTGTATGTGAATGTGTTCTATTGTGTTTTTCTTCACTTTTATCCAATTAAGCTGGTTTTTGGTTCTTTTTATGTTGATTACTAGCTTTTTTGGAATTTGAAAAGATTTTTCTACTTTGGACTTATGATAGAAGTGCAATATAAGCGAAAAAATTAGTGTGGTTATGTTGATTTAAAAAAAAACAAGGTCTCCGGACCTTAGGAGTAAAGGTAAGTATGCCTCTCCCCCTCCCCATTTCACCACCCCGCTACTTAAAATTCGTGTACCGGAAAGCTATAGATTTACCCATATCTTTGCTTCATAATTATAAGTATTATTATTATTGCAGGGCTTCACGCAGGTTCTTGCATCGTCACCGCACTTGTGGTGGTAGCAGCATACCGGGAATCTTCGGTAGTTCGACTCGGATCTGGTACAAGTCCGACTCCGACTGCGCTGGTTTCTACCTCTGGGACGTGATCTACCTTCTCTTCTGTTTACCGAGAGCGCTTCCACCTTCCGGTTAAGTTCTGCGATCTTCTTAAATATTCTGTCTAAGACAGAACCAGGTATGTTGTCAACAGCACTAACCCGAGGTGTTGCAGGTACGAGGTCATGCACCTTGTCTGCTAGATCAATCAGTGCTTCCAGCGTGGATTGAGGTTGTGAAGCAATTGCTGTTTGGAGGGATGTTGGCAAGCGACTAGTCCAGATGGTGCGGATGAAGTCATCGGGGATGTCCTTACCGGCCAAATGTCGTAGGTGACGAAGGAACTGAGATGGGCGTCTATCGCCAAGTTCTTCATGCATCAACAGCTGGGTAACTTCTTTCTCCCGAGACGCGGATAATCGCTGGATCAGCTCGGTCTTCAGAGTTAGGTAGATTAGGTAGAGTTAGGTCTTCAGAGTTAGGTTAGTGGTTAGAGGTAACACTCCATAGTTGTATCTAATAAACTCTTTAAATGTATAGCTGATTGGGTACTAATTTTCTTTTGATTAAATAATCTCTTCATAGTAGAATTTAAAAGTAAGCGTTTGTTACCATATCTCGTATTCAATATATCCCATGCAATTAAGTAATTGCTAGAAGTGACCTGAATGTGTTTTAAAAGTGATTCTGCTTCTCCTGCGAGACTTGTCTTCAAATAGTGTAGCTTATGTAGGTCCCCAAGTGCAGAGTTCTCATGTACTAAAGACGTAAACAATTCTTTAAATGCCGGCCAAACCTCATAATTGCCGTGGAATGTAGGTATTTGTATTTTAGGCAAATGAACCAATGTATCACTTGGCTGGCTGCTATTGATAAACGAATGTAAAGATTTCGCGTTTATATACGCTTCAGCCATCGAGGATAACATATCTTTTAAATCTCCCTGCATAACATTATACAATTCTTCGTAAACAAAAAACTCTTCATTTGAAAAGTACGGCAACTTTTCCTTCAATTCTTTGGGTGTAATCTTTACTAACTCTTGATGTGTCTCTTTAAATGTTTTCCAATAACCATCAATTATATTTATACGGGCTTCTATGTAACCCTTTGTAAGTCTTGCTTTAGGACATTTTTTAAGGTTTATTTGGGTTTTTTTTAACAAAGAGGCGGTGTCTTCCAAAACATACATAATTTGCTGTTGTTCTTTAGTAACCGACATATTGCACAGTAATCACCAAGAAACAATTATAAATGTCGTTTATTTACGAATCCCACTATTCTTCAATATAATCTATAACACGGTTCGCTTTATATTGTTTGTAACTTTGTTGCGTCGGGCTTGGCGATTCACGCAGGTAAATTCACTATTGTCGTCCGGCTCGATATTCGACCATATGTTGTGGCACTTTAGATTTATTTTTACTTAAACACTTTTATGGGACTAAATGAAATATGTGTTAACTGCATAAGGTGTATTTTTATACTGAATTGGACTAACAACGCGACAGTAATGAAAACAGCTAAGTGAACACCAAACAATATGGCTTTTGTACAAGCAAATGTTTATGGAATCATGCAAATAGTATCACTTATGTCTTATTAAATCTAACGTTTTACAATCGCATTCTAGAAACTCTAACGCAAATTGTCGCTTATGATTACAAAGGGCAAAATAGAAATATCGCCTGTAGAATATTATATTTTTTATTTATTTAGATGAACTGTAGTGCCATACGCCCGCTGGCGTATAGGCATTATGATTCTAGGGCATTAAGGGGGCTTAGTGGTGAAGCTTTACTTGCTTGCCTTAGCCACCCGGTGCGAAGAGGAGATTGCTAGAGCAAGACTCAATCTCAAGAAGTGGAGATAATGGCCTAACTTCGGTGAACCTGCAGACCACCTCTCCATGCCCCTTAGCCACTCATACCCATGTGGTCCGCCACTAATCTTGTACGGCATCTTTTTGAGGCCTATGCAGTCTGCCCATTTTTTCCTTGCGACGGGCAGGTGCCATAGTAGCCTAGATCCCTAGTTCTACTAGCAGTCCATCCCAATAGCCCGGTACCTTTTGTTCCCATTTCCTATAATAATTATACATCGACTGTGGCTTGCCTTTGGGTGCATTTAAAATGGTATAGACAGGGATAATCGTCAGCCAATGTCATGCCACATTTACATAAAAGTCTGGGGGTCTTAAAGTGTTGGCTTTCCCATGGCCCATACAACATACATATTTTAATTTGTAATACCACTCATGTAATAAACATATATATACATATAAACCATTCATCGGTAGAAAATCTATACATGCCCTTATCCAGGGGGAGGAGGTAAAACTCATTGTTACGTAATAGTTTACAAGGCGAAATTTAATATTTTTATTACGAGTGCGGAACTCGAATTAAAATGCCGTTGGAATTACTATACAATTTATTAGAACTATACACCTATAACACTGTATTTGTAACACAGGTACAAATACAACTGGACACAACCAGTACAAACTGCACGATTCAATAACACGCGCAAAGTCCGTCACTATAATATATACGTAATCCTCGCTTGACTGGCTCACCCGTCTGTTCGGGCATTGTTTTATACTAAAACTATACAATACAACACGCCACCGCGTGGACTGAACTTTCCAAGAAAACGTAATCCGCACACCTGCGGCCATAAACAACAACAATGTTTTTCTTAGTTAAAAATTTTAAACATAAGCCATAATGCGGGAAAGGTAATAAACTGCAGTTGTGCATTCACTTTGCCGGCATGTAACATTATATTAAGATAATCAATATCTGATAGCAAACCCAAATTATCTACTGAAGAATATAAATCTTTAATTGATGTCAAGCTGTGAGTTTCAGTGTAACTGATACTTTTCTAACAACATCTTATTATTCGGAAAAACGAGATTGATTTATATAACTTTTTGAATTATTCAGTTCGGACATTCCATTCGAAAGATATTACGAGTTTAAAAATGTAAGTATTAGAAAATAGGTGCGTGCTCGCCCGCTCACCCTGCTCAACTAGCAGCTAGGCAGCACCTAATGTGATGTAGGCGTCACTGGGGTACGAGCCGTACGGAAGGGGAGTCAATGTCAAGAAATGTATATATATATATATATATATATATATATATATATATATATATATATATATAAATTATGCGTCACGTTGTTTGTCCGCGATGGACTCCTAAACTAATTAACCGATTTCAATCAAATTTGCACACTGTATGCAGTTTGATCCAACTTGAAAGATAGGATAGTTTTTATCTCACAATTGGATCCAGTAGGTGGCTCTGCAATCGGGTTCTAAATTTGGTTTTAAGGCAGGACATCATCCCCGGGGACAGTTAATATATATTATTATTATTATAGGATTCTTTGAATCCGAAGATTCCAAAACTTGTATTGTAAATCGTGGGAATACCTCAAAATTATTGAATTTGCTCCTGTTTGCATAATACTAGAATCATCGATAGTTGGGTTGCGTTGTACGAGTTGTGTTTATTTGCAGATCCAGTCTTCGAACTAAATATCATTATAACCAAGTTTTGTCCCACATAAGTCAGCAACTTATGCTACACCCCTCTTTGTTCTGCAAGCACGTAGAACGTAGATAAGCTCCCCCCTCTAACGTGCACTGAATAATATTGTACCGTCGTGTCTTATTTAAACATTATTTGTATGAAATCGGTGTTGTGCATCGGCGATAAAAATGGCAATTTTATTTTTAAAAAGTATTTTGTTGTTATGTTTTTTTTGTATAATAATTATGTAACTCTGATGGTGTGAGAAACTAACGTGAATTTCAGACTTCTAACAGCGCGTTCCGTTAGCCGTTCCACAAGGCGACCGTCTTTAATGACGTCATCATTTTCGATGACATAATAACTGAAAACGACCCATGTCAAGAGGTGGGTCGAATAGCCGTTCCACTTGGGTTCATGATTGTAACACCTGCAAGAAAGTGGAACGGGAAAAATCGCGGTCGTGAACGTTGTCGTTGAGAATCTCTAATGGAATGTATCCTAAAACACCCGTAAATAATAAAATATTATATTAACATTTGAAGTAATTAGGTATCATTTTTAATTCCAGGAGTTCAGCAGAGACACATGGCCCACTAAATGGAAAGCGGTTACCAGCGCTTATGGACTTATGTAACACCAAGGGTACTGCAAATGCGCTGCTGCTATCATAAGGGAGACTGGAACCTGGTCACTAATAACGGAACACAACTCAAGGTTATTATGGCGACACTTTAGACCAGGGATGGTAGCCATCCAGTCGGGCAAATGCCACAGAGCCCCAGAGCGTAGCCTACCAGACTGAATTAAATAGTAAAGTAGAACAATGAACGAAACTTATGTTGTATTTCACTTATAATCGCTTAAAACTATAAGTAGAATACTAAGCCCAGGTCATTGAAGTTAGGGGTAAGATTCCTAGAAGGCTGGCTAAGATACCTCGCAGGATCGCCGTACTGATCCGGTGGCCAAGGTAGAAACCAGCCTTCTGATCACCCGAAGTGTCAATGAGCCGTTTTAAAGTTAACAAAATGGCCGCCCATTGAGATAAAAATGTTGCTTTTTTTAATTCGGAAAACATTTTAGTTTTTATTGACTTATTTTTTGCCTTCTCCATTACAGGGTAAAATGGAGATTATTGTTTTTCTCTTTGTTTCTTATTTCTATTACTTTTCCTCTTTTAATAGTCTAAGGATACCTACATTTTATTTACTAATATTTTAAACGCTAGGTTTACATGTAAACATTATATGTTACTAACGTTTCTTGTTGACCCCAAATAAGTTAGTAAGGCACCAGTGACGTGAACGTAATACAATACGATTAACTATATAGCCTACCTTTAAGAAACTATCGAATAGCGACCAAAGCTCTAATTTTTTATCACACATCGCAATTACTGTAAACCTATGCTTTTTTGTATGCTGATAGTGTGAATTAATTCCCACAACAGCGGTGTAGTTGGCGCTTGCAACATACTTTGTTTTTTAACCGTTTTACCCTTGTCGAATTTCCACCTTGCGCCACTGTTAGGTACTATAATATAAAACTAATAAAAAATAAAAACTTAGTTTAAAAAAACCGACCCCAAACACTAAAACACTAAAATATAAAATAACTTATTTCTAAAGCTATTATTATTAATATATATTATCTAAAATATCTTAAAGTCGGTGCTTAGTAATTTTCAAAATATAGTATTTTTTATGTTTTACTTGGCACCAAGAAGTTTTAGATAATATATATTAATAATAATAGCTTTAGAAATAAGTTATTTTATACATTTTAGTTTTTTACTTTTTGGAGTCGGTTTTCTTAAACGAAGTTTTTATTTTTTATTTGTTACTTTTTAGTGTCTAGCTATGTATGGGTAAACCTACGAATGGTGCCGCGCTTCTTAAAAAATATAGGTCTCAAGAAACGGGAACAAAAGAATGTTCGTAAAATGAAAACTAGTGGGTCAAACTATGTAAAATTTTTAGGGGACCACATGGCAGCTATTCTGCGTCGAACAAAAAAAGAATCACGTAAATCGGATCATAAATCACGGAGTATTTGGTGAACATACATAAAAAAAACAAAAAAAAAAGATCCCGACGAATTATTGAGAACCTCCTCCTTTTTTCGAAGTCGGAAAAATATGATAGACCAGGGTTAGACAATAAGTTTAAGCTATTATAAAACTAGTTGAATAATACAATAGGATAAAGAAACCCGGTTTTCTGTTTAGACCGAAGTGGTCCTTTTTATGTCAACATCAAAACTGATATAAACAAAATTACTAATATTACGAAGATGAATGTAATATAAGAAACAAAAATGTGGAGTATTATTATTATTTAATAGTAGTAAGACCCAAAAAAACCTTACCCGATATAAAAATTATGTAAATTAGCGTATAATAAGGCAAATAGTATATAGTATACCACTCGGGCAATCCCGCTCGCCCGGGCTAAAGAAGGAGAATAAAAAAACAACAAATATGAACTGAATTTAGGACAATAAACTATTAATGTATATTAAGCTGTATTGTAGAATAAAGATTATTCTTGACCTATAGTGAGTTTAACATGAAAGTATATCTTATATATAAAATTCTCGTGTCACAGTGTTAGTTACCATACACCTCCGAAACGGCTTGACCGATTCTCATGAATTTTTTTATGCATATTCAGTAAGACTGAGAATCGGCTATTATCTATTTTTCAAACCCCCAAGTCATAAGGGGTGTCCACCCCAAAAAATATTTTTATTTTTTAGATACTTTTTTTATGATACAGCATTAATACATACAACCCTAAATTTTTAACCCGCTACGATCAACCCCTATTTTTTACCTGGTCTGACGTCTGCCGGGACAGCTAGTTTTATTATATTTTCAAATGCATGGGTCGCCAACTACACCATTTCAATTATTTTGAAAATTCGCTAATCTAGATTTAGAACGAGGTGTTGTTATTCAAGAATACACACCAAAAAAAACCTAGCGCAGCATAAAGTGTAAACCGCTAACTTCGCTGCTATAGTAATAAAACCATCAGACCCCAGTCAGCCCGGTTAATCCGGTCTGGGCAGCGATTCCGGTCGTAAACTGAGGTGTTCGCGTTGGCAGCACGCCAGCCTGTCAGACGAGTCGATAATATCCGACGCCGGTTATTCCCATAAGCCCACTTATTGTTCACCTTTCCCTACAATATTTAGAGTCAAATACTGGATAATTTCAGAATTTATCATTTATGTTTCTCGTCAGTTGGCAACAAAGTATCAAATTCTAACTTGGTTATATGAATACAATATTAGTTTAATTAAGTACAATTATGATTATTCACGTAAATTTGCCATGTTTAGCTGTTATTTATTAGTTGTTACTTTAAAATGATAGGCATATCATTTTAGCTTTAATACAGGAATTCAATTATGGTTTCACCTTGACGCGTATCTGAGCTACTTATTGCAGGAATTAGATACTATGGCCAGAGACTTTAATTTTACTTTGCAAAAAATGTAATTGTGAAAAGCTCCTAACACCTATAATCCCATTAATTATAATAAGAAGAATAAAGGTAATTCTACTCGCGCTCTATAACGGTATTACTTAAATACAATTATTTTTAGACGACATAAATAATAATAATTGATAGTCTTAAGATGGATAACATTTGAAAATAAACAGACCCAAGAATATAAGTGTACGTACTATTTAGGCAAAACGCTTTCTACTTCTACATTTTTTATTGATTTGGTTCAAAAATAACTAATATAATTCCGGCGCTTCACACTTCCCTGCTTCGCGCCATTAAAGTAGGCATAATGTAAACGAGGCATTATTATTTTTCTTCTATGTCTATATATAGTATTTTACTTATTACCTCGACGGATTATAGGTAAAATAAAAAACTTTACTTATTTGTGTGACAGAGATTAAACTGAAAATTGGTCGTAGTTACGCCAAAAGGATCCAAACCACAACATGTTACTTTTGAATTATTAAAGATTAAAAATTTTAGCTGTATTTCCACATTGATGCAGTTTAACTTATTTGTATGAAAATGATACATTTACGCTTATATTTTCCTAAGAACCCAGAGACACAACCGAGTACATCAATGCCGAAATACAGCTAAAACTTCTTTAATAAATCAAAAGTAACATTTTGTGGGATGGAACCTTTTTGCGTAACTACGTCCAATTATTGCAAATGTCATATATATAAATATTAATACTATGGCTGCAACGCCTTTGGCATTGATTTTGCCAATTTCAAAGTAGAAAAGACAGGTGCTTTATTCTATGCAATCAGCAAAAAAGGTTTTGGTCGGTGATTTGTATGAGTTTTTGCAAATCTGTGGACAACACAAACATATAGTTAAACTAACTACATTAAACATAGATGTTATTAAGCGTTAAAAACTTACACAGGACATATACAAGATCACTATGAGCTAATGGTAATAATAAGTTTACATTGAAATATATATAATTTAAGTTTGAACATTTGAACTTGTCAATTTAAATTCTTCATTTGGAATAAATGGTATGGTATGTTATTATTAATGGTATTGTTGCTTTTTCTTGATATCACATCATCCTAGTGTTAAATCTCGATTGTATTCGGAAGGCCCGCTTCGGGGCCAAGGGTCGATTTCATTACTTTTTTATTGTATATAATATATTATAAAAGATATCATAAAATTATTTTTTTAATTTATAAAAGCAACAAAGAAACATTTTCCAATTGATGGATCTATAATAACATTGGAAAGTACTTGAATTTGTATGGATGTGTGGTAAAAATTAGTAACATACCTACATATTATATATTTTCCTGATTCCAAAGATTTAAATGACAGTTTAAAAGGATTATTGCAAGAATTTGCGTCGGGGAGTAGATTTGTCAATATGTTACAAAATACGAAAGGTATGCGTCATTTCTTTGTGACAACCCTTACGGTTGATAGAAAAGGCTGTATTCAGAAATGATTGATGTTAGAAAAAAGGATAGGTGAAGAGTGAAGTTATTCTCTTTTCTGACATTTTTGTCGGCTTTGTGGCAACACTTTTTGTAATGCTATTTTAATTTAAAAATATAGAAAAAAGAAGAGCGCGTATGAATTTATTTCCATACTTTAAGTCGATGATAACACCATGTTCGTGTAGATTCATAATTATTATATCTTTGACCTTGAGAATACACGTTGAGAATTGTTTAATTTTCAAGGTCGTAAAGGAGGAACCTAGAAAAATGCTCACTTTCCGATTTAGAATAAAATACACAAAAATATATAACGTGGAAATATTATTCTCACATCCGTGTAAAACTACAGGCTCAATCTAATTAAGAACCATGAAATAAGAAAAATTCTTGAATTATAAATACACTTCTTTACTCACAAAAATGTATTTATAACACAAAAACAATTTAATTCTTGGTGAATTAAACTAACTCTTTAAATAAAATACTTATTGTTTTTAAATTCTTATTTTAATATCTTAAAGTAGATTAATCGGCTTACCACTATAGAAGAATAATGCAGTCAGATAATTAACTAATAAACAAATAAGATACATATTTCTAAAATATGCGAAAAACTAAAATAAAATCAATCAATTGCTTCTATTTTAATATCTATGTCACCTTTTTCGACTACACTATCGGATTTATTTTCCTTTGAATGTATTTTAAATAATTTATTAACAGCTTCAGGAGTTTTCAAACTACACAACAGTTTTGTCATATGTTGTATTGCAGTTAATGAAGCAGGATTTCGCTCTTGTGTCATATTAGTGCTGAATTCACAATAAGCGTATTGCAAATTAAGCAATGATCGCACAAATTTATTTGTAAATTCTTCAGAACGTGGCATATCCTTTGTATCTTTATAATCAGATTTTTCAGTGGGACACAGTATAATAGGATCACAGTCGATGTTTAGTGCTTCACATTTATTATCTGTTAACCTCTGATCATTACTCGCACGCATATTGTCGTCATCGCGACTTGATTTTTCATTGTCAGACATCTCCTTATCACTTGAATTCAATTCTATCGAAATATTTTCCAATTCTGCTTCATTTGGTGTACCAGTGATCCAAGTTTTCTTCCATCTCCTATGTAAATAGTATACGTGCTCCTTAGAGGGGTTTATCTGGATATTTTCCAAAGTCTCAGGTGAATGATTATTTGCTATCAGCTGAGATTGATGATAAGCCCTCGCTTCAATTGGAGTCATCCCTTTTTCAAAATATTCTAGAAACTGTTCATCAACTTCAGGGTCACATCTTAGAAACCGGGAAGCTTCTGGTATTTTTAGTTCATGTGTATGTGTAAAAATTATGATAACAGCCACGTCAAGACCTTTCTGTAGTACTTTATCCCTTTTAAAAATATCCTTTTTCATATATTTCACAACGAAATCAATTTTCGCTGGGCATTGTTTGTTTCTGATGGAAGACCTATCTACTACAGACCGTTTATTCTTTGCACTATGCTGGCAAACGTATCTTTTTTTAAACACCAAGTGTTTGACATTCGGGAAAGTTCTTCTCACTATCCAATTGGTTTGGCTAACTATTGAAAATTTACGAAGCCATTCCGTACAAAAACTGGGATAGTCATTTTTAAATTCTTCACTGGCTTTAGTTTTTATTTCTGCTGTGAATGTTTCTGGTGCTTCTAAATTGAACGACGTTATCACAAATTCACATCCAAAATTTAGTAAGAAATCTTCTAAACTTTGCCGGTTCATAGTTGGCAGCACTTCAAAACAAGAACGCCCGTCGCAAATAGTTGCTAACTTCACTGGCTATTGAATATGACCGAGCTATTTTGTCAAATATGTCCGACAATAGCTACCATCCTCAGTTATTCCACAAGTAAGTACAAATAAACATACCTCTGAATTCACACACGACTTATTTAACGTACAAGTCAAATAATGAACAAACCAGCAAAAATAACTCTCAAAACCTTGGTTGTGAAAACGAGTAGCCTTTACAATGAAATTCCTACTGCGGCTCGGATCAATACTCGTGTATATAACCTCACTCGCTCGCACGAAACTCTACCCTACCTTTACTAACCTACCATACCATAATGGCGGACAAAACAAACGAAATGTACCGCGGGAAATCCGAAAGTAGAATTCTTTTTTCAAAAACTAAACCATAGATAAACAAATCCACATTATACTTTTAAAGCGTGTATTACAATATACTATATTTTTCATTTATACTTACAATGTACATAGAAAATTAAAGCTATTTATTTGTATTAAATATTAACTTATACGAGTTCCTGACAATAATATACGAGCAATATTTTGTGAAAGTATAGCAATGCTATTAACTTTTCTGCTTGTTCTATATTATTTGGCCTGTTTAACATTACGGACCTTGTATTCAACGCTTGAAATAAACTATTTCCAATACATGAGACGCCTAGCACGTAGCAAGTCAACCTTTTAATATTACCTAGTAACGACGCATTAATATATTTATATACTGACCTGGAACCTATAGCTCCCATTCTGAACACGCAATTTATAGAAATAAAATTTTATTATCTTAATTTGTAATACAGATTACCTTCAAGGGGAATGAAGCGATGACCAGCGCAAGGTTGCCAGTAGGGGATGGATAAGAAAAGATAAGCACTATTAAAGCAGTGGATTCCGATTAGCTGACTGGATTTCTCATGACTTCGCTGTTATTCAATTTGAAATAATATCATACGCAAACCATTTCATCTTTCAATGCAGGTGTACCTTTATACAACACATTGAATGTAAATGCATCAGTAGCAGGTAACATTTCATGTTTAAGATACTATGCTATTTAGAAGAATGCGGACTATTATTCCTTTCAACAGCTATCATAAAAACGAAAAAGTATAAAATAACTTATTTCTAAAGCTATTTTTAATTATAATATCTAATTTTTAATGTATATTATCTTAAACATCTTCAAGTCGGTGCTTAGTATTCGTAAGTATAGTAGACTTTAAGATGTTTTAGATAATATATATTAAAATTGGATATTATAATTAAAAATAGCTTTAGAAATAAGTTATTTTAAAATTTCTAGTTTTTGAAATCGATATTTTTAAACGAAGTGTTTTTTATTTGTTACTTTTTAGTGTCTAGCTATGGGTAGGCCTACGAAAGATGCCGCGTGCCTTAAAAAATATAGGTCCCAAGAAACGGGAACGGAAAAAGTTTTCATTTTATGAAAATGGGCCAAACTATTTTACTTTTTAATTTTTAAATGGAAACTATTTCGCATCGAACTAAAAGAACTAAAAAAGAATGACGTAAATCGGATCATAAACCTCAGAGTACATACATTACAAAAAATACTAATCAAGCTGAGAACCTCCTCCTTTTGAAAGTCTGTTAAAAATACAAATATTTCTATTTTACGGGTTTGGGTCCCGGCTCGAACAAGTGCATTAACAAAAAATATTTAAATTCAGTTTTGTTTATAGATATATATAATAATATCTTTCACTAAAAGCTATGATCATTATTTGAATGAACAGTCTAATGTTAAGATTATAATACAGTTTTACTTGTTGCTCAAATAGTACTCACATTTATTATATTATTTTCTTTGAGTTCCAAGGGATAACAAGGATGGCGATAAGAATTCTCGTCACGAATAAAGAGGTCGTGGAAGTAATGCTTAATGTCTGTTTCTAGAACATTCGGCCGTTTAGAAATGGAACGTCCATCCAATTTTAATTCCACAAGGCGCAGACGGTTCTTTACAAGTTAATTTAACTGTTATAATCTTACTTGGAAAGATTTATGGCTTGGAAATTATATGATTTATGCGTTTAGGACTACCTAATTCGGACTAGTAGATTTCGAAAATCAATTTTTTACAATTTTTGTTTGTCGGTTAGAGAATCACATGACAACTACTGAACGGATATAAATAAAACACAACACAAAGCTAGCTTATAACCCATTTTATTACTTTAAAATGTTCAAACTAAGTAGCAAACTTATATTTTTTTCGTATTGTTTGGACTCCTACCTTTCATTTAGTAAAAATCAAAATCATTATATCGATTTATTTAGTTTTATTTTTATCTTAATGTTACGGCGGCACACAAGTTCAGTAGCGCGGCACAAGCTTCACACCTGCGCCCCGATTGTTTTTTTTTCAATTTTTATTACTTTTGGTTTTTTCTTAGTTCCTCAACTTAATCTTACAACTGTAATATATATTTAATTGCGTATTTTAACCATAGACACCCAATGTGAAAATAGAAGAGAAACTTGTAATATGCACTTGAGACATATTTTATAGTATTATTTCCGAACACCCAAAATGTTATGTGCCGTATATTGGGAACGACCCTTTAAAAGAATAGCAGCGTCAAATTTGGTTTGCCAGATTTCGTTCTGGTGAGTTTTCATTGAAAAATGCCTAACAATCTGGCCCTCCAGTTACGGCCGATGAGATTCATATCAAGGCCCTTATCGATTCAGTTCATCATAGCACAACGCGTGATATTTGAGAGAAGCTCAATGTATCGCATATATCCATTTAAAAAAGTTATATTACAAAACAAAAAATTGAATTTTTATTGTTACTCGAAATCTTTATTGACTGTTGCCAACACAATAAATACAACAAGACAATACACAAGAATTGCTTAGGTACAAATGGCGGCCTTGATGGTGACAGCCATCTCTTCCAGACAACTTGCCTGTGTAAATGACAGTCTATGAATGAATTGTACATTTGAAACGTTTTGTCTGTCAGTCGGTCTTAGTTTATTTGGAATAGACTCCAAAACGGTTCAACGGTTTATCTACAAAAGAAATAAATCTAACTTAAAGTTAAAGTTTTAAATATTTCTTTAACGTACTAAACAGTACATTTCATTTAATAAGTGATTCAATTATATATGTTTTGGTTCCCATGTTCAATACTCACAATATAATAGACACTAAAGTTTAGGAATGGAGTAAGACCTAAATATGTGGACAAGTGACAACATACATTTGTGGGGCTTTCTGGCAACGCAAAAAGATGTATTTGAAAAAGAACTGAAATTGACTGCCGAGTGCTGTCACTGGCCGGGCGTGCTTGCCCATAATAGTTTTCGCGCTAATATCGCTAGCCGATTTTTTTTTTAAATTATATGAATATGGAAGAATACTATCCTTATCTATGGTATGAGTAAAGCCGGCGCCATATGCGTATGCAGCTTTAAACATTTGAACACTTTTTGATTGTTATCCGTGGCACGGACCTTTGAATATGTGCGAAGTTAGAACAAAGATTTGCAATTTGCCATAAGGTATGGATTTTTTAGCACGCATCAAAGCGTCCAAAGTTGGAATGTGTTCAAATGTTTGCATAGGCTGCCACACTTGCGCACATCTATTGGCGCCTTTTTCTCGGACGTTTTGGTAGGTTTCGCACATGTAATAAATGATTTATTTATGAAAACCTACAACTAAATACATTTGAATAGATAACTGTAATTAACAAAAGAAAGCAATGGCAGGTTTTCACTAATAAGCTATTGGTCAAAAGTAACACGCAGACGTAAAAGGGCACCCAGATGCTTAGTCACTATCAAGACGTAGACACTGCTTAGCTCCTGAAATACTGAGTATAAACGGGTCGATGTCATCGTATTTACTTATTTAAATAATTGTTTGCTCACACTAGAAGTGAATCTTGGTTGTAATCGGTAAAACTTACATTATCAATTACAGACAAGACCTATTTACGTTGAGTACATTAATAGGTTGATTAAATCGTATAGACTTCGCTGGAGTATTAATGTGGACCTTGCTTTATATCTTAATATACTTAAATTTTCATAAGAATTTTGTTATTTTGACTAAAAACGTGTACGCGGACGAGGTAAGTTTTCTTTCTAGAGTGTGCAAAAATATTCATATATTCAATCGTCCAGATTTTGGAATATCCGAATTCCTGTCCGGATAATATCCGGTAAAGTAGACTAACAATAGCTAATATGTTGCTGTAATTCCCCATATAAGCCGAGAGTGACTCATAGCGCATTGTATTACGTAAATAGGCTTCGTATACGAAAATTCCTTGTGGTATTGAAATTCCCTCCATACTGACTTCTAAAGTGCGATAGTAGATGTATTTTGCGACTTCTAAACATAAAACCACGGTACCTATATAGCGTATAAAGGGAATAAATGAGATTTAATGCATTTTACTTTATTTTTAATCAGTCATGAGTGAGTGTCCAAGGCCAGATTTTGAGATATATTTTAATTTTATATATAGATAAGTGTTGTGGCATATGATATGATATGACACATACATATATATTAGGGTGGCGCAAAAAACCTACTTTTTTGAGTCCAGAGTGAAAAAATAATAGTTTTTGATGTTTTATGAACTTCCGCCAAAGGACAGCTCACGAAAAATGTAAGAGATCGCTCCAATTATTTTAAGATTTTAAAAATAGCCAGAAAGTAGTTTTTTTATTGAACGTTTTTCTCGTTATGGTATAATTTTATTGAACAAAAAATAATGAGTTTCTGAAAGTTTCAGTTGAAAATTTGAATTTAAAAGTCGCTCATAAAACAATGGTTTGTTGCGCCACCCTAATATATAGGTGTGATAACATGAGGATGAAAAAAGAAACTAACATGGCATTTAGGTACCTACATACTTTCAGTCGCATATTTGCTTTTGAATCGCTTTTCGTATAAATATGTGAGTTATGTCGTTTGATTTCCCAATACAGTATTTTTGTAAATGATATAGTGAACCTATGTTGATTAAAATCTATTCTCAATGAATCTTGATTTAAAGTTGCGCTTATACACCTGGGTTAGTTAATCTTAACGACTGTGACCAAATGTAACTTACGTTTAGCGTTACAAATATCACAGTTAATGATTGTTGTAGGTTCTGTTGTTAATAAGTTGTGTTACTGTATATTAGAGGGTAGTTTGTATCGATCCCACTACTCGGCTCGTTCCATGGTCGCTCGAATATAAAAGCGTGCGGACGGAGCGGCACGGGACACTAGACTGAACAGAGGCCGGAGAGCCCCAGCCCACTCATACAGCCTTAAACCCACCAAGCACACCCACTCATTACAGACACAAGACACAAGTAGCCACACAATAATTAGCTTAGGCGTGTTGCTGGACAGTTTCTTCCGCCACTTCTTCTCTGTCAGCTATAGTACGTTGCGAAGCGGTAGTAAAGATAGACAAGGATCGTAACGAGTCCCCATTTATATCACTTTGCTTGGCTTAGCTTATTCATCCTTTTACGAACAAGGTGGAACCTCACAGGAGGTGCCTCCTCGAGCGCGCTGCTACCAAGCTGAACACTTCCCCTCCCACGGAGTCGGAAAGCCCGACATTGACTTCGATTTTGGTCGGATACAGATTCTAACTCCGACATTAGTCGGGTGCAGATACTCATTTCGGCTTTGATCCGATGCACATGTCGTAGTAGCGTTCTAGGATGACTAATTATTGTGCGAGAATCAGTCAATAATTAAATGTAAATATTTAATTATTACACAGGTATTAAATCGGAATAAATTCCCGTGATAATAATTTTACCGGCTGGCATTGGGTTATTACATGAGTTATCTGTCAATGTTTAACGTAATTTACAATGTCGCTCTCAAATAACGTATTGAACTCTCTACATCTGCGTGATACAGTCGCTAACACTGTAGGTGTAACAGAGACATAGGCATTACTTATTGATCATTCATCAAACCGTCAACACTAAAATAAACGGCTGGACAAAGTACCTAGTATGTATGTCATCATTTTATCGCTTGTTGAGTTCTAATGCTTTTATGGATATCATTAGTAAACGAATTTCGAACATGGTACTAAAATGATTTATGTGACTTCAAATAAAAGCCTTTCAGCGTTTATGTATATTTTATTGCAGTAAAAATCCCTACGAAACGTTGACTTTATTGAAAATCAATGTAGTTCTGCCGTTTCCAGTGAGTGGTTTCGAAAATACAATGAATGTGAGTACAAGGTTTCATGGAACTGGTTCGATGGCAAGAGTTGGTTTTAGATTCTTATCGTTGCGGTGTAAGCACTGTGTGCCCGCAAGTTCTATAGTGGCAACTTGTACTATATATTCATATCGAATATTTTCTTAAGTTTTCGCTACTTGTATATATAATAACGGTTTTAGGCGCGGTAATTTGTTTCATTTTTGTTATTCCGACGTTTCAACCACTTTACAGTAACCGTGATCACGGAAGACAAAGATTTCAAGTGTCAACGAGTATTGTTAAAGATTTATAAATAAAACGTAGACTAAAGACTACTACCTTATTCATTTTAATTTTGTCTATGGATATTATTTACTCTATGGGAGCCTAATCTACTTTACCACCGCTACGCAACATGTTAACTAGAAGACTTTTCCGACGTTTCGGCCACTGAAAAGTGGCCAAAGCGTCGGAATAAAAAAAACAAATAAATTAACGCGCTTAAAAACGTTAGAACGTAGTTTTATTAAATTCATATATTCTAAACCCTACCTACCTATAAGATATCAAACTATTTCTATTATATATAATACTTTGTTTTAAAATTTGGAATTATTCTTTGATAAAGTTATGTGTTGTTTGTGTACTTTATGGGACGACGCTAAGCGACCTCTAAATAAAGAGCAAAATATAATTAAACATCTCAAAAATACAAGATAAAATTTTAATCCCTTTTCATTGAAATCCTTGAGCCCTTTCGAAGCTTACTCGAGGCAAATATCCCCCCTCCCCTTATCCAAATGTTCTTGTCTGACCCCTTTAGTTGCGAAAGTACCTATGCTTGTTTAGCAGTTTCGCAACAAAAAAACTTAGTCATACGGAACGAAAAAATAAAAAATAATGTCCTTTACACGAACATTGGTTAGGGACAGTTATATAGCAGATTTCATGTAAATTGTGGTATTTATATTGAAAGCGCTGGCAGACTTTAATTTTATTAATCTGGGATTGATTTTTATTGAACGCATGATGTGACGAATGTAAGATTATATTTCTGAACGGGCCCGTAGTGTGAAAGAGACGACGAATTAAAGAAGAGTGTAGAGGAGGAATGGACGATGTATGAACACACAATGCGAAGACGATCTAAAATGCGTTTTTTTTATTGCAGGAGGTCAGCAGACAGGCAGACAGCCCATTTGATGGAAAGTGGTTACCATCGCGTATGGACATTTGCAACGCCAAAGGTGCTACAAATGCGCTGCTGCTCTTTTAAGGAAGACTGGACCCTGGTCACTAATGCCGGAACGCAAATCCAGGTTGTTGTGGCGACATACTTTACACAAGGGGTGGTAGCCATCCAGTCGGGCATATGCATATGCCCTACTACAAAATTTAAAAAAACCATTAATTTTATTTAAATTGAACGGTGTTAATACTGACTATAATATCACAAACGCGCGTCGCTATCTCGTGATACGTTGTTTCATATATTATATATTATTGTTGATTCTTAAAGACCCTGGAGTTCTAGGAATGCACCTTACCATATTGTAATAAAATGAAAAGCAGTTCAATATTCCTAAAACGAAATTACAGGTTTTGTATGGTACTTAAACAACATTTAATACTAAACAAAGGATTTACTTACTTTCTGGTACTATACTATACTATTATATTAAAATAAAAAATGATTGTTTTACGTTTCATATCCAAGCAAATTAACAAATATTATTTTCTTATATAACACCGGCCTGCGGTGTTATAAAGGATTACAAGTTAAATGAAGTTTTGATTAAAGATAAATTTATGAAAAGGTCGGGGTCCAAAATAATTTTCAGTGAGTTTCTTATTCTCAGTAAATACAGGTACGACGATTAACATCTGTCTATATCTATACTAATATTATAAAAAGGTAGTTTGTGGCATGTTTGTTCCCGGGAAGTAATCTCTTGAACTACTGAACCGATTTCGAAACTTATTTCACCAGTAGAGAGCTACATTATTCTTGAGTGACATAGGTAGGCTGTATTCGATTTGCATGCCTGTGTATTTTTAGTGACGCCCAGCGAAGTGGGCACGGCTCAACTAGTAGTGTGATAAATCTCTACAGGGGTCAAGATTGTTCAATTAATTAAAAAAAGCATAAATAATTGGGCCTCTTAATACTGACTAGAACATTCCGGAAATGTATATTTAAGAATTTATGAACGTTAGACTACTGAATGGATTTAACCCTCAAATAGATTTTGTCCATGCCAAAAGGAAATACCAAAAGGGAAAGTAAAACAAGTTTTTTGAAAATTATTATTATACATATTTATCTTTTGCGTCCCTAAATGTGAAATCAGAAATGAATAAAAAAGATTACAAGAGGAACTTGTGTGCCCGTTTAACGATTAAATTTAAGTCTATATCAAGTTAGCTTATATTCCGTGTCAGCTCTTAGGATAGGTACTTATTATCCCAATGAATTACGTCTATTTATATAGAATGAAAGATGGCGTCGCAGTCATTTGCGAACGTCGTTGTAATTCACTATCAAATTCGTCATAATGGAAAAACGAAGTTCGCTGGTACTGTTAGTACCTAATAAATTATTACTCGAACATCGACACAGGGTTGCCAGGTTGTTGGTTGTTTATTACTTTTGAGTTTTGAATGTGATTCGAGGCAGGGTATGCAGATTGAATTTACAAAAAATCCCCATGTCAGCCAAAGTATATCCACAAAATTATACTATTTCAGAAACTTTTCCTCATAGATTCATTGGATGAGTAAATTGGACAAGTGCGTGACGGACCACACACATTGAAGAATTTTGTAAACGAGACATTTTGTTGTTTTAGCCGACTTCAAAAAATTAGGTTCTCAATTCATCGTGTAAATAAAAACTAAATTAACACCCACCAAAAGTGACATATAATCAATACCAATACAATTATTGAGTAAGGACATGTTTAGAATTAACTTTTATTAGCAATTTCATGCTAGGTCGAAGGTTTTATGGCATTTTGAGTAAGGCTAGCTAAATACTTCCCCAATTTTCCGAACCTTGAAATTAGACCCTAAATATTTTCCCAAAAGTCCACATCTCTAAAATATTCCCCAAAATGGGTGACCATGTTCATCATGCGCATCTCAAAAACCTATCTATCCCGATATCTTCAACTTGGGTGTCAGGTAGATACTTTCTAGTTAGTTTTTCATCTTAGACCATAATGATTTTTATTTTCATTCAACAACAGTTGAGACAAAAATTAATCAGGTGAGATATTTTTGACACAAGTAATTCAAAGTAACAAAACAAATAATATAAAAAGAAAAGATAATGCAAGTCTTAAAAATGAGCTCAAGCTCAGCATAATTGTTAGTCTGTTAGACCAACGCTGTTCTTCCACTTGAACCTCATGATCAAAAACGAAACCTTACTACAGTATAAAAGCAAAAGGTAGATTCTCCAACGTCGATTAGGTACCTATATTGAACCAGATGATTCACAAAATTGTTATAGGCACATTCAAGCAGAGACTGTCTTACGCTTTGGCAGTTTTACTAGTATTCACTGATCTAATGTGCAACAATATTTACAACCGCCTTTCGCTAACGAATAAACGAAATTACCAACGTGTGCAACTTGTAAATCCGGCCTGAAAAATCGTGTCGAGTATAGGAAGGTCGAAATGTTTATAAAAAAAATCAGGCTAACGCCCAAGTGTTTATTCACAACAGAGCAATGCACTCTGCATTACTGCATTTCTCTCTGTCACTTAAAATATTTGTATTGATTTAACTAGAAATTTTTACAATAGAGTTCTATAGATTTTGACATTAACATTTACTAAACAGTCACAATAGTGATCAAAGGAACGAAATATATGCATAAAAATGTACCAAATAAGCAAACAGGATTTACCTACAAGCCTTGCAAATTGAAAACATAATTAAATCAAATTACAATCCCAATCTAAACTTCAAAATATTACTCATAAATGTTACCACGCTGAAGAAGCAGTAACATACTTAGTATATACCCTACCGCTATATAAAAATAATTATGTAATATACAACGGGCAGTTTTAACACGAGCGCAACGCAGACGAGTGCTCGCGGCAAACGCTGCGGCGCAACTACTGAAATTCAACTGAGAGATTTTCTCAGACGGGGTGACGCTGTCCTCCCCCGTACCCTTCGCACGTCACCTTGCGCAAGCAAGGCTTATTGGCGCCCAACGTGAGACACCTTGTGACTGATGCAATCTATTAACTTATAACTTTATATAGATCGTTTAACTTAATGTTCGTTAAGTAACGGAGACAGTTAAATACAGAATCTATCGAATATAATGACCGACAGAGCATTAAGGGATAGTTATTGCCATACAATTGTAATAATGTCAACATAAAAAAAGAAAACAAATATCAAAAAATAATACAATTTATTCATAAATAATAACAAAGTTATGATTAATTTCACTTACATATAAAATAATCATTGATATTGTTTTATCACAACGTCTTCCAATGCAAGCTATGTTATAAGCTTTACAGACAAGGTCCATAAATTGTTATCGTCAGATCATGAATCTTTTATCATCATAAATAATAAAAATAAACTAAAAACAGTATGTTTATTTTTAACTTTTAGTTACTTTGCAATGCAGTTGTAATAATGTATTGATAAATCACCTTAACAAAAACTCAATTTTCGTGTTAATTTATTTTTATACAGTCGTCAAAGTTAGGTTTTTAAAATTTTTATTATTACCTGTTTGAGGTATGTCAGGCATTTCATAAGTTAGTTTGTTGTTTATAGGAAATTATTAGATCTTAGGCAGCCATTTGCAACTACCAAATGAATATGATTTAATTTGATGAACTTTCAAACTTGTCATCTTGTCTGTACAACTTGTTAGGCACAACACAATTCTCACTTGTATATTATTTTTTTTTAAAGTATAAAAATTTGTACGATCTTAATTACTAATGACCAGTTACTATATCTTACTGATCATTCATTTGCCTTATTATCGGTTAATTTGACATTATCGCCATGTAATATAACTAATATAAAAATTCAACTGATGGTAAGGCAAGCGAATGTATAGTAAAATAGAGGAACTATTATCATAGAAATGCACGTTTTATATTTAAGAGCTACAAGAACAGATTTCGCTATCTCGCTCTTGCATCACCATACTTTCGGATATAAATTGATTGATTGAATTTACTTATGCCAAATCTTTCTACGAATCTCAACATTAGTATTGCGAATGGTTAACAAAACCATTTTGATTTGGAGAACGTTTCACACATACAAAAAACCATTCACATGAATTGATTTTTATATATAGAAATATGCATTAAATCAAAACTATTTTTTTGTGAGACATTCGTATGTTTATTGTTAAGACTTATCGCAAATTAGTAAGCGAATTTGAATTCTTCAGTAATGTGGTAATGCGTGAGCCAGATAGCAAATTCAATTTGGTAGCCCCTCAAAATGCATGTTTGGAATAAATTCATATACCATGAATTGAGATTTTGGTTTTCATAAGCTTTAAACACGCTAAACCTCACCTTACACCTGATGTTTTGCATACGCAAATCTCCAAGGATCATCAATAGATCCTTTCACAGCTGAGTTGGGTATTGATAAATCGTAATGCATGTCTAGCCTTAAACGCTTACGCTAGCAAAATTTACAAGTGCACCGCCAGACTTACATGTATCAATTTCAATAAACTTTGGTATATGAGCCGTGATTAGATGAAAAGTATATCCTGTGTTAACATGGTTC
Source organism: Dendrolimus punctatus (assembly GCA_012273795.1). NCBI lineage: Eukaryota > Metazoa > Arthropoda > Insecta > Lepidoptera > Lasiocampidae > Dendrolimus > Dendrolimus punctatus. The sequence continues at coordinate 3,242,153 of CM022528.1, forward strand.
CGATTCTATGTTATTTAAAATATACTAATCAAAATTATTCAACCCTTTTAATGCTGAAGTATGACAGGCACTCTGACGACCCACCTGATGGCAACTGGTTAAAAGACTAAAAACAAGAATTTCGCTTTCCCTTAGAAAGATTCTGAGGCGAAGTTAGCCGGGTCAGGTAGTATTATAATAAATTTTAAAGTAAAATACAAATATATAATGATTGAGCTTCATTTTATAGGTTATCTTTTGGTACTCCAATCAGTCAAATAAGTAATCTATATTCGACCACTAGTTATTATAGTTACTCATTTGAAATCGTTACCTATCGACAGCGGAAACAATATTATAACAACTTTTTATTACATCAAAAATTTTCTTCGTTTATGAAATAAACAAAGAAATTTTTTCTTAATCTTTGTCTGAATTATAGTTTAAAAAATTGTCAGGAACATAAAAAATCTAGATACAAATATTGGCAAAAAAATCTTTTCAATTCAAAAACCAAAATGGGTTTCATACTTATTAATTTCCGTTTGAAAATATATATAATCAAAAATGATACACATGCAATGTTTTAACATACTCGAAAATTAGCGAATAATATAATAATTCGGCAAAAAATTCGAATTATTCGAATTTTTTTCGAATTATTCGCGCACCCTTACATTTTTACTCTTCCCTCCTAAACTAAGACTGCATACATAATACAGTTTATTGGTCCTTTGAGCAGGATTTGAACCAGCGACTTATGGATATACAGTCCACACTTATTATTCCCGAAATAGTTCTTCCATGATAATTAATTCATATTATAAAATAAAACAATAAGAATCATAAGATAATAATAAACATTTGTTACCCTAGTACCAATAGCAGTTCACCCCAATACCCGGTACTTTTGCTCTCATTTCCCCACAATAGTCCTACACTGGCCGGGGCTTGTCCTTGAGTGCATTATTATATGGAGTAGACAGCGACAATCGCCGGTCATTTTCACGCTACATTTGGATTAATTTTGTCAAGGGGCCTCTATATGTTGGCCGTCTCATGGCCCCGCGCAAGCCCCCCAAAAGTTAGGGCTATTTTTATGGCCCGTGGTCTTCAAAGACACATTATTTGTTAATAGGCAAATATTATTGCATTTTGTGCAATTCGTCCCTTTATTTGTGCATTTGTTTTTTAAATTTTGTGCAATATTAAATTATTGTACTGACCATAGAGAATAAACTCTAAAGAGACCACTGTGAACTGAAACAAAATGAAAGAAAAGAAATTAAAACTAACAACTAAACCAAAAGAATTTCAAAATCATTTATATGCAAAAAACACAGAAATAAAGAAAGAAATCTTGATATGATAATCGGCAGACCAACACACAATTCATTGCAGGAATATAGCCTATCTGGAGCCCAATTCTGCTATTACTATCTCGTCAAAAGCGGCGGACACTATCGTTTCAATCGTGGGTTTGCCTGATTTACATGCGAAGACTCGCGAAAATGTTTAAAATGTTTTGAAAGCCTTTCAATATTCATTGCTGCTAATAGTATTGTTACGAGTTGCAGGACTGAAATTAAAATGTCGTTAGAATTACTATAGGTAAAGTACAGGTACAAATTTAACTGAACACAACCAGTCCAAACGTAACGCACGATCCAATAATACGCGCAAATTCCATCACTAAATAGATTACCGAATGTACACAAGACTTGCACTGCTTGTGGATATCGCTCGACTGCCTCCTCTCTCAATTGGGGCATTGCTTTAAACGGCACAGATTCTGCCCGACCGCGTTGACCGAATTTCTTAGAATCACACTTAGCTAATGACTACCACAAAAAGATTACAATACACAATGGGCTGTTTTTCTAGTCACCAATTTTAAACTTAAAGTAAACGAAAGAAGTCAAAATGCCGAAAAGGTAATAGAATATGTTTCTACAGGGCTGCAGGTGTGAATTTTCTTTTGTCGGCATCTAAGTCGTAACAGGATTACCGATTTTTAATTTTTTAACTATTTTCGCAATGGAGCATAGATATTTACTCTTCTCTCTATAGATATATTAAAAAACGTTTTAATGATACCAAAAGCAGCCAGATACAAATGGTCTAGCCAAAGAGATCTTATTACAAGTTCATCATACTATATGCGAAAAGACTTTTCCCCCAACCTATTATAATCTCTTCACACACTGGTTGAGCGAACTAAGACTTTGCCGGCCGACCTTACACCGCAGGGATCCGAGTTCGATACCCAGCACGGTATGGTTGACAAACATAACACTGTCATGCGTCACGTTTCTACAGAAATGGGCTAGTTGTAGTGTTTCATTTTATATCTTATATAAAAAAATCTCGTGTTGCGGTGTTTGTAGTTTAACTCCTCCGAAACGGCTTGACCGATTCTCATGAAATTTTGTGTGGATGTTCGGTAGATCTGAGAATCGGACATCTATTTTTCATCCCCGTAAATGTTAAGAGTAGTTCCACCACTTTTTTTTAAAATTTTTATGTTTTTATGATACAGCATTAAAAAATACATATAACCCTAAATTCTCAACCGTCTACGATCAACCCCTATTTTTTCGGGTAGGACGACGTCTGCCGGCACAGCAAGTATCATATGAAGTTGTGTTAGTTACACTATTTATAACTCAAGAACGGCTGGACCGATTTGGCTGAAAATTGGTGGGGAGGTAGCTTGAACTAGGAGATGGACATAGGACACTTTGATCCCTTTGGAACCAGTAGGTGGCCTTGAGATCGGGTTCTAGAATCCTCCTAATCACCGGGTACGATTTTGTTTTTGTGTTTGAGTGGGTCCCCGGATGGTTTAAATCCACAACTGGAACCGGTAGGTGGCGCTGGGGTCGGATCCTTGATTTTTTAAAGAGTTATTTTGTCAGTGTTTATTTGAAACTTGAAATGGGGTTTTTTAGAACGACTCAACTGTAGCATACATTGACATACATACCTGTGCCTGGTGGTCCTCTTGAAGGGTCGCGCGTCCCTGTACACGTGCCCCCCCTGCGAGACCAGGGTCCCCCTACTGCTGCAGGCACTGGCCACCGACTCACCAGCATCAGCTTCGTTTGTCGGTGTACGGTCTTCTGTGTAATAATAACTTTTTTAATACCATAAGTGAAACACATAAAAAAAAAGAATTGCCTCTATGGTTGAGCGGGCAAGCCTTTGCCGGACTACCTCAGTGCATCGCAAAGGTTCTAGATTCGCTCCTGGAATGGTAAATTTTTAAAAAAGAATTTTCCATTATTTGCTATGGTCTGGGTGTCTGGGATCGGTCCCAGAGTAGTACGTTATATATCTCTGTTTTCTTTCACCATATCCTAATTAATTGGGGTCGGCACAATGTCTTTTCCTTCCACACTCCTCTACATCTGACATACCATCTTCTGTCACACCACATATCATATCCTTCACACAATCCATCCATCTTTTTTTATACATATTTGTATGTGTACAGTAGTTCAATGTATATTTCTTATTTATTAAAAAAAATAATTGTAAAGTATATGAATTGTGCTAGCTAGCCAGGTATTTGTTCTTCTGGATGGCTACCATGAGTTGTGTTCCGGCATCACTAGCCAGGTTTGAATTTTGAGATTTTTCTGGGAATAATTCAAAACAACCATATTGATAAAAAAAAGAATTCCAATGCGATTTTGCACCGACATTTTATATAATAAATTAGTGTGATACTTTTTATTCTTGGAGTCCCGCGGGAATTTTCCCGGGAGCGGTTTAAAGTTGTACGGGTGCATAAAATTTGTTTTTTCCCATAGAGTTCTCACATAACTTACATTCCTTTTAAAATACTGTGGTACTTTGAGTTCCGGGAATCCTGTGATAATTTCAAGCGTGGCAGACGTCGAGGACATATCCTACTTAATCTAAGTTTTGCTGATTTCAGTTAAAAGTATAAATTCGAAATAAATTTCTTTTACTTTTAATTAATTTATAAATAATATATGTAATTGTTTTTAATACAAATCTTGGAATAAACATTTAAATTTGTTACAACTTTCAAAATATTTTGACATATTTTGGTATGTTTTTTTTTTGTAAAATGTAGGCGACAATTATTTAACAAATACGTTTATGCATCCAAATATTACTTACCGTCAAGGCTGCCGATGGGTGTCCTCCTGGTGAGGTCCGGACTGCTGCCCCAAGGGCTGAGAGCGCCCAGGGGGCTCGACAGGCCCGCCGTCACCAGCGTGTCGTCGTCGTTGTCAGACTCTAAATTTAAAAAAAAAAGAATATTACAAGTACTTTGTCTTACTTTTTGAAGTCTTTAAGCAAAAATAAGCACGAATGTCCCGGGCCCAGGGGTCCACGTAACTCACCACATTCTGCTACCAAGAAGAGTCAGGGCAGAAATAAGTACGAATAGCTAGCTTAAATTGGATTTTATTAAAACACAAATACAGTATAACCGAGAGCGAGAAGAAACAAAGAAATCAAAACATATTTTATTTTATTTAAAATCATAACCGCTAGCAGTTTATTACTACCCCTTATAAATTAATCCTATGTTTTATTTACTAAAAAAGGAAAGCAAAAAATATTACAAAAACCAATTAGGGGCGTCCATAAATTACGTGAAGTGTTTGGGGGGGAGGGGGTCGAGTCAAATCTCATCTAATCTTACGTTGGAGAGAGGGGGGGTCTCGGCAAATATCACGCAATTTTTTTTCTCATTGAAACAAAAAAAAAATATACTATTTTGATCCATTTAATCCAGATAGTACATGCTTAACATTTAATCTTAAGCGTAATCCTAGTACGATTAAGATCATTTACTAATTCTTTCGAAGGAAAATAATTTCATTCATACTTCAACGTTATACATTTACTGACTGTCAGACCACCATATTTGTTTTATACCAAATAGCTCAATTTAATCTGAATTTACGGTACAGTGTAGCCAAAAGATGTTGCAGTACATGCGGTATTTACTTTGCATCTAGCACAAGAGCTGCAGAGCACGGGCGATCAGCCCACATTGCACCAGCTAAGCAAGCGCGTATGTTTCGCAAAGTGCGACCCTCACGGATTGTCACAAGACGAGCTAATGAGTTACTTTGTGCAAGTGCCAATGGCTTAGAGTGGCTAGATCAGAACGAAGTTGAAGGAGCAGATGATTTTACTGAAAATCATATGGACATGCTGGTTCCAATAGTCTCTCTTGAGACCGTGCATGATTCTCCATGGACTGAATTAGAGTAGGTATTCTTTTTTTAATCACAGTAGTTACGATTTAATTATTCTATTGTTAAATATTTATTACACTTATAAATAAACTCTCAGCAATATTGATTACTAGTCTTAACTAGTCGTAAATAAAAGCACGAAGCAAATTTGTTTTTTTCTTTTTACAATAACAATCCAACGCGTTTACGTAAGAAACTCACATTTTGAAAAATCTCACGTGAGATTGGGGGATGGGGGTGGGGGTTGAATAAAATCTCACCAGGGGGGAGGGAGGGGCAGAAAATTAAAAAAAAAACATCACACGTAATTTATGGACGCCCACTTACAGACTCATAAATTAGTATTCATAGTGAAAAATATAATTAAATAAACAAATTAAAAGAAATTACCATAATAATGTTGGAATTTTTAGATTTTTTTGCAAGCGGTACCCGACACAGCGGACCGCACATCTGGCTCGGTTGAATAATATAGAAAAAAATCACTGGAATTTCATTTCCATTCATATTATTTAAAAACATGTTTTTAGACCAAATATATAAAACATTGAAAGTAAACAAACTTTTAAGTTCTAAGCAATGTTTTTGAATATAAAATATAATGTATAAAATGAAAAAGCTGAAAGCAATGCCAAAACAGCAAGCAATGAATGTAATAATATTTGACAGATACAAATGTCTCACCATCAAATACATCAAAGAAATTCTCCTTCGACTCGTTTAATGTTGAAGACGACTTTTTCTTTCTTTTGCTCTGCAATCAAACATACACCATGCTATTGAATGTATAAATAACCAAAAATCCAAAATAGGAAAATTCGATAAAAAAGGCAGAGTTGCTAGATTAGGAAATGATGTACAGCTCTGATATGTTTGTGTAGATAATTTAGGCTTAAAATTGTCATATTTAAATGACCAATTTAAAGGATACTAGTTGTCCCGGCAGACGTCGTCCTGCCCGGTAAAAAATAGGGGTTGATCGTAGAGGGTTGAAAATCTAAGGTTGTATGTATTTTTGTATGTTGTATCATAAAAAAATAGAAATTAAAAATTTTGTCTAAAAAATAAATAAAAAAATTTAGGGGTGGACTACCCCTAACATTTAGGGGGATGAAAAATAGATGTTGGCCGATTCTCATAGATACCGAATAAGCACAAAACATTTCATTAAAATCAGTCAAGCCGTTTCGGAGGAGTATGGCAACGAAAACTCTGACACGAGAATTTTATATATTAGATAGAAATATTTAAGAAACTTAATATTACACGATTTACAAGGCAGAAAGGAGAGAACAAACGATCGCGATAAAAGGAGGTGTCAAAAAAAATATAGGTAACTTGGTATCTAAGGTCACGGTCAAGGTCAGTACCAAGTTATATAACATTTTTTTTAATAATTTGTTCAGAAAATCAACTACTTATAATATTGAGTTTCAAAAATTCCAACAACAATAATGTAAAAGATCATTGAAATAAATTACAAGACAGGTTTAAAAATGAAAAGTCCTATTAGAAAAAATATTTACAAATTCTGGGAAAACACATATCGCTTCTTTGCTTCAATAACGTGGTATCTTGAAAAACTCAAATTTACAGTACTACACTTTTAAAATTTCAAAAGATTTTACCCAAACATATTTTACACTTTTTTGTATATTTTTTACAATTAAATTTAGTGTCAATTTACTAAGCTTTTTGAAATATATGAGAAAGTTGTGATAATATGATAAATTTAACAAAATACAGTGAATGAGTGAAATAAGTGAGTATTGGGATATGTCACGCTATTGAAGCAAAGAAGCGATATAGGCTAAGATCCCGCTATACAACGACCTTCACCGAGATGCTAATTTGATGAAACCTATTTTATATATAATTAAAGGTGTCAATAAATATATTGCATATGGGTTGCATAAAAAAATTCAGTCCAGTATATGATTAATTAACGATTAAAAAAAATAACATTTCACCGGTTTGTTTATTAAACAAATTCTATACCAATCGCAAGTATGAAGCCTATAGAACATGCAAATGCTAGATTGCCTATTTTTTTCCGGTCACAACTCTCGGGTAGCCAGGTATAATCCTTTTCAAATTTCCAAGAGTTGTGACCGGAAAAGAATAGGCAACCTAACAGTTGCATATTCTATGGGCTACATACTATCGATTGGTATAGAATTTGTTTAATAAACAAACCGGTGAAATATTAAAGTTTTTTTTAATTATTAATTAATCATATACTGGACTGAATTTTTTTAGGCAACCCATATATAATATATTTATTGACACCTTTAATTATATATAAAATAGGTTTCATCAAATTAGCCTCTCGATGAAGGTCGTTATATAGCGAGATCCTATACTAATAGACTTGTTAAAATACTACGAACCATGCAGTGACAACGGTTGAGGAATGTTGGGACTAACTTATTAACAATAACAATTAATTTATTTACAAATTGGACTGACATGTTACTGTTTTTTGATACATGAGCATTGAACATAAAAATTACCTTGGTGAGTTCTTCGGCGACAGACATTTCCAAATCGTGGTGTGTCCTCGCCAAAGCCGCGAGCGCCTCCTCTAATACTCTGTTACGTTCAATCTATAAACAAATATTTTTGAGTTACATATATCGCCGCTTTGCTTAAATAGTGTAATTCGGTAATTAAAAAATAGAGGAGAGTTTTTAACTGTCAAAAAGTAATTGTTGAATGGAATAATGTATTTCATTATCCACTTTTTTAAGATCAGAAAAGCGGTTTATTTATCAAATATAAATAATTATTTGTTTTGCATTAATGAAGCAAAGAGGCGATATGATTCTTTTTTATTTTGTAAATTTTCATCGTCTCTATGGAACCCTTTAACATATAGGTGCTGGCGAACCACTTAGTTGATGTTTTTAAAAAATATATTGTACTATATTTTGTACAGTCGATAAAGTAGGTATTCTAATTATTTATATATTATAACGGGGATGAACACAGTTTTAATATGGAATTGTTTTCGGCGAACACAGAAAGAAAACAAGAGAAACCACGTGTGATTTATACGCTATTTGAAAAAAAGTAAAAGACAATTATACAATTACGGAAGTCTTCCGTGACCACGGCCACCGTTAAAACGTAATTTAATTATGTATACAAGTCACGAAAAGTTAAGAAAATAGTAGATAATTATAATTACAATAACAATGATTACAGATTATAAATAAATAGTGACCTCTCTGTTGAGCCTTGCGGCGTCGGCGTCCTTCTGCTGCGCGACGAGCGCTGCGCAGTGACGCAGCGACACCAACGCTTCTGCGCCCGTCCCGCACGCGTGTTGAAAGCGCTATATCAAAAACCGACTTGAAATAGTTTCTAACAGGCGCCCAATCCTGCTATTACTATTTCGTCAAAATCGTTGGACACTATCGTCACAATCGTAGATTTCCATCGCCATCACCGTCAAAGAAAGAAAGTCAATATTTTTATTTAGGACAAATTGCATAGACGCAGTATATAATTGGTAAGAAATTTAAAAACTCGAATAATATAATTTTGTCCCAAAAATGATGCACACACGCACGCACGCGCACGCGCACACACACACACATGTATACATATACAATAGGGGAACTCATAATAGGGAATAAATATTTTAGTGTCATAGATACGTTCTTTAAAAAAAAAACTTAAACGATATTACAATTGAAGACGTGAGTGGATGAAGGTGATATGTCGCATATTCAGTTTTTTGCTTTTTTTGTGTAGATGAAGGTTATAAGTCGATACCTAATGGCTACAGACCTTAGACCATAGATATAAGGCATATTTAAAAAAATAAAGAGTTGAAAAAGGTGTTAAGTTCAGTTCAGTTTAAAATCAAAGTAAAACTTTTATCTCGATTTACTCAGAATTGGAATTATGCGACTTATCACCTTCATCCACTCATGTCTTCAAATGTAAAAACTAGAATAATATAATTTTGTCCCAAAAATGATGCTCCATAATAGTCAGCATAATGCCAGTCAGCTAAAACCAACATTCATCTTCTGCTGTGCCCTTAAGGTATCACGATACACAAACACTCACAAACAAACACACACACACTCAAAATAAATAAACTGAAACGATATTACAATTAAATTAAATACTACATGTAACATGTCTTAGGTCGCGTTGCGAATGTTGGCGCTAAAAACATTTTTAGGTTTAGTTCTGAACCCATCAAGATGTTGCAACATTCGAATCACTTTCCATCAGATGGGCCATGGGCCTAAAAAATTACCAAACGGCATACGGTTAGATTCGGGTGATTTCTGTTTTTGTGGTGTAAAAATTGGTCGAGGGCACTTGCTAGGTTTTGAATTTGAACAGCTGGTCCGTACGAAGCAAAAGAACGCACCATGTAAGCGGAGTGGTGCAGCGAGTTGCCGACGTTGACGGTCTTGTCCAAGGCGGCGACTATGGCGCCGCACTCGCGCAGCTGCGTCTCCAGCAGCGCCAGGCTGTTGGTCGCCGCTGTGAAAGCGTCCTGCATCGAACCTGGTGTAACGGATATGACGTTCGATGGTGCAAAGGAGAAAATATAAAACAAGGTTTAAGGGTTTCAAAGTTAGCCTTTGATTGTACGGTCGGTGGTCGCGGGCAACTGACTCGGTTCAATCCCGAGTGAAGTTCGTGCATTCGATTATTCTCTCTAGGCAATCAATTTGCTATTTGTTTATTAAGAAAATAACACAGGCAAATAGCGAGATATTTACATTTTATATACATATATTTAAATTATATTTTTCAACACACTTGCTCATAAAGTGGCTCTATGGTCACCGCAATTAGGCACAGAATGACACCCATAATCAAACTCTGAGTAAAAAATAATTCACTAGTGAGTTATAGATTTTTTTAAAAATTTTATTGCTTGAGTTGCTTCCTCTTAAAAAGTTTTTATTCAAAAAAAGATCGTGTTCTATAGAACAAATAAATTAATGTTCCTATTGCTTGCTCATTTCATGCAACTTCTTATTTAAATAAATAATTTTAACTCGTACGTGTTTAATAAATAAAACTTTCACTCATATATAACTTTTTTACTAACTGCACATTTACTAATTGTTTCTCGAAATAAACTTTTTATCTACTAAATAAAATGAGTTTTTGTTGTTATTTTATTCACAAGTGTGTTGAAAAACGTCGTATGATACACGTGTGTATTGATGATTACCGTCCTCGGCTCTCTTAAGACCCTCGCCTACGGCTCGAGTCTCAATGGCGCCTCGGCGGTAATCACCAGTGTTACACACTAGTACCATAATGTACTATCATTTATTATTTCTAGTTAATTTTCTTAAATTTATTTCATTTTACAAGCAAAACCGGGTTGTTCATACAATACATTCTATCGTTAACACCTGGATTACCCAAATTTGAAAAATCAGTTCATATAAAACCACCAAACGCATAGACAGGACTATCAATTATGATAGTCAAAACAACCGATATACCTTTTATTATTTTCCAAAATCCCAAAGCTCTTTGCTTTGGACAAGTGTTGCGGGTTATGAAGTCATATTATTCAAAAACAACCCTTTCCCTTGGTATGTCGTTTGACATTCGTTTACGGACATTGCCCTTGTGACATGACAAGCTAACTATAACAATCAGCTGTTTCGATTTCTGACAGTTGAAACACACAGTCTGAAAGTTATTTCATTTTTCAAAGTATAATAATTATACTTTGAAAAATGAAAAAATTTTTTTTGACGAAACTAAAGTATCATAATATACAATTATTATGCTACTTTAGTTTCGTCAAAATCGACCTCGAGTATTTTTCACTGTTTCGCATAGTTTAAGATTTGACCCTGAAGGCCCAATTGAAAAATTCACCTATATGTATTATGTAGCACAAAATGTCATTCAAACTAATTTTTTTTTAATATAATTTTTTAATTTTTTTTTAATAATTAAAATTATGCTAGCTGTGAAAGTTGCCCGAAGTAATATATAGATAATTAACATATAACCAAGATCCAAGTACAGTAGTATCGCGCAGAATCCACAGATGATGTAAAAAGGTATGCACTATACAGCGGTCAGTGTATCTTGTCGGTCTAGCTTTACTATAGTAGAATTATTTTGTCCGTGCAGTTTGGGTCATAAAATAAAGCGAGTATTTCGCTCTCTCTTCCACTCACGGGCCTTATGGGCGGGCATAGTGATGCGCATTATTGCTGTCAATAAGCGTTATCGATAGTGTATTTAGTTTTGTCATTTTGTAGATTAGTTATAAAAATGAAAAAAAAATAATAGATACAACAACGTATTTATTAAAATAAGAATAATAATGACTTATAATAAATTAATAATTTGGTATCTATGTTAACAAAAAACTATAAGTACAAAAGTTTATAATGAAACAAGTTATATTATAAATAAATACTTATATCTAAGTTTAAAATTAATAACCAAAAAGATAATAATGATTTTTATGAGATTGATAATCTTTCTTTGATAAGAATGAGTTTTTATCGATAATGGCGTTGCGCCCGCGCACGCTCACCTCCTTAGCCGAGCTGAGGCCGAGCTTGATTTATGACCCAAACTGCACGGACAGAATAATTCTACTATAGACGCTAGTAAAGTGCGATAAGGAACTTCGTTACAAAAAGAAGGCTAACTTGCCTAAAGGTTTGCACTCGTCTTCCAAGTCCTCAGTGGCCTCTTTGGCGCGGTCAGGACATGCGCCTGCCCATAAGTAGTGGCCCGAGTACGCTATGTGCTCGTTCAACGCGGTAATCCACGACTAAAACAAAAAAAAAATTTTTTTCAAAAATGTGGACGTGTAACTTGGCTTCAAAAAAAGTCGTGGTAGCGTAATGGTTAGCGCATGCGCCCCTAAATCGAAGGGCGCGGGTTCGATCCTGACCGGAACGCATGCACCTCTTAGTCAGTTTTCTGATCTAACGTGCATATTGTTACAATTACCACGTGCTAAGAACGGTGAAGGAAAACATCGTGATGCAACCTGCACATCGAGATAACCGATGTGTCAAACCTGCCAAGCCGCCTTGGACAAGCGTGGCGGGTATACTGTCCGATCCCCCTATAATGGGAGGTCCGAGCCCAGCAGTGGGACATTTATGGGCTGACATTATTATATATATATATATATATATATATATATATATATATATATAACTTGGCATTGGCATCAAATATTATATCAAGTTATATCTAACTAGCTGTACCCCGCGATCTCAACCACGTGGTAATGGAAAATCGTTATATTCTGAATAATTCACACTATCTTTATAAATTTGCCTATGTGTAATCTATATTAATGTAAAGTTTCATCAAAATCCATTCAGTAGTATGTAGGTGAAAGAGTAGCAAACATACGTCTGTCTATACATCCATTATTAAAAAATTCCGCGTTTATAATATTTATAGGATTTTTATTTTGACAAAACCTTTTACTATCCGACCAAGCCAAGTAGACGAATGCAAGATTACGGTCAATCGTGACGGGTACCGATTGCAAAAAAATCTATAAAGGCACCACCAACATGATTAGGGCATTAATTTTAATTTTTTCATCTAATTATATTTTTCACTTCTAATACTAATTAATTAATCGATAACTGATTCCAGTAATATTTCTTTTTAAACGTAAGTAAACATAAAGATGGGATAAAAGAGCAAAAAAAAATATAGAAAACAAACAAAAAATCAATTAATCAAGATTGTTTGAAAATTAACAAAAACATAAAAAAAAAATTAAGTACAAAAATGACGTAAACTTAACACGGGTGAACTTAGCGAAACTGAGAATGGTCCTAGGAGGTAAGCGATATCTGAGATAGTATACGGACAGAAGACCGGATATTTAGTAGTACTCTACTTGACCAAGTTAACTAGAATAACATTTTGCTATTGCCCTCTCCTACCTGTCTTGTAATCGTGTAAGATTTAGTTTATTAAATGCCTTTATATTTTTTTTTCTAATTATTAATCATTCAAATACTCAACCACTGCCAGTTCCAAAATTCTACAAACATTTGTATTAATAAAATATTAATAAAAACTTATATATAAATATAACGAAGAAAACTTCACAACTCCTTTTGAAGCACATTACACTCATGGCAGTGTGAAATTTGGTATAGTTAAAATGTATACACAGCAGAAGTGTTAAATATAAACAAAACTATTTAAATACTATACCACGCTCTCACAGACTATCGGCGTGAAACGGTTAGCTTTGAGCTTGTCGTGTTTCGTGCGATTAGCGAATTCCCCTTCCCCTATCCCATTCCTCCTGTCGGATCCCTTCACCTCATCCTAAAGGTTGGAAACGCTTTGGCTTCGGTAACCACTTTCCATGAGCTAGGCCTGTCTATTTACCAGCTTCGCAATAACGAGAAAGCCATGTTCGATGATATCTTGTCGTTGTGAGACCCACCTGCCTCCCAGCCGCGAGGCCCTCCCCAGGCGGGAGCGCCAGCCGGTGCGTCTCGCCGTCGCTGAAGGTGACCACCAGCAGCGCCGGCTCCGTGTCGGGGGCCGCGACGGCGGCGGCGTCCAGGTACTTCCGCGCCCGCCACCTGCCCCCGCCGCCGGCCTCCGCCCTGGACCCGTAGTAGATCAGCACCCCCCGTTGGAGCACCGCCTGGGAGGGTAAGCGGCCGCGTTCGAGTCAGACTCGTCCACGCAAGGCTCTTCCAGAAATTACGTCACGACTTAAGGGGGGGGGGGGGGCGTCGACGAAGTGTGACATTGTATGAAAAGGGCTGGGAGGGGGTCTTAAATTTCGTGACGTCACATATCAAAATCTAGCTTTAAAACACACAATTTTAACTATTAACGAAATATTTGAAATGTTGAAATTGTTGTTACTATAGTAGAATTATTTTCTCCGTGCAGTTTGGATCATAAATCAAACTCGGCCTCAGCCCGGCTAGGGCGGTGAGCATTTTGCGTGGGCACAACGCCATTATCGATAAAAACTCATTCTTATCAAAGAAAGATTATCATTCTTATAAAAGTCATTATTATCTTTTTTGCTATTAATTTTAAACTTAGATATAAGTATTTATATTTATTTTTAATATAACTTGTTACATTCTAAACTTTTGTACTTTTAGTTTTTTAATACATAGATACCTAATTAATAATTTATTTTAAATCATTATTATTATTATTTTATACGTTGTTTTATCTATTTTTTTCTTTCATTTATATCACTAACCCACAAAATGAAAAACTAAATACACTATCAATAACGCTTATCGACAACAATAATGCGTATCACTATGCTTGCCCATAAGGCCCGTGTGTGGAAGAGAGAGCGAAATACTCGCTTCACCGCTCCGATTATTTATGACTCAAACTGCATGGAGAAAATAATTCTACTATAGTCGCGAGACTCGAATTAAAATGCCGTTGAAATTATTACAGAGTTTATTAGAACTATACAAACACGTATAACACAGGTACAAATATAACCGAACACAACAAGTCCAAACGTAATGCAGAAGGTCGTGATTCCATAAATCGCGCAAAGTCCGCGAAACTAAAAGATTCCCGAGTGTAGTACCGATTGCTTCGCTCGTGGTTATTGCTAGACTGCCTCGTCCCTCAATCGGGGCATTACTTTATACTGCACAGATGCAATATGTCTGCCCGGCCACGTGGACCGAATTCCCCAAAATTATTTTGTACTTTAAATCCGAAACACCTGGTTAATGAGTCAACCGTAACGGCCATAGAAGATTACAATACAACAATGGGCTGTTTTCTAATCTCAAATTTGAAACACAAAGTAAACAAAAGAAGTCCTTGCCGAAAGGTAATAAAATGTGTTTTTACAGGTATGCACGTGTGGATTTGTTTTTGTCAACATCTAGGTCGTAGCATTATTTAAAAATAATTTAAATGGAAATGAACCTAATTACGGAACTGCTGTTTTAATTTAATAATTTCTTGATGTGAAATATGTGATGTCACACTAGGGAGGGAGGAATCTCATAAGTGTGACCAGCTGTGACAAGAATAGAGAGGGGTCGAAAAATGAAATTTGTGTGACGTCATTTGTGAACGGCCCCTTGTCATTCGAAGTTCAAGAATTAATTGTAAATAATATTAACCGTCAGAAAAAACATACGCGCACACGACACACAGGAACACACACACACACACACACACACACACACACACACACACACACACACACACACACACACACACACACAAACACACACACACACACACAAACACACTCTCACGCGCACAGACACACACACACACACAGCGTGCGTACGTGTGTGTGTGTGCACTAGTCAAAAATGCGACACAGAGTTAGTTTATATCTCGGTTCGACACATACAATAAATACTCTTTCCTCCTATAATTTATATCGCATGTTAGTTAGCCAACAAATAAACTCTTACCCACTGAACAGATAGGCTGCTGGCACTTTATATTTGTGCTAAAAAATACAAAAAATACTACATTTATACACAGCTGCCAGTCCATAGGTGATAAAAGAGATGTCAGTGCCTCTTACCCAAACCGGCCTCCAGCCCAAGAACCGGGATCTCTTCAAGAGAGGCCCCTCGAATCTGGTGGCGGTGCGCTGCAGCCTCTGCACGGGGCGAACGCTCAGCACTTCGCGCATCTCGTTGTCCTTCGCCAAGTCTATCGCGAGGTGGCCTGTAAACAAAATTATCACAAATCAAACCAAGAGCCATGATTTTCAAAACTAAATATTCTACGCTAAAAAGACAATCCACTGCTAGGCGGTAGGGCATTTGCCCGTCTGGATGGCTACCACCCCTGGCGTAGAGTAAGCCGCCATAACAACCATGAGTTGTGTTCTGGCATTAGTGGTCAGGCTCCAGTCTCCCTTTAGAGAGCGGCCACAACACAAAGCCAAGAGAATTATATCGTCTCTTTTATTCTAATACAAATTCTATGTAGTTAGAGGGAGAGAGCATCAGTTCAACTTTCATTCCAATTTTAACTGTATTTGACCACGAATTTGTGGTACTTCCCAATTAGCCGTGTGACAGCTCGAGCAACAAATCTGTGGTGGTTCCGAAATTAATTAAGTAATAATGACTTTAAGGGCCACTTGCATAAGGTTGCTTAAATTTATTTAAGAAACACAAAACGTATTTAACACTCTTAAACACAATTAGCGTCTTGCACAACGTAAAAATTGCCGTTGAATATCTTTAAATAACTGTCAATACGTTTTGTGTAAAACGTATTTAGACAGTTTAATATGATTAAGTAATTTTATTTAAAGGCTATCGTTATGCAAGCGGGCCTTACTGTAGAAAAACTCATTGGATTATTTCGTACTTTCCTCTCGAGCGCTCTAGCCTAGCTCCATCGGATTGACCCATGGGCTCTCGCCAACGATGCGTTGTCCTATCCAACGGGATACTAGCATCGACACACCACTCAATTATTAAAACAACCACACGGTCAGCATTTTTCGTTTCGTCTAGCTCCCAACCGCCGAGTAACGTGCGATAAGAAACGTCATTCGAAAACTCACCACTATTATTCCTCAGGGTGGTGTCAATTCCATTCTGAAGGAGCAACACGGCGAGTCTGGCGTGGCCCCTGTAGGCCGCGCAGTGCAGGCACGTGTTGCCTTGCGCGTCCACGCAATTTATATTCGGAGGGTTGGAATCATTTAGCTGAAAAATATTTAAATCCCATTATTTAAGAGAAAGCTCTCAGAATTAACAGATGCTCTTACTCAGTTACAGAATATTTAAATTCTAAATAGGGTTATTAACGATAGAATGCATTGTATGAACGGTCCGCTCGGTGTTACCCGTAAAATAAAATACACATCGAAATTACTATATATATATATATGTATATATATATATATATATATATATATATATATATATATATATATATATATATATATATATAAATAAATAATAAATATACTTACATGCATATATTAAATTAATATAGATATAATGTGAAATATTTGTGTATTTACCTGTCTGTTTTTAAAATAAATAATAGCTAATTGATTGCTTAGAGAGTAATGGAATGCACGAATTTCCCTCGGGAACGACCAGAGTTGCCCGCGACCACCGACCGTGCTATACCTGCTCTGCATTCAATTCTCTAGAAGTAATCAAAGGCTAACTTTCAAACCCTAAAAACCTTGTTTTTATTTTCTCCTTCGCACAATTAGACGTTATATCCGTAACAAAGTGGTCTTCGAGCCAGATCTGTGATAGTGAAGGAGAAACCAATTGTAAAGTTCAAGGATGTCGTTATTTAAAACACCGCCGCGTACTGTTAAAACGCGAGCAAAGCTGCAACATGAAGTAACGGCTACAGTTGAAATGTTAGAAATGAAGTCTAAGGTGCAGTTTAATCCTAATTGTGCAGTGAAGCAGAAGCTAGAGTAATAAAATCGGATATAATTTTGCGGAAAAAGTAACAACCGCGGTTGATCGTGCGCCGCGCGACAAAACTTACTTGAATACGAGGCAGCTCGAGGAAGCCCAGGCTCGAATGGTAATGGCCAAAGCTCATATAGAAAAAGGGTTGCTCGAGAAAAAAATTGTTGCTGACTTGGCTGATCTGGAGGAAAACTCTCAATGCTCCAAACAAGGCTCCTCCATATCTTACAAAAGTAAGGTCAACGATTGGTTGCAGAAGTCTGTTGCGGCGCCTGATCCATCTGTTGATAGTGGAAACCATAACAGACAAAATGTACCTATAACAACTGCAGTGAAAGTTCATGAACAGGTACGCACAGAGCCAGCAGAGGACATGAATACCAAGCAAGCCATTGAGGCGTTGGCTAGCGCTATACAGATTGCCGTCACCGCTTCAACCTCCAAGGCCAACCACCAGGAACTGCTATCAAGAATAGCCACCTCCAAGGACTTGCCCCTGTACTTTGGTGATCCAATGGAGTGGTTACAATTCAAAGAAGCGTTTTATGAATCCACGCACTTTTGAAACTATAGTGACACGGAAAACTTATGGCGATTACGTGTCTTCGTGGCGATGTAAAGGAAGCGACATCTTTGCTGATGAGTGCCACTTCACCACAGGACTTCATGGAAACCTTGGAGCTTCGATTTGGCAGACAGGAGAACATTTTAGAGTTGTAACTTCTCAGTTGCAGAAACTACAGTCGTTACCAGACGCATATCATACTGAGATAGTTAATTTCGCTATAAAAATCAAGAACTATGTCACAGCAATAAAAACTATTAGACAAACCGACTATTTAAGAAGACCAGAAGGTAAGTATAGTCATAACTAAGTTACCCACTGCCTTGATTAATAAGTAGGCTGAGTATGACAACCGAGATGACACTCCAAGATTGGAATACTCTCCAAATTTCTTTATTTACAGGCACAGATTATAGCGTGAGCTATATTTATAGTCAGAACGACTCCAAAAACAGTCTAATACGCAGAATAGTGGCACAATAATGCGCACCGATAACGTCGTTCCCGCAAAATGTACAATCTGTAGAAGGGCTGATCACAAACTAACAGAGTGTAATAATTTTAGACGAGCTTTACGTAAGGACCGCTGGCGATATGTCCGTTCAAAGTTGTGTTTCAAATGCCTTGAAGCACGACACAAAGACGAAGCTTCATGCAACGCGGACGATTGCAATGTCGACTCCTGCGGTGGACCTCACCATCGCCTCCTACATTGGATGCACCCAGCGGCGTCACGCGCAGATGTGCCGGCGATACAGAACGACGTACAAGAAGACAACGAATTTATTGCGCATGTATCCACTTACAGTGATCTGACGTGTCCGTTGTAAATGGCCCTAGTAATAGTGCAATTTTAAAGTTATGTTAAAAATACTGCCAGTGGTAATGCACGGACCCAAACAGTGTTTACACGCATGCGCTGTTAGACGACGGTGCAACAGTTAGTCTCTTAGGCCTAGGCCGCACTATGGTTTTTTTCCCGGGAGCGGTTAACCGCTATAACCGCTCGAGACGTACACACTACGATTATAAACCGCGAAACCGCCCGTGATTTTTTCACAGTTTGAAGATGGATTTCAAAAGAGCAGTATGTGTTTTGGTGCTCTGGTACTAAGAAATAGAAAAAAAATACGTGAGCGAAAATTTCGCAAATATTGGGTCCATCCACTCACTACCCGTAGATTTGAGAAGTTTCTTTCAGAAAAAATATAAAATTTTGAGAGAACATCCAGAGAAATTTTCCAACTACTTTCGAATGCCAGTAGCCAGCTTCGGTAAAATTTTAATTTAATTGTAACGGGACGACAACACAACTATTCTTCGTGGCGGTCGGCCGAATACTAGCCAAAAAACCGCTCGCGGTTAACGCATAGTGCGTGTGCGCCCACTAAGTTCTATGGATTACAAATTGTTACGCGACATTTTTGTAACATTTCACGGGTTTAAAATCAGTCGCGGGTAAAAACCACAAGTGCGGGCGCTTGTATTCATTTTCGTGTTTCATAAACTCACACGATTAATAACCGCTGTGGTTTCACCGTAGTGCGGCCTAGGCCTTAGCCAATGACGTCGCGGATAAAGCCTGGCTACACGGTGAGATTGTCCCTATGCATGCGACAAACGCTTGGGACTCCGGCGAGTTGGTATATACCACACAAAACATTAACTTTAACGTTAGCAACAGTGAGGGCAAACAATTTAAATTAAATGATCGAAAAATAAAAGAACTTAATTTACTGGTACAATCTGTTCCTAATGTCAGTTATATTAATGAATTTATGTGTTTCTAATTGTAATTATAATTTAAAATGTGTAAATGTTCTGCCTCAATTGTTAATTGGTCAAGACAATTACGATTTAATTGCACCTAATTCATGTAAAAAGTATGAGCCGGGTGGGTCTTTCATAACTAAAACATTGCTAGGTTCGTGTGTGCACGGAGCCTTACATCGTGCAGATAACGTTATCGAAGTAGGTAAACTGTCGAATGCAGTAGTCACTCAGTCGGCTGAGCGACGCAGGCGCACGCACGCCTTTGCAAATGATAACAGCGTGCGCACGGGCATTTCACCGCATATTCCGTTTTCGATGATTTCTAATACACACTCCTTAACCCGTCCGCCAGCGCCCGGCATATCTATATGGAAACTTAAACCGCGCGAAATTTTTTGTAATTTGGGTTTTAAGAAAAAACTAAATGAGTCAAAGAACCACAAACAACGGGCCATCAGTCTTTATTTAAAGTATCGTAACTTTGGGAAGAGTGATTATTTATTTAAGAGTTCTAATATTTTGAGAAAATATTGCAAGTACAAATATAGGAAAATAAAATATAATATTTCATACTCGCATAATTTATTTTTGGTAAAAAATATAAAAATAGAATAGAATTTATTAAACTAGGACCGCGCACCGTCTCTAGATTTTGTTCACCTCCTCGACTGCCTGGGTACATGTCTCGCAAAGATGCTCAGTTGAAGACCGGAGTTCCGCTTGTTCTTGGGAACTCACGCCCCCCACGGAATGTGTTGCCAAGGGGTGTCGTGCCTGGAACTGACGGACGGGTTATGCCGCATCCAGTATCACGGGTAGATTTACCATTTATTTATGAGTGTCGTTATGACGACACTGAGGGGGAGAATGTTAACGATAGAATGCATTGTAAGAACGGTCCGCTCGGTGTTACCCGTAAAATAAAATACATATTGAAATTACTATATATATAAATAATAATAAATATACTTACATGCATATATTAAATTAATATAGATATAATGTAAAATATTTGTGTATTTACCTGTCTGTTTCTATAATAAATAATAGCTAACTGATTGCTTAGAGAGTAATGGAATGCACGGAGTTAGTTGCCCGCGACCACCGACCGCGCTATACGTGCTCTGCATTCCATTCTCTCTCTAGAAGCAATCAAAGGCTAACTAAAGGCTAACTTTCAAACCCTAAAAACCTTGTTTTTATTTTCTCCTTCGCACAATTGGACGTTATATCCGTAACAAGGGTTATATGACAATAAGTATTAAAATATGATGATATTCAATAAAAAAAATATCAGTCACGACATCAGTCTAGCCATTCATTTTTTATGATATTTCCTGTCGATTTCGGTAATGGTTACTGCATTTAAACCCATTTTCATTTGTCTGATTTAGGTGAATTAATTTTGCTTGTGTTCAAGTGGGTCCCGGAATAGTTTAGATTCAATTTTGAACCAGGTAAATGACGCTCCAATCGGATTCCAAGATTTAGGTAAAATTATTTTCTGTGTGTTCAAGTGGATCCCGGGATGGTTTAGATTCACGATTGGATCCTGTAGATGGCGCTATTGAACACCTCTTTAATGGTGGGGCCGTTTTTGATGAAATTTTATGTATTTTTCAAGTAGATTCGAGAATGGTTTAGAATTAGATTAACAATTGGTCCTGGTTGATGGCGCTGCGATCGGTTTTTAGATTTGGGAAACGCATTTTCCCCATCATTTACTATGGTCTGGGTGTCTGGGGTCGGTTCCAGAGTAGTGTGTTGTATATTACGTATAACACGAGCGTACCTTAATTTGGGGATATACAATATGTGTCTTTGTCTGTCGATTATTTAAAAAAACCGTGCGTTTTCACTACTCTCTAAATGTAACAAATATTTTTTTTTAATCAGTCACTAAAATGTCGCTAATGCTTGTATTGATAGCGATATATTATATTTTCCTGCTATTAGAAACCCTAATAAAAAAAACCTAGCAGAACAACAAATACACAAACAATCATTACAATGGAAACAATATCAATGACTTTTTCTTGAAACTGTACTTCAAAAATCAGCTTATACAATACTGCTTATACTATACAGCTTATAATATACTCCTTATACAATACTGTTCATAGTTACAATTGTTTACAATACATGATGATTATATGAACTGAAAAAAGCACAATACTAACCAACTTATTAATGTCATCTATCTTGCCATCCTTAGCAGCATTCAGCAACGCGGACTCCCGACCATGTCTTTCTGCTCTTTGCGCTGCTTCCAAGAGCCTTTGCACATCTCGCGACCTGGCTACATCGCACGCAGTCCTGCCTTCACCGTTCATTATATTCACATCTGCTTTATATTTTAGAAGAAGGATAACTAATTCCTAGAAAAAACATTATAAATGTCAGACTAATGAATAAAATTGGTTAAAATTACTTGCGTGTCAGCTCAGACGCACGACTTGAGTTTACTCCTTAAACGCTAACAAGCGTGGGTAAGTGCGCGGCGAAAGCGACCGAATAAGGGCGTTTATTATAACTCATTTAATACTTTATCTATGATATTGCACAACATTTAAATATTTTTTGATTTGATCTGATTCCCTAGGTGAGGTTAGGCGGGTATCATACCTCATTTCCAATAAAAGATGCCTTATGCATAGGTGTATCACCGGTGTCATTTACTTCATCAACATTTGCTCCGGCTTCCAAAAGTGCTTCAACCACATCCACATGTCTAAAGTATGTTGCAAGATGGAGTGGAGTCCATCCACAATTGCTTCTATTTCTACCTACAAAACAAATACAGTGGATATCGGTTATAACGACGACGAAGGGGCCACTATAACTCTATCGCTATAGACATACATAGAAAGAAAACAATAGTACAATGCGCATATATCGCTTGATATGTATATACTTCTTATTCTTCGATTTAACTTTATTTACCCTAACATTTATAAATAAAACGTATAATTAATTAAAACTTTTGACCATCTATGGATGTAATAAAAAAACTAATACATATAATGAACTAGGATGTGACCGCGAGTTCATCCTCGCTTGACTTGAAATAACCACGGGATTCCAGGAACACAAAGTATGTATCACAAAAATAAAAATATCTAAGCGATCGTTTGGTGATGGCTGTGTGGGATTAAGCTAATTTTATGCACCCATGTCCTGCGGGATTCCCGGGATAAAAAGTAGCGCAATTTTCTGCGGATCAGCGAATAACGCATCGAAATCGGCCCAGTATTTTTACGTGAATCCCAAATAGGCATCGTGTTGGTCATCCTTTACATAATGTATTCCAGTCATTGCTTTTTTGAAGTGAATCTTCTATATAGAGGAGGTCTTATTGAAGTGAAACTTCTATATAGAGGGGGTCTTACGATGTTTCGCTCACGAAAAGGTGTGTTGGTCTAATTCTTACATTTTTAAACTCGTGATACCTTTCGAATGGTATGTCCAAATTGAATAACTCAAAAAGTTATATAAAGGTATTGAAGCAGTCTTGAATATGAAGTAATTTATTTTGATAAGGATTAATACCAAGATACAAATAAAGAGTATTTTTAGCGGCGGCATATTAATTAAAAAATAAATAAAAGAACACTTATTGTGGCATAACTATAATAGTTAAATATATAGTGTCGCGACACTTTTTGTAAATTATGATGTGTTCTGCAAAGTCGTAGAACATTATTTTATTCTATCATCAATAGTTTTCGCAGCGCAAGCGATTTTAGGTATTTTTTACACCTTGGGTTACATTATTGGAGTTTTACTAAGGACCCCTAATTTATTTGTAAATATAATTGTCACCAGGGAATAGTGTCGCTTGCCAACAGTGAAAGAATTTTTCAAATCGGTTCAATAGTTTCGGAGCCTCTTCATCAAAACATGAGCAAACGAAATTTCATTGAGTTATTTTTTTTTAAATATTTGTCTGTTAATATAATTTGATGTCTGAATGAAGTTGATAACGAAAGACACGCATTTGTTTATGTTCCGTTGTATGTGTATAATTTTAGAGTAGACTATGAATGTTTTTTTGGTTCCGGATCGAATTCAGTTTTTTGTTTGATAAAATAAAATGTTTAAATATAAAATGCATTAATTACAATGTACTTAACCTTACCAAATCATAATTTGCAGTAAACCTGCGAAAAATCGAAATGTGTGCTGGGACACATATTAGAAGTGAAACTTCAACGGACAAGTTGAAAAAAGAATCGCAACGGACAAGTGGAAAAACGAATCGCAACGTACAAGTGGAAAAACTTCAACTGACAAGTGACAAAATGAATCGCAACAAAATTTTAACTAGAAGTTTTACGGGTACCTAGATTGTTAATGTACTTGTCCAATTTAAAAACCTGCCCGTTTTATTGCATTAGTTCAGCAGACAGACAGATAGCCCACTTGATGGAAAGCGGTTACCATCGCGTATGGACATTTGCAACACCAAAAGTGCTACAAATGCTGCTGCTGTTCTCTTAATGGAGACTGGAACCTGGTCACTAATGCCGGAACACAACTCAAGGCTGTTGTGGCGACTACTTTAGACCAGGGGTGGTAGCCATCCAGTCAGGCAAATGCCCAACCACCTGGCTGTGGGTTGTTTTTATGCCTTTTACGACAGACCGCCCGGCGGCAAGAAATTGTATTCTTTCTCCATCCGTGCACAGATAGAATGTAATGTAATACAAAACATGGGTGCCTAAGCCAATAAGTTATCACAATATATGTATAAAATATTAAGTGTGGACAATATTCATATAATATCAGCCATTAATTAATAAAAGCCAGCCTCCCATTATAGAAGAAACAGACAATATACCCGCCACGCCTGTCCAAGGCGGCTTGGCAGGTTTGACACATTGGTTATCTTGATGTGCAGGTTGCATCACGATGTTTTCCTTCAGCGTTGTTAGCATGTGGTAATTGTAAAAATATGCACATTAGATCAGAAAACTGACTAAGTGGTGCATGCCTACCAGTCAGGATCGAACCCGCGCCCTTTGAGCTAGGGACGGCTGCACTAGTCATAACACTACCAGGACTTGTAGCTTATTTAGGACACTATTCAAATGATTTATACCACTATTGTTGTTAGTTTTTAACATAATTATAAAAATTAGAATAGAGTTTAATGAAAGTAGATGAAGCAAAATAGATATGTCAAGAGTATAGCAAGTAGAATACTATCCTCTGTCTAGTCCTAAGAAAAACAGTTGTGATAATATATATATATAAATATTCGGAGCATTTGTAAATATAGCTATTTAGAAAGTTTTGAAATATCAGCCTTAAATGCTGCGCAAAGCAAAGTAATTCCTGAAATTAGCTGCACAAACAAAATTTGTTTATAATTTTTAATTTATATCTAAATGAGTCACAGTAGTTGTATGTATTAAATTACAATAGTATGTCACAATAGGTAAACAATGACTCATGTAGTTAACCTAGATAAAACATAACATATACTTATGCTGCATACATATGATATTAAGTTTATAATGTTACTATCAACTTCCCGTTACAGATGAAGTAAGATCTATTCATATTGCAGTTGCAGTTTTGAACACTTCTTTAAGCATGTTAAAGAAGTTTTCAAACTTACCATAACACATTATGAATACATTTGGATTTTTATTTGATTTTTCAACTTGATATGACATTGCACCCACTTTTTAATAACCATAATTGTAAAATGAGAATAAATCTCTAAGGATCATGATGGAGAAATAATTAAAACACTCCCCATGCTGGGATCATTACTTTGATTACAGCTTATAGGGTGGGATTGATCAGTGATATCTTACTCTCAGAGAATATCAGCGGGAAAGTTTAACTTTGACCTTATCTTGTTTCAAACAATGAGTGAGATTTCCAATGCCTAATTTCCTGTGCCCCTGATCACATCTCCCCATTCCTGCACGGCTTCTATCCCATTATCCATATAAAGTCATGGTAGCATAATGGCTACCATGACTTCGCATCCTAAACTCAAAAGGCGCAGGTTCCATCCTGGCCGGAATGCATGCACCACTTAGGCTGTTTTCTGACCTAATGTATATATTGTTACAATTACTACGTGCTAACAACGGTGAAGGAAAACATCGTGATGCAACCTGCCAAGCCAACTTGGACATGTGTGGCGGGTATACTGTCGATTACCCTACAGTGGAAGGCCCGAGCCCTGCAGTGGGACAGTTATGGGTTGTTATTGTGTTCTATCCCATTCCTTCTGTCAGATCTCTCTACCCTATACCTTTATTGTATCCCCTCTCTCCCATCAAAAGGCTGAGAAGGCATTGGTTTTGCCCTTGGTGTTGCAGTAGGTGAAGATAACTACTTCGTATTATAGATGTGTTCCATTAGTAGCTCACAAGGTCGAAAATGCTCCATCAGCTATTCCACATGGCGACCAAGGTTGTTACGGTCATAACAAAAACATCACTAAAACATCATAAAATTTGAATACAGAGTGCTCACAACAACTTATGTCAAGAGGTGGGTCGTCGAATGGAGTTTTTGGTGGGAACTGAAAGGGGACGTTGTGCTTTGCAGTTTTATTTTCTAAAAATGTATAAAAATACTCTAAAATGAACAATAGTTGTAGGATATTGATAGTTTTTGAGTAGTGATTATGTGTTTTTGTAAGAAGTGTGAACTGTATAGTCAAATGTGACAGTTTGAGTTTTCACAAGAAATATGTTAAATGAGATAGGTTGTAGCCTGCAATACAACTGCGCTACTATACAAAGATTTATACATCAGACTTGGCTGTATGGACTAAGATTCCTTTGCCTGCCTTTCTGGCGAATTCTACCAAGAAGAAGTGGGTCGAAATGGGCGTTGACATTAATTCTCTCTATCAATTGACATTGAAATTGGCGTGATTTTCAAATCAACCAATGACATTTGTGTATTTCAATGTTTATGACATCAACACTCTAGAATCCGTTTCACAAGAGTTTATGATTGTAAAGTCTGCAAGCATGTGGAACGGGAAAAATCGCAGTTGTCAATGTGGTCATTGTGAGCCTCTTGTTTTTGTGTTTGCCAACTTTGCAATAATAAAGTGAACAATCTTTATCACTCTTCTTTACGTGGTTCTGGTAGTCACATTGGTTCAATGAGGTACCAGAATGTAGATACTGTCAACTCTGATAATTTGAATCTCTCGATAATTTAACAGTCTTTCCAGGTCCCTTGTAAAAACTCAATAAATTGAATGAAATCAATATTAATTGGTCCCCTCCATAATTTGAAGTTGAAGTATCTTACTTCACTTCACTGGTATCTTGCCAGACAACATGTAATAATTTGAAATGCAACTTACCTACTGATACAGTCCCTCACTCAACAGAAAATTAGGGACTTCTTATTAAAATGAACATTTGTGGATATATACAAATGTATAAAATTATTTAAGATACATAGATAGGACAGAATTAGAAATGAGGATATCTGTACAAGAACTGAGGTAAACAACATAGCAAGCAAAATTAGCAACTTGAAGTGGCTGTGGGACTACCACATCTGTCGCAGGACCAATGATCGAAAGAGCAGATGAGTTGTGGAGTGAAGAATGCATCTCATTAAATGTAGTGTTGGATGCCCTCTGTCCAATGGACTGATGTCCTACACAGGGTTGCTAGTAGGTGCTACATGTGTATATTAATTTCTAACCAGAAGCACATACATGAAATTTCATGCTTTTTAATTTGATTACAGATTTTCATACAAAGTTTCATATCTTTAATCCCCTCCTTAGGGAATGAATTTTCAAAAATCATTACTTAGTTCACCTACAGTAGAGAAAGCACCTGCATGTAAATTTTCATGGACCTAGCCCCAGTTTAGGTTGTGTGTAGATATGTCAGTCAATCAGTGAGGCCAAGCAATTATATATGTAAAATATTCTTAAAAGGCATTTGTATCTTATGAAACACTGGTGGCTCGCCTCAGCTTCGCAGGGGTATCTAAAAAGAACTTTTTGTTCAATTTAATTACCTACTAAGCAATTTCAAAACATTCTTTTTGAAAATATAATATAGCCTATGTCATGCGGGGATTGTGTAGTTTGCCAACAGTGAAAGAATTTTTCAAATTAATTCAGTAGTTTTAGAGCCTACTCAATGTAAACAAACAAAATCTTACCTCTTTATAGTATTAGTATAGAAATATAGATTTAACCTTTTTACAATAACTCGAGTGTTTTAATTAAAACAAAAGCTATTCATGTAGTTTTGGTATAACATTAGATCTGTATCCTTAAATATTTGGATAATTAATTCATACTCAAAGCTGTGAAGGAGACAAATTAACATATAAAAAAGTTCTAGATATGGAATAAATTATGTAATCAGCCCATACCTTTACAGTTTACGTCTAACGTCAGCTTTCCCTCTGTCTTCGCGTCCAGCAGAGCTCTGACCACAGCCAGTTCTCCATGTCTGGCGGAATACAACAAGGACTCCTGCGCTTCAGCAGCCGGATTTTCTCTAGCCATTTTGTTATGAATTGTTGTCTACTTTAAAGATTCTAACTTTAATCTAGAGTTTAAAGTAGATTTATAGTTATTATTTTTAAACCTGTAAAAAGTAGGTAGTCTCTATACATATATATGGATTTTAAAATATACTTCCTTTTACTTCTTTGATAACGTATTGCGAGATTTATTATTATAGTTTGAAAATAAATATTAATGTCTACAGAGATCACAGAACACTACACAGAGATTCACATTGAGTTTTTAAATGAAACAACAACTACGAAGTGCGAAATTGCGAATGAAATGGAAAACGCCAAAAAGGATTTATTTTACTATCATATTATTGTACTCTGTGGAATTTATTTATTGGATGGTTTTTTATTATTTTTTTAAATATTTATGGCTTGGCAACTAGGCCTTTAAACTAGTTTATTGGTTGGAAATATTAACTGATACTAGTGAAGTTACTAGCTAGCTAGATACTTTATTATAACGAATATTACAGAAAGTTGTTTCATTTTATAACTACAATTTCAAGGTGAAAAATTGTGACACGTTATATTTTAGAAGAGATGATTATTGACTCAAAATAAAGTATATTGCAATATTTGGCTTTTTATTTATTTATTAAATAGTTTTTTTTTTACTATTATAAAATAACATACTATTGCATACAATGTAAGAAAACTTAACTTATTTGTATTGTATTCTACCCACAGTCCCTCAAGACTATAAGTAGAATACTGAGCTATGAGAATACTATGTTTTAATAAATGAATGAAATGAAATCATTTCAAGAACAGAGCCAATGTATACAAATTTAACAAAAGTATCACGTATCAAGCAAGCATTTGTCAGCTCAGCAGTATTGTGTTTATACACCACCATGAGAATATAACGCAATGGTATTAATAATTAAATCAAGTTTAGAAGTACAAAGGAATTTATGACACAAACTGAAAGGGAACGTCGTGTTGTGCAGTTAACAACTGCGCCACTATACAAAGACATGAACATTAGAATTGGCTATAGATTAAATTGAATCTGATTGTTTAGTAAGTTAAGCATTCATTTGCTTGAGGATTTAGGAGGTTAACCCTGTGAAAAGTATTGTTGAGACTTGAGATTGTGACAAATTATTAAACTTCACAGTAAATTAAATTCATTTGCAGTTTTAATCAACGCGCAGTAGCATTCCTCGGCTGTTAATTTTAAATGAATTTATCATATCGTATGCATTTTTTTTCAATAATTTTATTTTCTAACGCGCACATAATGTAAAAATATAGTGGCGTATTATACTTAGTAATAATAATTGTCTCCATTATGGAATCACACATCCCAGAAAAACAAATATTGGAAGTATATACTTACAATATTTGTAATAATTTCACTGTTTTGTAGATATGTTTAACTTCACTAAGGTCCTCCCGTTTATCATTTTGATTAAAGCGCCATCTAATACCCAATAGACAAAGTACTACCCACTAATGGAATTTCACATTCCTTTCCGATTCTTGTAACTGGAGTGAAAAGTGATTTATTTTATGTACATTACTAGACTGATGTGATCTATTTTATTGTCAATCATCACGTTATACGTGGAGTTTTTGGCGGGAACTGAAAGGGGACGTTGTGCTGTGCAGTTTTATTTTCTAAAAATGTGTAAAAATACTCTAAAATGAACAATAGTTGCAGGATATTGATAGTTTTTGAGTAATAATTATGTATTTTTGTGAGAAATTTGAACTTTTTTAGTCAAATGTGGCATTTCGAGTTTTCACGAGATCTCCGTTGAATGGCGTTGGTTGTAGCCTACAATACAACTGCGCTACTATACGAAGATTTATACATCAAACTTGGCTGTATGGACTAAGATTCCTTTGCCTGCCTTCGTGCGAATTCTACTACTACTATAGTCAATCAATGTCAAACTGTCAACTATCCAAAATTCAAATTATTTCAATCTCGAAGCGCATTTTATTGGAAATAAATAGAATAATTTCTGACTGTCAAAACTTAGGCTGTGGTTAATAATATAAAACTATAATCCTCTATCAAATTTTATCTATGTATCTAAGTATTTAAAAATAAGTGATGTCCTATATATGTATATACTGACATTGTTTCAGATGGTGGCGGTGAACTAATACTAGAACAAGTTTATATTTGTTTCCCCCCCGCTTTTTTTTGTGTTTTCTTATTTATCTGGTCATCGCCATAAACCTTGTCTTTTCCACACCTGACGTTGGCAGTAATGGTAGTTCGACCAAGAACAAGCCTCTTGCCAAAAAAACAAAAAGTGAAGTGAAGAATAATTTCATTGGCAAAATCAATGCCTCTGCGTTGGCGCCATTCTAACCAAATATAGTATAGTATAATAAACCTATCATGTGCGATACCATACAAAACTGTTGCCGAATATGTTTAGACGTAAACTCGGATCATGTTTTAATACTCGGCGACCCAAATATAAGACTACAAATGAAATCTTGCTTGTCCATAACAGTGTCAGCAAATGATTATCTTCCTAAATCCATTTGCGTATCTTGCGCGTCTCAGTTATATCAATTCTATTCTTTTCAACTCAATGCACGGTTTTCGCAAGACTGGTTAGAATCGTGTTTACACGAAAAATCCAGAAAAGGTAACGAAACAAAAATGGTTATCCATCCACTTCCTGATTCTGAATACAACTCAGACTCTCTGCTAGAATTCTTAAACAACACTGAAAATATAGAGGAATACTTAAATAATCTTGGTAAGGAAGATATACCGTCTATAGTTAACATGTTAGATAAAAATGAGCATGTAACCGAATTTGGTAGGACTACTGCAAAATTAATGAAAACAAGTCCAAAGAAGAAAGAGAAATTAAAAAGTAATAAAATTAAAATGGATGTCGACGTGTTCGAATCAGACTTAAAAGTAGTTAAAGGAATTTTAATGAAGGAGACTGACCAAAGAGATAAGATGAATAATGTAAAAATAGAGAACTTTTCAACTTGTTTTGGTTGTAAAGTTAAGTTTGATTGTATTCAAACATTATCAAGACATGTAAGCACCTGTGATAACGCATTGCGGACTTGTATTCAATGTGATAAGATGTTTGACTCGAAGCAAAAATTGCAGCAACACACAATATCTCACAATAACTCATTGCCTATGATATGTAACTGTGGGGAAAAGTATTTTAGTAAAGAGCTATGGTTACAACATGTAAGGTGTATATTTTTATTCCACCTTTATTAATATTTTCAAATTCTTAAGACTAACAAATTCTTTAATAATGCACCTAAATTACTTTTCATTGCTGTATGTTCGATCTAAAGTGTATATTGATTCAATTACCAAGTGCTAATGGAAAAGGAAAACATTGTAATGAAATCTAATCAATGATATCAATCACAACAATATCAATTTGTGATACCCCATTTGTCTTGGACAGCACATGCACACACACACACACACACACACACACACACACACACACGCACGCACGCACGCACGCACGCACGCACGCACGCACACGCGCACACACACGCGCACACACACACACACACACACACAAACACGGAAACGCGCGCGCACACACGCGCGCACGCACACACACATTGGACTTTTTATTTGTTCAATGTATACAGAAAAAACCGGGTTTTTTTACCCACCCGTATATATATATATATATATATATATATATATATATATATATATATTTACTTTTTACTGCCGTAAAGGCTCCAGGCGTATACTACTGTTTACTATTAGTACCTGTTTTGAAAGCTGGAACTAATGCCTCTTTACCATTGTCGTCAAAGACATTAAGCGTTGGTTATACCCTACTACCATTTACAAGTTTAAGTTTACAAACATCCTACTGATTTTTTTGCTAAACACTGTTTCTTAGGCTCCATTACCTTTTGGTATAATAATGAGAATAATTACCACATACTTTTTACCCTTTAAGTTATTCTGCAGTCATGTGACTTATACCCTATTACCTCTTGACATAAGGATGTCAAATGTAGCTAAGTCTACTCTACCCTTCGTTTTTTTTCAATGTAGATGTAACTTATGCCAAATTACTCCATAAAGAAAATAAGATCAATTGATTTAAGCGACATTAAACCACATAAAAGAACATGGAATCAAATAAATAAAACTACCATTTAATGCTTTTATTTTTTTTATTCTAGAGCTGTTTCCGTTTTCACGATATGACAAAATATGAAAAAGTTATCTCTATTTTTCTGAAATTTTAAACTTTAAACTGCTCTCCTGAACAATTTAGTTTTTCTCCTTATACCCTATTTATTACCTTTTAACTGTTGATATGTAGATTAAAAAAAGTGACAGAATTATGGAATATTTATATTATCATAAATTATAGTTTGTATGTAAGAAAAAATACAAGTTAAAAAAGACATTCAATTAATGTATTATGTAAAGTTTTAATTTTTGCCATTTTTCCTATGAATGTTTGAAAAAATGTGTAAGTTTTTTTTTCTATAATTCACAGAATATGCCAGAATAACTTCACCTCAGCTGCAGGATTTGCACATCGTTGTACAAAATGCGGTGAAATCTTCAAACACAGGTTTGAGTTGTACAAGCATGCCAGGGAACATGTTATGAAGGCCGAAGAGAGGTTTTGTGATGTTTGTGGTCATATTTTCATTGGAGACGAAGCATTGGCCAATCACAGGAAGAGCGAACATGAAAAATTCGAAAATAATATGTATAGGTAATTAATGAATATAGTTACAAGTTCAGATCTTTATTTTGCATTGGATTGAGAAAGGAAATATATCAACAAATTAACATTATAGATAAATTAGTGTTGTTAATCACTTTTGATAATGATTCAATGTGATATGCATTCACTATGAAAGTAGATGAAGCGAAAGTTGTTTGTCAGGGTTGTCTCATGTGTAGATTCCTTGTCTCTGCCTAACCCCATGGGAAATATGCGAGATAATATGTATCTTATCAGTATGAGAAGCATTATTATCTCTAACGCAAGCTTGTGTGTATTATGAGTTATGTACAAATACATTTAGAATAAGTGAATTAGCACACTAGTGCAGTGTAATGAGGTTTTTATTACACTACACTAATATATATATTTTTTTTTGTTTTGTACTCTTCATCTGCAATCAGTTTACATAAAACTATAAGCAAATCTGTTAAGTGTATGCAATGACGATGCGAGCGTGTTTCCCAGCGGAGACAAGTTCTCATAAGGTTCGTGTTAACTGTTTAGTTATCGAGTTCCAAGATAAAACTACTTTTTAATCGTGTCTCGCGGCCGGTATCTAACAGCTGCGTTGCTAGCTTGTTAGGATGCTTAGCTAGCCTTTTTTTGAACGTGCTGCTGTAGGTTCGAATTTCCTCCCTCACAGTGTTCATTTGTAGATATTCGTGTATTTCATAGTTTGTAATGAACCATGGCACATTTGCTATGTTTCTTATTATTATATTTTGAAATCTCTGCAAAATGTTGAGGTTTGAGTCACTAGCACTTCCCCACAGCTGTATGCCATACGTCCAACATGGCTTTAGGATGCTTTTATAGATGAGCAGTTTGTTGTCTGTTGAGAGTTTTGAGTTCCGCCCCATTAGCCAGTAGAGGTTTCTGTATTTAATATTGAGCTCGTTTCTCTTCATTTTTATGTGAGCTTTCCACGTCAGCCGTCGGTCCAAGTGTATTCCAAGGTATCGTACGCTATCACTGTGTTGTAATGTACATCCGGCTAAGCTTACAGGTGGGCAATTTCCATGTCTCAATGCAAATGTTACGTGGACTGATTTGTTGACACTAATATATGGACATTACTCTAAATCACGGTGGTATAATAAAAAGTCATAGTCAAAATTCAACCTTAGACCATGTCCACCCTCTTAACTGGATTCCTGAATCAATTCAGGAAAAATTGTGTGCTTGCTTCGTGCTAAGAAAGCCTCATTATTTTTAGCGCCTCAGCCTTAAGATCTCGGATATTATCAAGATCTTAGATGTTAATATTTTGAGCAATTTAGGGGTGTTCAATTTTACACAACTAATAATTTCTGCTAATGTACCTGTGCAGTAGACCAATTTTAATAGAAAACCACTGTATGTATCGTGTAAACGGTACAGAGCTAAGAATGCATAGCAGGCAACACTCTGCCTTTTGTGTTTACGAATGGGTACAATTTAAATGCTCACCAAAAATATTTTTTGTCCCTTAGACTAAGCACCAAATAAAATATATTACTTCATATAAATTTAATCCACTCTATACCGAGGTGCCTAAAAAACAATGTTTTACGTTCCAAAATAAATATACACTCATCAGAATAATTGTACGTTTTGTATTTAAATTCTTTTTGCTTATCAAAATGGATAAATGACCACCAAATATTATTTTACTAAAACACTAACATTCAAACCGAAAATTACAATTCTAAATAGTTTAAGTGTAATCAAATTATCCAACCTGAATCCAAGAGTGGAAAAAATACATATTCAATTAATTATCGAAGTTTGAAATTCACGACAATGATCTGGTAATTTTGTCGCCGAGACGTTTTTTTACGTTTTTTGACGGGATTTATTTAGATAGGAGACTGCATGTATCCGAAAATTTAAATATGTGGAGTTTTAAACAGTCGGTTAGGTTAGGTTATGTGTAGACCAAAGGGCCAGAACCGACTGGTAACCATTCACTATTTATCTTATATATAAGTGAAATATTAGTGAAAAACAACGCAATATTATATTTGGTATTAAAAATATTTGTACGTTCGACCATTTGCTTTTTTGCCTCAGCAAAAATTACTAAATTGGAAGTGGAGAAACAAAATATTGGTAATATCGACTTAGTGATAATGTAAAATATTTGGTCTGAAATTAGCTTTAAAGGCGTTTATATATTTTTATGGCATAGCATTAAAAGGAAAATAGCTTCATTTCTACAATACTTCTGGAAACACAATTTGGTGAGCATTTATCCATTCTGGTAGGTATTTGGAATTTATTGGTAGTAAAATAGGTGCATTTCTGGTAGGCGTTTAAACACAAGCCATTATGAATCGATATAGACTATTTATATTTTGGAACTATAAGTCTGTTTGTGTTTGTAAGTTATCAGAATTATAAGTTGCATAAAACTATAGTGTAATAAGGGTTAAGTATCTATAAGTATCTAGCATATCCTGCCCAGTGGTAGGGTATTTGCTTGGCTGGATAGCGACCACCTCTGGTCTAGAGTATGCTGCCATAACAACCTTGTGTTTTGTTCCGGCATTAGTGACCAGGTTCTCGGTTCCCTTAAGAGAGCAGCAGCTCATTTGTATAGTACCTTTGGTTTTGCAAATGTCAATAGGTGATCGTAACCACTTTTCATCAAGTGGGCCGTGTGCCTGTCTGCTGAACTCCTGCAATAAAAAAAACCAATAATGACTTTAAAACTTCTTCACCAGATGCAAAGTCTGCAGCCTGACATCACCAGATCACAAGGAAATGTACCTTCATGTCCAGAAACACATGAAGACACCAACAGTGAGTCATCTTTGCGAGACCTGTGGCCAAAGTTTTGTTAGTAAAACATCTCTTTTACGTCATTCTTTACAACACTGCAGTAAGAATGTTTGTAAAATATGTAATATGGTGTTCGATAGTCGGAAATCTTTGGAAGAACATATCAAAGTACACGATGAGATGGTCATGTGTGAGCGTTGTGGTCAAACTGTAAGGAATTTGAAGTTAGATGAGCATGCGTGTGTTTAATATTGGGGTCTCCAAATCTAGGGCTGACCTTGGGCTGTGCATCATTGTAGGTGTGTAGTAGAGGAGAATTGTTCGACCTACGTGATGATACCATGAGAATACCTGGCTGCATAAGAATGATATATTCAAGCATTTATTCTACTGTCTGACGTACAGACAGACATTAGCTTTCTAAAAACTACCAAGTGAATATCTAAAATAAATTGTCTTGCCTTTACTCTGTATATTTATTATAATATCTTACGACATAAAAAGAATGAATGGCGATCGCCTCCTTCTGTGAGGACGTTGTCTCAGAAGGAGGCGATCTCTTCTGTACTCTCGCTTTTTTGGATAGCGTCAGCATTCAACGTTTGATATACAATATAAGCAAGATTTCCTAATTTAATGTAAACTAAATTCTAATTTGTTATATTACCAACGACATTTTATATATTTGAATATTTTATATTATGTATTGTCTATACCGCCACTGTCATGTTTTATTATTTTCCTTAATTTAAGGGGTTGCCTGGAAGAAATCGCTTTAAGCGATAAGGCCGCCCTTTGTTCAACGTTTATTGTATCTAGTTTTTAAAAACGTAGTTTTAATTTTGGGAAAAATAAAGTATTTTCATTCATTCAACGACAGATGTTCGTGTTTCAACACTCAATGTTTTTATATGTAAGTAGGATATGCCCCTGACTTCGTCAAGCGTGACTTGAAATTTCCGCGGGATTCCCGGGACACGAAGTATTGTAGTATTTACAAAAATAACGTAAGCTATCGTGTTATCGTTATATACTATATCGTAATAAGCTCATTTTTATGCATCTGAACAATTTCAAATGCCAGGAAAATTCCCGCGGGATTTCCGGGATAAAATATATCACATTTTGTTGTGCTATCGATGAGCACAAAAAAAATGAAATTAGTTTTTTAAATCTAGCAATTTTAAATCATTCCCAGAAAAATACTCGCGGTATGCCCAGGATAAAAAGTAGCGCAGAGTATACGTCTAAAAATTTGCTGCTAATCAGCTAAAATCGCACCCAAATCGGCCCAGTAG
This sequence comes from Dendrolimus punctatus, assembly GCA_012273795.1. Lineage (NCBI taxonomy): Eukaryota > Metazoa > Arthropoda > Insecta > Lepidoptera > Lasiocampidae > Dendrolimus > Dendrolimus punctatus. The sequence continues at coordinate 3,279,473 of CM022528.1, forward strand.
TTTTTACGTGAATTTTTCAAGCTTCAATGTACAGACTCGGCATGTTAAAATTTTACTATTATGTAAATAAATTGTGTTGAAATATATTACTATATTTGTCTTATATATCCTCAATTGTATATATAATGTAATATAAATAAGTAGTCTATTTTTGAAGGAAATAAAACTTATTATTTACTAATAATAAATTGTTATTTTAATATTATATGAAACTACCAAAGAAAACATTTACAATAGCGTTCATTAAAATAATTGCATACTAAATCTAAGAAGTAAAGTATCAAAATCGTTTCAACAAAAGCAAAACCATCCTCGATGGCCAAAGCTAAAGAAGTCTGTGAATATGATCCTTATCCTGTACGGCATAAGGTTGATCAGGTCTATCAGAGATTTCATGAATGTCGGTATACAGATGCTCCTATGGTTTTTCCGGATTCCTGGAACAAAATCCCTATTAATATTGTATATGGAAAAGTAACTCTTGTCTAACTGTTACGCTTTCACGGAAAAACTACTGGACCGATTTGGCTAAAACTCAGTAAATATATGTTAGCTTATATATATATATATATATATATATATATATATATATATATATATGTTAGTTACACTGTTTATAACTCAAGAACGGCTGTATCGATTTGGAGGAAAATTGGTTGCGAGGTAGCTTAAATCAGGAGACGGACATAGGATACTTTTTATCCTGTTGGAACCGGTAGTCGGCTGAGATCGGGTTCTAGAATCCTCCTAAACACCTGAAGCGATTTTGGTGCTTTTGTTTTTGTGTGTTTGAGTGGGTTCCCGGATGGTTTAGATTCGCAATTAGAACCGGTAGGTGGCGCTGAAATCGGGTTCTAGCATCCTCTTAAACACCTGAAGCGATTTTGATGCTTTTGTTTTTGTGTGTTTGAGTGGGTTCCCGGATGGTTTAGATTCGCAATTAGAACCGGTAGGTGGCGCTGAAATCGGGTTCTAGCATCCTCCTAAACACCTGAAGCGATTTTGATGCTTTTGTTTTTGTGTGTTTGAGTGGGTTCTCGGATGGTTTAGATTTGCAATTACAACCGGTAGGTGGCGCTGAGATCGGGTTCTAGAAACCTAACCACCTGGAGCGATTTTGGAGATTTTGTTTTTGTGTGTTTGAGTGGGTTCCCGGATGATTTAGATTAGCAATTAGAACCGGTAGGTGGCGCTGAGATTGGGTTTTAAATTCCTCCTACGTCTGCCGGAACAGCTAGTTCGCAATAAAAAGCACCGACTTCCTACTTTCGTAAACTTTCGAACTTTTAGTGTTATGAATTGTTAGAACACGACGCGCAACATACTTTTTATTGCCTTAAACGGACTTACCTTTTATAATAATATTGGCGGCTTGCTGTGGAGTGACTTCAGTGTACCAAGACGTGAATCGGTGCGACGGCGGCGGGTAAAGCCCGGTGGAAACCGTCGACAAATACACAGATGTCGTTCTGATGTTCTTGGTCCATGTGTCGAGACGCAGTTCTTCGGATATTGAATCCATTAGACCTAAAACATTAGTCTAACGATTATAATCATTATCATCATATAAAATGGTCTCAAAAGGAAATTTTGAGTTTACACATTTATTTAGTCCATGCATACATATTCTTATATGCCGACAAAAACTGAATGCTCACTTGCCTGCCATAAAACGTAGTTTATTACCTTTCCCGCTGTATTGGCCATGTTAAAGAGTGGATCGCGTAATGATATTAGTGCCTTCTATGTGCCTTTCCTTCACACCTTTATAGCGCCTAATAACCCTTTCCTTATCCCATAATTCGCCGATTAGAAATGCCGCGCCACTTAGCGGACGGACCAGTCGTCATCGATCGTTACGGCGGAACTACCGTGCGCGTGCGCCACCCTATTTCTACGCTTACAAATAAGTGCTGTGCAAATAATTAATAAAGTATAAAAATCTAAAAGTGCTGTGTCTCCTGGATTCCGGCATAGTCATCAAGTTAAATAATCGGTGAGTCCTCTCTGGTATCCTGTCCTCTATCAATAGAGGGTTACTTATATTTATTGCGTGATCCATTTTGCCATTTTTGCCAACGCGACGAGACTATCAAAAAACCAGCGCGTAACTACCCGCATTTGGACTGATTTTGTTTACTTTGTGTTTAAAATTTGCAATTAGACAATAGCCTACTGTTATTGTATTCGTTTATGGCCGTTCGCAGGAATAATTAAACAGGTCTGCAAATTATGTTTTCTCGTAAAAATTCAGTCCACGCGGTTGATTATTGTATTGTATAGTTTACTATAATACAATGCCCGAACGGAGGGATGAGGCAGTCAAGCGAGGATTACAATACAAGCAAGAGGTGTGTAGTACATTCGCTAAGCGATATAGTGACGAACTTTGCGGGTGTTATTGAATCGTGCAGTTTGTACTCGTTGTATCCAGTTATATTTGTACTTGTGTTATACGTGTTTGTATAACTCTAATAAATTGTATGGTAATTCTAACGGAATTTTAATTCGAGTCCTGTAGCTCGTAACAATATCATCACGCCTGTTTCATGGGGTTAGGCAGAGACTATAGATCTCCACTTGCGACGATCCTGACAACTTTCGCTTCATCTACTTTCATTAACCTCTTCATACATGCACGTTTATTTGATATGCTTTTTACCTGACTTCGTTTTAATACTTCTGCTATTTGATCATGATGTGTACCGGTATCAACTCTACCATTCACAATACTGTCATACACAAGTTTTGTGATTCTATTTTCATCCATCCTCTCTACATGCCCAAACCACCTAAACATTCCTTTTTCAACTCTTGTTATTACATCTTCTTTCAAACCACCATGTTCCCTTATTACATTATTCCGTATTATATCACACAAGCTTACCTCTTATATACTTCTCAAAGCTTTACTTAATTAACTGATAAATACAAAGTTAATTCAGCTTTGAAATAAATAAATATTTATTTTCATACCTCTAAGTCCAAACTTGGCGGCGCAATATGGCACCATATCAGCGTAGGGCATTAATCCTGCGCTTGAGTTGATTGCGACTATATGCCCGTGTCGTCTTTCAATCATATTCGGTAAGAAAGCTTGAATTATCTAAAAATAAAATTGAAGACACGTATGTGCGAAGGGTTAACGTCCGCTGTTTTATAAACCATACAAACAGGAGTTAATCTCAACCTTATTTTCAAATTGCACGCCAACTACGTAGTTGGCGTGCAAAGTGGAAGTTTTAATAAAATCTTGTTCATCCAATGGTTCCTTGGTAAATAAATCATAATTATAACCTATTTATATACGTTCGTAAATAAGGGTAGGGGTGTAAGGAGTGATATCTTATAGGAAGGAGAATTTGAAAGTGTCACAAAAAATATTAAAAACTAAGATTTACCTAGTCAGGTATAGTGTAAATAGTAAAGCATTTTATGACATCAAAGTATTGATGAAATTAAACCCCACAATAATCTAATAATACTTACAAATTAAAATTAGTCTAGGAACAAATACAACTAAACTAAAAGGGCTCCAACAGGGCAGGGGACTGCAGCAGCTGGCAGCATTGTCCCACTGAATATAAACACTTCTTAAGTCAAAGAATGTTCCAGTCCTGGGGTCGCTTCTGGTTCGACCAAATTTACTAAACTTACCCAAAAATGTGCGAGTAAATTGACTTCGATGTGCCTTGCGATGGATTCTGGTCTGAAGTGAGTGACGGGTGCGCAAGTCATGGCACCGGCGTTGCTGATCACCATGGAAACTTCGGACAACTGCCGTCGCATGCACAAGGCCACAGCAGTCACTTGTTCGCGTGCTGTCACGTCTATCGTGAAACCGAAACACTGAAAGATACAAATATATGTCTCTAGCAAACGCTGTTTTTAATTGCGAAACCCTCAAACGACCCACCAAAAAGACGAGAAATTGGGGTCCGTCATCTACAGGCGTTTGCAAAACGGAGGGCGAAACTACCGCTTTGCCAGTCATTAAGGTTATAGGGGTTTATAGGGGATGGCGTAGAGATATACTTTCTTCTCTAGGTAATACCGATATAGAGGGAATGGGACATGAGATTTTTATCCGTGCAGGAACGGAGAAAGAATACAAGTTCCTGTGACCGGGCGGCCTGTCGTAAGAGGCGACAAAACTACCCACAGCCAGATGGTAGGGCATTTGCCCGATGGCTACCACCCCTGGTCTAGAGTATGTCGCCATGACAACCTTCAGTTGTGTTCCGGCATTAGTGACCAGGTTCAAGTCTCCTCTAAGAGAGCAGCAGCGCATTTGTAGCACCTTTGTTGTTGTAAATGTAATTGCGATGGCAATCGCTATCCATCAAGTGGGCCTTCTACCTGCCTGCTGAACTCCTGCAATAAAAAAAGAATGGAATAGGAAAGATATGATTTATTAGGGGAACGGATGGTATATCCGACCAATCTCGCCGCCCGATGTTTAAGGTTTTCTAACTATACTTTTTGTTCGTAATATAATTCAATTACAAAAAAATGGAAGTGGTACATTACTTTTAATACTATATTAATAATAATATGATTATAAATATTCAGAAGTGTCGAAATTATAAAAAAACCCAATAGTTATAAGGAGTGAATATTATTAGTATTTACTTATTTTTATATTTAATTAGTTGCTGTTGTAAGTGGGCATGGACATTCATAAAATGTTTATGGTTGCCCAAAAGTTAATTATTATAGCTTTTTGACTTCAAATGAGACAAACCTCCCCATCTTTTTTCCTGATCTCCTCGACAACAGCGTTGTTTCTTCGAGTGTCGATGTCCCAGCAAATGACGGTGGCACCCAAATCGGCGAGCTGTATCGCCAGTTCTCGCCCGATGCCATGACCCGCGCCTGTAATCTATTAGTACATTTAATAGATTTATTTTAATGCCAAAAATTGTCAGACAGCCGGCCCACCTTATGGAATATGGTCTCCGCCGTCTAAGAATTTATATTCGTGCAGGAACGAAGAAATAATACAATTTCCTGGGGCCGGGCGGATTGTCCTCAGAGGCGAAAAAACAACCCACAGCATTTGCCCGACTGGATGGCTACCACCCCTGGTCTAAAGTATATCACCATAACAACCTTTAGTTGTGTTATGGCATTAGTGACCAGGTTCCAGTCTCCCTTAAGAGAGCAGCAGCGCATTTGTAGCACCTTTGGTGTTACAAATGTCCATAGGCGATGATAACCGCTTTCCATCAAGTGGGCCGTCTGCATGTCTGCTTAACGATTACAACACTACAAGCGGTGTCGAATGTGGAGAAACTTTATAATGGTAGTTTTCCAATTACAGAGCATAATGCGACTCAGTGGCGCACAATGCCGAATTATGCTGATGCTTAATTGGAACGCGAATTAGTTTTCAAATGCACCAGCAGAGTGCGACTCAGTTACAAAAGTATATTCCTGTAAACAAATTTGTTTTCACAAATTGTATTCACATTTTAAATGTGAAATATAAAAAACAAGTCAATGTTTGTACCTTCATCCATACTTATATTTATTTTTTTAACACAATTTGAATTAACTTTGATTATTTCGAAAAAACTACAATGAAACGAAAGCTTTAAAATTTTTTCCAACAATTAATAATATTACTAACGATAATATATAAACAAAACATTTCGATCAATGCCAACTTAAAGGGGAAAACACTTGTTAATTTTCTGTCACTGAGTTGGCATCGATTGCACGCATCACTTTTAAGAGTGCTCGATTGTGCGAAGCGTTGCTGTAGTTGAAACATTCAACGTTAAGCATTATGCCGCATAATGCGCTCTAGTGCTGTAATTGGAAAACTACCAATGTTCTTATTAAATGACCCCATGTCGTAGCGCTGTTTCCGCGACCCTCACTTCAGCTGGAAATTCCCTCCCTATTGTACGTGGATTAAACATTCTAAAGAACCGTAGTGTAGTTAAGTGTAGTTTTCAAGGAACTCAAGTTAGAGTATGCCGCCTTTAACAGAAAGGTGCATTTGTGAAAAATCAATATTAAACTTTTTATTTAAATCTCAAAGTTTCAAGATTTCATTAGTTTCATTCTACACATTTTTATATTATTTTTATTTAATTATCTACCGCACTGGTATCATAGATTCACGAGTAATCCCATTCACCAAGGATGAGTGTAAACCGCTATTCGTGTACTTATAGCGCGTTCCATTAGTAGCTCCCAATTCCCAAAATGCTCCGTTAGCTCTTCCACAAGGCTACCGCGGTCGTTGTGGTTGTGCCGAAAACGTCACTAATGACGTCATCATTGCCATCACTCAACGACCCATGACAAGAGGTTGGTTGAATAACCGTTCCACTTGGGTTTACGATTGTAACGCCGGCAAGTAAGTGGGAAAAATCGCGGTCATGAACGTGGTCGTTGTGAGTCTAGTGGAACGTAGCCTTACTATAACAGAGTTATTACTTGCTCTGTGGTACTAACACTTTTATAATGCTGTTATTAGATGGATCAAAAATTGTTTGATTCAATGGTTGAAAGGCACAAAACTGCAAGGACATGACGATGACTGTGCTCAATAACATTGAATGATTCAAGCTTATGGTTATATAAATCACGGATGGGGTATAGATACACAGCACATTTATGTATTTTGAACAAATCCAAACTTTTTAATATAGGTCAAAAGGCTAAGGCGGGTGCGAAGCGAAGCGTCGCACCCGCCTTTAGCCTTGGTTTTTATTTTATATATCGTGAACATGGCTTTATGAACTTGCAGTAATGTTCTTCCATCAGTTCTATAGAATTAATATATTTTCATATTCACCAATATGGTCTCCCCGTGCAAATTCTTCATAGCAGGAGGAATCAGGAGTCTGGTTAATGCAACAGTGCATGTCGAACATAGCTTAATTACTAGCACGAAGGTATCCAAGGCCCAAAGTGGAACCGTTGCTACCCCTCCACTTCCCCACCACGGCAATATCCAAACCTCCTGGAGAATCCTGAATTTTCTAGCCAACCTACCAATAAGGCGAACTAAAGCGTTTTTCATATGCATAAAGATAAAATCTAAAAATTACACCATAAGGCAGTTTGGTCTTAAATTGTCTAAAATGACGTTGAATATGATTCGAAATTCAAATATGAAAACAAGAACTTATGTTTCTTAAAATCCAAACGTTTTGTTTATAACTTTTATGATGTATGACTTTTTGTTTGACTCTAAAAATAGTTATTTTATGCATTACAATTAAATAGGTATTAATTACCCATATTACGTATAAATAAATAGTTTTACATTTTAATATTATATTAGGCTAATAGGAAAGTTTACTAACTCAAAGGAAAGAGGTTTTTTTTCTTTACTGATGGCTGCAATGCCATTTATGCATTGATTTTGCCAATGTCGTATGAATAGAAAAGCCAGGTGAAAAGAAAGAGTTGTTTTAATATAAAGAGGTTTTAATATAAAATCAATAAAAAGTAATTATGACAGAAAATAATAAAGTCAAAAGAGTAATTGTCTTATCCTTAGCATCTACATAATAATCGAATTTATTATTAATCAGCGATAACGGCGAATTAGTATAAATATGGCGAAACCATTACAAAAAGATAGAGAGAATCGATCAGCGGAGAAGAAGGACCTAACCTTCCACGCTTACACCATCTCTCCTGAGAGTGCCCACACGTCCATTCTCCTATTAGAATCAGCGGAATCTGAGATACTTTGTCAGGTTTTTGCTTCTACTATAGTTAACTAAGAAACTTTATATTTAATCCATTTCAGTTCCATAATTTGCAAAGCGTCATTGGGCTGTGCTTTTGGCGGTGGGAAGGGGGGGGGGGCAATAACTGCAAGTATCAAAGATAAGAAACATGGGTTGGGTGGGATGCAGTTTGCGGCGGTTTGCTTTATTGCATGTGACACTTGCGTGCTACTTTCGGGCGGTTCGGTATTCACACTGGAGGAGTGTATTTCGTGGGGAAAGGAAGGTAGATATTAACTGCGTATTAGTGTCCTGTATGTAGAGGAGGAGGTGGGAGGACAACCTTCCACGAGGCTATTGTTGTTCCTCGCACGCCTAGGCCCTAAGGCCACTCTATTACCGGTTTCCTGTATTTTAGCAATTGTGTGGACTAAATTTGCGTGTTCTTAGACTCTTCGAGCAATAACCAAGTTCTCCGCTCAAGACACGCAGAATCGATACGTCCTCTTCAATTTGGACGCAATCAAGTACATATTACCTCATGTGGAACATCCGGAATTGAATATAAGGAGGTTCGCCTTAAAGGCTTTGGCCCAACTTTGCCAATTGCCTCGTGGACCAGAACAAGTTCTTGCTGATTTTATGAACTTGCGGAAGATTGCCTTCATGTTGGTAAAGGTATAGATAATTTGTTATACAAGGATAATTAATTTCAAAAACATTGCATTTAAGTTCATCAAACTTCGTTAAACTATTGTACAGAGGATTCGATAGATAGATAGATAACACTTTATTGTACACCATTACAGAAAACACAGATGAACTTATAGCCTAAAAATATTCTATATGTGCACAATGGGCGGTCTTATCGCTAAGAAGCGATCTCTTTCAGACAACCCGAGGCAGGAATAAAACATATTATATTGGTCAAAGGTGGTATACATAAATATTAGAGCGTATTCAGCTACTTACATATATTTTATACTAAATACTTTTTTTTAGGATTTTGTACCTTTTAATAATTTTAATCAGCCATTACGGCGAGTAATGATCGACATCCACTCTCAGAGAGCTTAAAAGACAATTTATTAAGTTAGCAATATTTAATAACTTCCTCATTTTAGATGGAAGATGTGTTCGTTTTAGAATTCGCTTCCCTAGTATTGGCGGAATTGACAAGAGAACCGCTCGGTTGCGAGCAGTTAGTGTCCGCCAATATTCTTAGCACTTTATTTTCGAGGATGAAGAATAGCCTTGATCCTGATGTTCAGAAGAACTGCTTACAGGTAACGGCGATGCTATGCCATTTATTTATCAGTCAATAGAGTTAGTTCCTGAATATTCTTGAGCCTATACTAAAATAATTGTTATTTAAAGGTCGGGAATCTATTGGTAGGCAGATGCCTAATCATTGCTAGAACCTGAGGGCCTTAGGCAGCCGCGTTTAGAGATTCATATTACTAATATGAAAATATCGGAATAAATTGAAACTTTGTCTTACACCTTCTAGTGTTTTTGGACATATGTCCAATTTCACTAAGTGATTCTCCTAAAGCGGCAGTTTTAAGTCCCCAGGTGACAAAGGAATGACATAAGTCAGACAATCTAACTTATTTAAAAAAAAAAACTAGTCTACACACAATGAACCTGAACTGTTTAGTATATGTCTGCGGAATCCTAAAAAAATGTTAATGAAAAATAATATAAAAATGATAAACCCCTCAAAAAATATCCATAGAAAACTCTGTAGTGTGAGAAAAATGGTGTGAAATGCATAGGCGGAGAGATCGACCGACGGATGGACGGATTTGCCAATTGTATAAGAGTATTTGCGACGGATTTGACATTTTTTTTCTAAAATGACCATGAAACCTTAATAAGCAGCGAAGCAGATATTGTCTTTTAAAGGATTTATTTTGAAATCAACTGTTGCATCATTATTTCTAGACCTTGAGCAACCTCCTCGATGACCCAATCTGTGCGTCGGAGGTGACCAAAAATCAACAGTTTAGTTGGCCCTCACTCCTTGCCCTGATGCAAAGTAAATACTTAGCAATTCAGCACGCAGCTCTCAGAACTGTTGATCAACTGATTTGCCGATACAAGGACCAGGTTGTGCAGAAGACTTTCAGGGCATCCACGGGTGTATTGGATCTCTGTGATATTTTAGAGGTACTTAATAATACGTATCCGCTTTTTATCGGCGCTATGTGGCTAGCCCTAATTATTTAGCCTAAGCCATTTGAGTTGTTTATACATATCAATTCTATCATTCGTAGCTTTCTTTAGCTTGGTCCATGAAACGAAGAAGTTGACGCGTAAGTAATTTTGAGGATACTAGCACTTTTATCTTTTTGGCATTTATTTCTGTCTGTTGATGGAGTTGCAGGATCTATGAGGTTCAACAGCTGCAGACCAATATATAGTAGCTATTATCGATTGTGACAAGAACTATGAATGTCAAAGAAGCAAGTGAGGTGTGTAAGAATAAGCCTAAATGGCGCTCTGTTATTCGTGCCTACCCCGCAAGGGACCTGGCGTGAAGTTATGTATGTATGTATGTATTATCGATTGACTGAAACTTTAGAAAGAAATGGCATAGTGCTTTCCATAAGGGCATTCTTCTCCTAAACTGTTGTTTACTTCCAGTCGTACGAATTCAGAGATGTCCATACACAAGTCTTAGGAGTTCTTCGCAATTACGTAGAGACTGAAGACAACGCTCTCCACCTTTATCAATCTGGCTGCATATTGAGACTCTTGGCATATTTAGAAATGGCGTTACCAGCTATGAAGCCGCACTGCCTCGCTGTGTTAACTAAGATGTCATTTACGAGCAACGGACGAGATGCAAGTATAATTTTCTAGTTAAATGCTTAATTTGATTTTTTTGATATCAAAGCATCTGTGCTTATAGCTTTGCAACGATCTGGTTTTATTACCTGAACCAAACAATCAAGCCGATTTATCACCTGTTACAAAGTGGTCACTGCCGTCTATGAATATTTGGGACACTAAAGGCGTTTGTAACACTGTGTCTTTGGTTCCCAAGGTCGTGACATACGACGTCAAGAAGGACTAAAAAGGTGGTTTAGTAGGTAGGTCCGAGCATGCCATCGGGAGTCCAACACTACCCTACTATTGTCCCCGAGCGGTAGGGTGTCCATGATGGATTACACCTCATAAAAAAAGGAAGTTCTCTTTCTGTATCATTATTGTACACGTAGTAAATGTTCTTGAGGACCATCGTGTAATTAATCGTGGTATCTTAAAGAACTCCGGCTACATATTCTATTAATGTTTAGCGATGTGGTCGTGAAAATGACACGTTGGCACTAAATCAAACAGTTCTTCGGAATATTCCTCTTTATACATTCAGACGATATAGTAACCAGATGTAATTTTTTGTCCGATGTTATATTATTAATTTTTAATACTGATTGAGATAGCTAGCTTGTCTTGATTGTAGGCGTTATTCGAAACAGGCACTGATTTAGTATTCTGTCATCAACTATTAAGCTCAAATGTAGAATTGTTAGCTGACGCTGCAATGGGTGTAGCGAATATGACCAAGTTACTGCCTTCAGCTGTGCGAATGTCAGACACAAACATTATAGAAGCTTTGTGCGGTAAGTTTACTTCTTTTTTTCGTATCGTTTCATAGTATGAAATAAAATAATTTAAGATCGGTAATTACTTGGATGTGTCATAGTTTCAACATCAGTTACGATCAAGAGTTCAATTTCAAATCTTTTATGTCTAAAAGGAGTTCACAAGCTGTGCTATTAATCACTAAAACAGACTTTTATGCAGTATGCAGGGGCGGCACTTTTTAGAGTGCTGCAAAATTTTACAATAAATAATATAAATATTTGAACCATTTCTCACTTTTATCGCAACTACAAATTCGGACCGATGAGAAGAGCATGGAATTTTTCAATACTTTTTCTGTGACGAATTCTGAGAATCCCCTTGTTTTGAAAGATATTTTGTAGCGACTGTTGGCAACACAAAAAAAAGAATTTTCAAGATAGGTTCAGTAGATACAGAGATTACCCCCTACAACGTCACAAACACACGACCTTTACCTCTTTATAATATAAGTATAGATATAGTAAGCATTAAATTGAAATACATAAATAAAAGGGCGCAAAATTGTCTTCTGCCCCGGCGGCCGTCACCTACGCTACGGCGCTGCTTTTATGAGCTTATTCTTTTTAGCGAAAGAGTCGCCTTGCTGGCAACAACGTGCCTACATAGAAATGTTCTAACATTTTCCCAGCGATCCTGAGTGACGATGCGGCCGTGTGGTTCTACATACGCATGAACTCGTTGCGGGCACTCGCCGAATTGTGTCGTATCATACCGAAAGCTGCGTTCAGTCTCGTTGAGCCGAAAACGTTTGCATCACTGCGGAACATAAATAAGAAATGTTAGTACAATAACACCTTGTTTGCTCACTTGGATTGCAGTAAGCAGGAAAGTAGTGGGGAAGGAAGATATATACAAGCTGAAAAGTTTGTTTGTTTGTTTGCTTAAACGCGCTAATCTCAGGATGGTCTGATTTTAAAAATTCTTTCAGTGTTAGATAGCCCATTTATCAAGGAAGGCTATATGCTGTATATCATCACGCTAAGATCGACAGGAGCGGAGAACCACTGAAGAATCTTTCAAAATCGGGGTTTTTTTTTAGCTATTTCACGCAAATGATGGCACAGGCAGAAGCTAGTTGTAATATGTGTGCCTAAAATATCGCTACTTCAAGACCGGACAGAATGTATTTATATTAATGACGGTATATTTAGAGACAGTTCACTTTTCTAAAGGTGAACGGTTTGAAATATTGCAGGCAATTTTCGAAATGCAGCTAATATCTATATACATACCTTTAGTAAAATTGTAGAGGTAGAATTTCTGTACAATGAAAAAAAAGTGCTAAAAACTGAGTCAGGGGAATGTAAGAAGTGAAACAGAACTAATTTAGATTTTTTTCAAGTTTTTGTTTTTCCGTTTGTACCGGCTAATCTCCGAAACGACTGGACCGATAAATATGAAATTTTGTATGGTGGTAGGTTATACCCCTGGTCAACATAAAGAATACTTTGATTCCGAGAACTTAAAGAGTTCCCGTGGGATAATTAAAAACCCTCACCACGCGGACGAAGTCGCGGGTAGAAGCTAGCAGCACAAAATAACGGTTTGATTAAAACATTACAGTCAAAGACAATCCAATAGAGGCACAAAGGTTGGCTGTTCAGTGCTATATCAACCTCCAAAACTACCATGTTAGCACAAAAGCTATGTTGAATGCTGATTTTATGCAGGAACTTTTGAATATACTTCAGGTAATGTTTGTTATTAAACGTTTATGTGGAGATTGTATCCGAAAGCATGCATGATGTGAAGAACATGAGTGACGTATCTGAAAGTATTTTTTAAAAGAAAGAATGAGAGAATTTATTTTCTAGGAAAGCGACATACGAGCGATACAAGGATGTAGAAATAATTTAAATATACATTATTCGATATTTTATACAGCGCATTTCCTACAAATAAGGTCGGCAACTCAGCATAAGCTGTGTTCGAGTTTCCTCCAGCACAGCGCTGATTTTCAGTGACGACCCTGCCTCATTGATTTATATTGGACCCATCACCACAGTAAATGTAACAAATAACAGGAAGTAACTAAGTAATAGTAAATGTAATAAGGCAGTAAGTAAACACAGTATATGAAACATAAAGCAGACATGACATGCACGCGTACAGAAAATAAAAAGAATCATTATCCTATATAGTAAAAAAATAGAAAATATATACGTAAACAGAAATATAATAACTAAATACCAACCAATCAGTACGGTAATCAATAATTTTATTAACACTATTAATTGAATCAAATTAATAAAATAAAAACAAAAAGAAACAATCAATTCCGTGGAAAAGCCTTCAAATCCCTGGGAAGTTGGAGTTGCACGTCTGAAAGGTGAGTTTTAAATAAAAACTTTAAATAAAAAAACGTGTGCGTCTTGGGACGCTCGACAGAAGTTATAACTTGCGTGAAAGAAAGGGAAGCCAGACAGACTGGCGCCGTAACGCGTTACGTAACGAAGCGGTTTATCCTCCCATAAGAAGTTGTCACTTCAAAAATATTTAAGTAAGACTGTCCGCGTTGTCCAGGATTCCGTACTCACAGACGGTCTAAATACGATTGGCCTTCGAAGAGACTTTGTATCTCTGCGTATTCTATAACTGTTTCTGAATGGTGCCTTCGTCTTCTTTCTATTACTGCACCGCTCGTTTTCTCCCGGGCCTTCATCCCGACTTCCTTGAACCGCTTGGCTCATGTAAGCAACGCTGCTCTAGATTTTTTCTCTAGCGCATCGTGGGGATTTGGAATCGGCTCCCAGCTGAGGTTTGCCTACCGCGCTAAAATATAGGGTTTTTCAAAAAAGATGTCATAACATTTCTTCGAAGCCGGCAGCGCGTTGGTGGTGCAAAAATCCACAGGCGATGATGACCGCTTTCCATCACGTGGGTCGTCAGCCTGGCTTCTGTGTTTTCGCAATAATAAAGTATTGTGTGAAAAAGAGGACATATGGAATAAGAGTGCAGACGACTAAAGGCGACTGAAACACGACGATAGACATGCAAAATTTACAAGTATTTTACAATTCTATTTAATGGTTCTACAGTCGAAGTGTAATATGATTCGAGACTAAACTCGCGCATCTTCGTAAAAATGTCGGTGGAGTTTTGTGGAGTACCTATAGTAGACAGGGCCACGTGGTAGAAAGCGCTTACCGTTACTTATGGGCATTTGTAAAATGAAGGTGCTCCCAATGTGCTGCCGACCTCGAAGTAGGGACTGGACTCTGGCTACTGATTCCCGAACACAACTCAAGGTTGTTTTGATAGTGAGGGAATGTGTGATGATGGTTGGTTGCGGCCGTTGAGCCCTGTACGGCTTAATGAAAGATGACTTGCGTCGTACACTTTTAATCACACACACTCATGTTTTATAATACAGTTCAAAAGGATTTTTGGTGAAGGTAAGCAGTAAGCACGAAAATTAACGTCTGTACACGAACAAGGATATCGTGCGCCTGCGTTAAAGATCCCAAACTGAACTTGGGTTGCCGTTGAAATGTTGTTTACGCGCCAAGAGAGTTGGCGCGAATGTTATGAGACTCGCGCTTTCACAGCGGCGCACTGTTTTACTTGCTACAGATTAACTAATATTGGTTTTGGCCTTACATGCTTATTTCTATGTTGGCACTAATGTCGCATCAATAGCACACACTAGACTATGTGTGCTGGTCATCCAGGTGGTCAGACGGTTATTTGGTTGCCTTTTACGACAGGCTACCCAGCTGCAGTAATTAGTATTCTTTCTCCATTGCAGCATGGATAGTTCTTTTATTTCCATTTTTCCTATAGCAACTTTTTCATCAATTTCAGCGCACAGATACCAGTCTCAAGATAATGACGTGTACTGTTCTAAGTGGTTTGATGGCGGAGGATTTGGGGAAGGACCTTTTTAACTTTAAAAAGGGGGAAGAAGTTGTGTCTTATAATCTGAGAATAGAGCACATTGGTCTAAGAACTGCGCTTTGTACTTTGATAGTTGCCAGTGTGACAGACGAAGGAGCCGATGTGTATTTAGACCTGGGGACTATACATTAGTTAGTAGTGTTATTTTTTGGAAAACTTTAAGTCTTGGTAGCTTAATGGTTAACACATGTAAATATGTGTGCCTAGATTAAACAAACCTGTGGATATTACAATTCAAGTTATGAATTTTTAAAAAGTAATTAATATTAATAAGAATTGATAATACCTAAGCAAAATAGGTTCCTCAGGGAGACGTTAAAAAAGGTTAAGGGATCCGCGAACTGAATAACGCATTAAGGCTGCGTACAAACGGTCCGCCGGCCACACGTGTCCGACGAGTTCCTATAAAATATATGAAAACCTGTGAATTGTTTGACAGCCACCGGGGGTGTGGTCCGTGGTCTGTTTGTTCCTGTAGATAATTAAGGATCAGCGGTGGTCTATTATCAATATTAAAACAAGCACAATCAAGGATATTGTTATACTGTAATGGATTAGTAATACACGATTGAAAAACTTAAGACATAAGAATATATCAAAACACATGGTGTCAAAAAATTCAAATATAACATAAGACTTCTGAGGCCAAGTTACACGACCTCATTTTAACAGTTCCCAGGTAGCTTTAAGGTAGAATTCGGATGTAGGCCGTCGCGATTTGGCGGCATATTCACGCCGCACTGCTATAATGAATTTGTATGCAACGTTTTCCGCGTCTCCGAGCCGCTCCGGAGGCAGTATGGCCGCGCTGCTCCCTGTACTTCCTGGATTTTTGTTCCTTTAGGTTTAAGTGCTTTTTATAATGATTTGATAACTGCCCTCAGCAACTCTGGATGTGTACATAATGAATCAATTTCAGTCCTATTTGACGTAAGTAAGAGCAAAATTATTCCATTATCTTCTTCGTCCTCTATCAGCCGCTTCACGAGTTCTCGCTTTCGTTTATTTAAGTAGTCAACATGATTGTTAAGTTTTGAGATTCAAAACACGACTGGAATGCACAACTGTTCGTACTGGCTTCAGCTTGATTACTGCACGTGGCAGTCGCTACCCGGGCCAAGGTCGCTGCTATCTAGAAGGCTGCTCGCTGCTGCTAGATCAGATCCCAATGCTATCTTTAGAACCGCTCTCAAATACGGCCGCGTGCCAGTATAATAACGCGTAAGATACATGTACTACAGTACGCGTAAAACTTAAATGCGGTTCAAGTGAAGTTAGTCCCGTATGTTTGTGCTTAAACTCACATAACTAACTTCATCAAAATTTAGTTCATTAAAATTGATTAAAGTCTTTAGTACGTGCATGGAAGAAAAATACTTTTTCCATGGTAAGTGGAAACTAGTATAAAGTTTGTTCTAACTTAGTTCCAGTTGAGAACATATTTTGGCCCTCACTTCCTATACTATTACACCGCTTCGCATCATGTTATCGCTGTAAAGAACCAGCAAGAAACTCTAGCTCTTCATACTTGTCTATCTTCAGGTTCTTATTTATGGTTTGCAGTATGGTCGAGAATAAAATGGCGAGATACGTCGTCGGTGCTTGGGAGCCGGCCCTCGAAGCCATATTCAGCCACCACCCATCCGCCAAGTTAGCGTACACTGGTCGGCTGGGCATCAACAATTTCACTCAGGTAAAGTATATGGATGGCTACCTCCCCTGGTCTAGAGGATGCCGGATTACAACCTTGAGTCGTGTACCGGTGTGGCATTCGGACCTGAAAGATAAACAGACTATTCAAATACATATAAATAATGTGTATACAATGATTTTTTTTTATTAGGAAGCCAAGCTTAACCGCAGGATAAAGTTTAAACTATATCTAAATCACATGCACTTTACTTACATATGTATTGGACTGTGTTTTCTTGAAATAAATTAATAATTTTATTATTTGAAACTAGAGAGCAAGTATTCACACAGGTTATGGTGCATTAAATTTTTAGCTAGGCGCAATTCACCCATCGGAAAATTTCGTCTATACGTAAAAGTATCCTACGTCCTCGGTATAGAGGACCTACATAATTACCAAATTTCAGCGGAAACAGACAGGGTTATGATTACAAACTACGATGAAGAAAATTTTATTAATTAATTTTATTCGTCATGTTATGTTTTAAAGGAAGGTTTTTACGTCCAAAAACGTCTTGGCGAGAAATTCCCGACGATCCAAGAGGTGCTGGCTCAGCCACCGCCCTTCAAGAACCCAGTGTTTATCAGCATGTTCCACCAGCCGCCTTTTGACAATGCATCAGGACTGGACATAAGGTCACCATGTGAGTTATGATATCGTATTAAAATCAAAATAATCATGATTTATTTACACACGCTTAACATGGAATAAATAATTTGTTAAATAGATACTGTAGCTGATGCAAAAGCTTCTGTGCCCTCAAGGATGCGGCTACCACTTCTACCAGACGATACAAACTTGCGAACTTACTTGTTGAGATTGAAAATATGGTTTGGCGATCCGTTAGTCGACTTAATCTTTTTTATTGCTGGATTACAGCAAATTCAAGTTTTTTTAAATTCAAAGTTACTGGAGAACATAAAATTTAGATTTAATTCCCATTCTTATCTACACCGCTTCGCAATATGTTATTGCTATTACGGAGTAGCGCCAAGTAACTCCCCAGCAACACATCTAGCTAAAAAAATTGTTTTCCTACTGCTTTTTTAATAAAAAAACTTTTTGTAAGTAAATATTGAGCAGAAGTATTTTACAGAATTGCTTTTCGATGAATTAATGGAGTTGTAGCAAACAATACATACCTACCTACTCACTCAGGAAGACAAAGACAACAAAAGGAAAGAAGAATGTTATTATCTGTATGACGCACTGAAAGTTTATGCTGACATATGCATATGTCCAAACATTTCTTACATTTTTGACAAGTTAAAAACGTTACACAGAAGTGAGTATCGGAGGCTGCCGAGAGCAAGCCGACGTCCCACCTGATGGAAAGTGTCTACCGTCGCCTGTAGATATGTGTTACTCAAGAGGAGCTGTCAGTGTGTTGTTAGCTTCTGAAGGGACTTTAAACCTTATGCCTTAATGCCAGAACTCAGTCGTACATCTTTACCGTCGTCTGTTTTTCCTGAAGAATACAATCTCTTTAAGTCTCGCGTGAACAGGTATCTTCTAGGTAAGCGTGTTCCACCTTAGACTGCATTTCCGCCTGAGATGAGGCACCATGTCGGTCATACGCGAACCTATTTCATATAAAAAAAATATTTTTGAATGGTTATATCTCAGAAACGGTGGCTCTTAGGAATAAAGTAGGTCTGAGAATCGGACTACATCTATTTTTCATCCCCCTAAATGTTAGGGTTAGTCCACCCCTATTTTTTTAATTTTTAGTTATATTTTTAATTTATACATACAACCCTACATTTTCAACCCTCTACGGTCAACCCTTATTTTTTACGGGGCAGGACGACGTCTCCCGCGACAGCTAGTATAAATATATATATCTTCTAAGTACATACATGATATAATATACAGTGAAGCCTGTTTAAGTGATGTATCAAGGGATCTGCAATGTGGTTTCACTTAAAATGGTATTCCACTTGCCCAGTGTCTCAGATATCCAGGTATAAATATATATCTGTCTCATTTACAGAGGGTTCCGTTAATAAAGTTCCGCTTCTATCCGTGCAGAAACGGAGAAAGAATACAATTTCCTGCGGCCGGGCGGCCTGTCGTAAGAGGCGACAAAACAACCCACAGCCAGATGGTAGGGCATTTGCCTGACTGGATGGCTACCACCCCTGGTCTAAAGTATGCCCCCATAACAACCTTGAGTTGTGTTCCGGCATTAGTGACCAGGTTCCAGTCTCCTTTAAGAGAGCAGCGGCGCATTTGTGGCAGTTTTGGTGTTGCAAATGTCCATAGGCGATGGTATCCGCTTTCCATCAAGTGGGCCGTCTGCTGAACTCCTGCAATAAAATGAAAATAAATGAAATAGAGGTCAGAATAAAGGGTATTTCAGTTATAGATGTGCGATTATTAAATAAAATAAATTCTCCGCAAATTGCTTTGAAAACTATACCGTTTCATTTTCTAAAACCCTTCTATCCAACCATTGCGATACAAAGGTTATGAATTTGCGGGTAGAAAAAGAATAAGTGACGAAACAAAAAAACGATGCTATATGAGCTACAGAGGTGTATAAAATTCACTTGCTTTCTTAGTAATAGAGGATATGATGATAATTCGAAAGAACGAATCCCAGATAAAGAGGTTCGCTTCATATAAAAATATTTATGTATTTTTATATGAAGCGAACAAATATAAAAAAAATATGCTAACACGATATATGTAAAATAATATCTAATGTTTTCCGTACATTATAACATTTTTGTTTGCAGATCAAAGTCCTTGCACTATTTCGAAATAGAAGATGCCCATTATGAAGTCAGGTAATTAATTAAAATTAATTTTAATAGAAACAAACATGCTTTCACGTTTATGTTTCATGACAACATATCTAGATGGCAGCACAGTTGTATTCAATCGCACTATGAAAATATTTATTGATTGGGTACTGGTGAAATTATAAAGCGTATTGTAGTCATGCAGTTTCTATTAACATATATTAAGTAATTTTTATGATGTGTGAGTAATATACGTCTAATTTGGGTATATTAGTTCACATATAATCTTATATCTATAATCTTCTATATATGTATGTTGCGGCGATGCGCAAAACTCGAGTACGGCTCGGCCAATTCGAAAGTTTCTTTTTTCGTACGTTCCTTAAGGCTTAAGGTTCCTTGGAATAGAAACATTTATAATAATTATTGTGACGCGGGTGTAATACCCTAGTATTATTTTAATTAATTAATTAATGGTGAACTAATTTGATATTTAAAATTTGTTAACAGTGAAGTTATTTATAATATAAAACTGTACAGTATGGAAATACTCCTTTTCTGAAATAAATGAATTATTATTATTATTACTAAGGCACACGGAGAGTTTAATTAAAATAGCGTGGACAATAGTAAAAACAAGACTTCTTTTCACACTCAGAATACAGAATATCAGAATATATATATTTCTTTATTCTGAGTTTTCACATTAAAACTAGCTATCACACAGTAGCTGTAGTCCTGCTTTTATAAAAAAATAAAAAATCTGGCAGCCGATTGCAGCGCCATCTACCGGGACAAAATGTTGATGTAAACTTTGCTCGAATCCACTTGAACATACATAAAATTTGATTAAAATCGGTCCCATCGTTTAGGAGTTGAGCGGCGCCATATAAAAATCTCGTGCGTCGATGTGTCCGGGCCGGGATAAACTCCGAAACTACTGAACCGATCTTGATGAAATTGTATAAAAATGTGTAATTTGGTCCAACTTAAAAGATAGGAGAGTTTTTATCTTGATTATTGACCTCCATTATAAAATTCTAATATTAGTGTGTATGTCAGTGAACTCCATCGAAACCTCTGGACCGATGTTGATAATTTTTTTGTGTTTGTTGTTTATATTCACAATTGGGCCCTGTAGGTGGCGCTGTGATCGGGTTCTCATTTTTGAAGTGATAACTTCTCATGGGTGGGTAAACCGCTTCGTTACGTAACATGTTACGGTACCAGTCTATCTGGTTTCCCTTTTTCTCACGTTAGATTAGTTTAATTTATCACTTCTGTCAGGCGTCCCGAGATGCACACCGTCTTTTTTCTTTGTTTTTTCAAAGGCAGGACAACGTCTGCCGCGACCGCTAGTTATATATTACTTAGTGACTTACTGTCTTATTCATACTGCGTTAGAGTAAGTTTGAAGACTTCTGGTTCTTAAAGAATACTAAAAACGTACTTTAACTCAATATGAATAAGACTGTTAATAATTATAATTGTTCATGAATGATGATAGTTTTTGAGGAATGCAACAGCAATTGTATTTTAAAAATATAAAAAACTTCCATTCAAACAAGTTTTCATCAAAATTTATAGTTTTATACCTCGTTGGATGGATTCGAAAATATTTTATTTTTTTTATAATTAATTATGGTAACATTTTTTATAATTAATTGTGCCTGTCATGTCTCTCATGGAATCAGATATCGCGAAAAATGTGACGAAGTATCTTCTTCGTTGAAGCAGAAAGCTCAGCTTTTGGCCGAATTCGTCGCGGAGCAGATGTGCGGGTTGAGCCAAGAGCGCGACTGCTCCACGCCGAGCGTTGACTTGCATCTGGCCGATCTGATGGTTAGTTATATTGTACGGTCGTCACTTTGTAGGTATAACCAAAAGTAAAATAGTGCCTCTCCTTTGTGAGCGAGTTATGCTTGTCAAGAACGCGAAGTGGGAGTGTGAGCGACCACCCAACGGAGCGAATTCTACACTCACTACTGGAGATGCTATGAATAGTGGTTTGGCCGAACATTCGGCCGAAGCGCCGAATGTTCCGCGTAAGGTGACGTGTAATTCGCGCGTAGCAAGTTACTATTGAAGCAAAAATTTGTGAAGTATTTTCTTAAGTTGTCATGAATGGTATTCGGTGGAATACCGGTGGATGGTCACCACTTTCCATCAGGTGGACCGTTTGCCTGTCCGGGGAACTCGTGCAATAAATGAATAAAAAACACGATATGTTTGTCTGCCATTACTTAAGAAAAATATAAAACCCTTCCAAGTATGTGCGAGAATTTGATAATTGAGTCTCGATTTGCAGCACGAGTTAAAGTCGCCGTTAATCGGTCTCGGTTGGATCAAGTGTGGCGGCGCTTTAGAGAGGGCCTTGCTGTACAAAGTACTAGCAGACAGGCTGGGGCTACCGTGCGCGTTGCACCGGACTAGTGGAGCGAACGTGTGGTGCGAGATCGCAGTGCCCGATTTGGATCCGGTAAGAAATAGTGAATAGAAATACGCTCGCGGACAGCGTTCGTAATACCGAAATAAGAAAGAGAGTTGGTCTGAAAGAGAGTGTTGGGGTGAAGGTAAGGAAAGTAATGCTCCGGTGGTTCGGGCATGTGGAAAGAATGTATGATGAAAGAATGACTAAAACAGATATACAATGCAAAAGTGGATGGATGCAGAAGTCGCGGAAGGCCACGACACACCTTTCATGATCAAATTGATCATGTATAAGCAGAAGGTGATGTCAGGAGCCTTAAGAACAGACGAGGGTGCATGACAAGAGCTATGAATATCAAAGAAGCAAGTGAGGTGTGTAAGAATAAGCCTGAATGGCGCTCTGTTGTTCGTGCCTACCCCGCAAGGGACCTGGCGTGAAGTTATGTATGTATGTATGTAAGAAATAGTGATGGTATTGTAATTACTTGTGTTACGGGTTTAATGTTATATAGCGAAATCTAACTAAAATAATTTAATTTTTCGCTTCTTGATAGTATATTCACTTTCCTGAAGAACTTTTTCTTACAAGTGACATAAACAAAAAAGCAAATAAATCATATCTTCTTTTTCTTGATATATAAAAATGAATGTTTGTCTGTATGCCCTTCATAGAATCGTAAACTATACATTTGATCATGTGATGAGCTTTAGCAAAGTTGTGCATGAGCCAAAGACGGTTTCTGAGGGGGACCCAGTAGGTGGCGCTACTGTCGGCATAACGATTGAAGCTCTTCCGACGACGTCTGCCGGGATAGCTAGTTACCTAAATATAATTTTTTTTTGAAAAATAGTACATTCTAAAAAGTTTTAAGAGCTTGAGTCATGAATGACTCTGATTCGATCGAATCCTCTGGGGACAGCATATACCACTCACGGCCCGGCCACAAACTTGTAGCTTGAAGCTCAAGTTAGCGCGACGCGACGAGCGACAAAAACAATAGTATTGCAATGTTACGGTACGAAAACTTCGTTTGTAGTAGTTCATACATACATACATACATAACTTCACGCTAGGTCCCTTGCGGGGTAGGCACGAACAACAGAGCGCCATTTAGGCTTATTCTTACACACCTCACTTGCTTCTTTGACATTCATAGTTCTTGTCAGGCACGTTCGTCTGTTCTTAAGGCTCCTGACATCACCTTCTGCTAGTACACGATCAATTTGATCATGGAAGGTGTGTCGTGGCCATGCTACTTATAAGCTACTGATGCGACGAACGTGGCACCTAGGGCGACCTTTATTTCGGGTTTTGTCATTGTGTCTAGTTGAATTTTTGACTTTCAATTTTTGACTAAAATAAACGGAATCGTTTCATTTTTGGAAAAATCAATTACCATTGTCAGTGATCGGATCGTCCTGATCTCCATCCCATTTTTATCATCGGACAACCAGACGGACCGGTTTGCGTCACCGTTAAATGGTGGAAACTTCACCAGTCAGGACCAAGCGTTTCGTTTCATCTTTTCTGGTGCGCACTGCCGAAGAGTGGAATAATTTGCCGGAGTCTGTTTTCCCTTACAAATACAATCTTAAATAGGTATCTTCCAGGTAAGCGTGCTTTATCCTAGACTGCGTCATCACTCAATATCAGGTGAGACAGTGGTCAGACGCAAACCTATACTTGCATAAAAAAAGATTTTGATAAAATAAAACCGCTGTATTATTATACCAAATGATAATTTAGCT
This sequence comes from Dendrolimus punctatus, assembly GCA_012273795.1. Taxonomy (NCBI): domain Eukaryota; kingdom Metazoa; phylum Arthropoda; class Insecta; order Lepidoptera; family Lasiocampidae; genus Dendrolimus; species Dendrolimus punctatus. The sequence goes on from CM022528.1 coordinate 3,303,340, forward strand.
TGTAAGCATCAATTTCTGTGAAGGAATTTCAAACGGCAAACCAAGAGAAAGGGTGGTCTTTCAAACAAACTTTAAAGAACTGAAGTATATTGTAACAAGGTGAATAAGTTTATAGGTAAACTTGCTGTACCCGACAGACGTTGTCCTGCTTTTGAAAATAAAAATCTAGAACGCGATTCCAGCGTCATCTACCGGGACCAAATGTTAATCTCAACTATTCTCAAATCCGCTTGAACACCCAAAAAAAATCATCAAAATCAGGCCCACCGTTTAGGAGTATCGCGGCGCCACCTGCTGGGTCCAATCGTTAATTTATACCATTCAGGGACAAACTTCAACATACGTATACAAAAACAAAAAGAACACCTAAATTCTGGTACCCGATTGCAGCGCTGTCTACCTGGTTCATATTTAAATCTAAATCATCCCAGTAGAAAGTTTAAAAAACACTAATATCGCTATTAAAAAATAGGGGTTGATCGTAGAGGGTTGAAAATTTAGGGTTGTATGTATTTTTTAATGCTGTATCTTAAAAAAATATAGGGGTGGACCCTATATTTTTTTAAGATACCCTATCTTTTTAAGATATACCCTTAATATTTAGGGGGATGAAAAATAGATGTCCGATTCTCAGACCTACCCAATATGCACACAAAATTTCATGAGAATCGGTCAAGCCGTTTCGGAGGTGTATGGTAACTAACACTGTGACACGAGAATTTTATATATAACTTAAAACTTGTTTAGAATGAGAAATTGGAAAAGGACGAGAATTATCCAGCGGGTTTGCTCCGTGCGAACTATGTGGTCGACCTCACTATACGTCCCGGTCGCCTTTTACTAAGGGGCTCCCATGAAGCGCGCAAGATATGCGGACCGGTGTGCGCGCCGCCTTACACCTCGGGAACTTTGCCAGAAGTTTGCAAATGCGAAAATTAAAGACATTAATTTCATTTTTAAACGTATTCTTTGAGTTAAAACTTGAATAACACTGCTTTTATAAAGGTATATATATTTCTTTACCTAAAGCCAGTCCATACAAGGCTACCCACCTGATGGAAATTGGTTACGATCGCGGACGTTTGCTACAGCAGGCGATGCTAAAGCCTCATGAATGGGAGATAGGATATATCTGGATACCAAAATGCAACCTGGCTGAAGGGTTTCGAACTATTAAGGTAGTATTGTTTTTCGCAAAAACTGCTTCAAGAGTAAATGTTAATTTTAAAAACATTTTTTTAATCTGATTCAGTCGACTCGATAATTTGGCACTCAAAGGAGCAGAAAAATTTCGAATTATTAAAAGTTCAAAATAAAAGTTTATAACCAAGAGGAAAGGAGGAAAAAATCAAGTAGGCAATAGTTTGATCAATATTCATGATTTATAACTTTAAACATTTCTAAAATTATTCACAAATGTTCATTTTGAAAAGAAGTTCGGAATTTTCTGGTGAGTGAACGACTTAATCTAACATTGTCCAATGAATCTTCGATAGTGACGAGAGATGAGAAATAGTCTCATGTGTCATTTCTGTGATTTGACTGGAATTGGCGTTGTTTTTCGTTTTTCCCCTCTTTCTTCTTTCTTCTCCTTCTCCTCTTTTTTCTTCTATCATGGTTACAATTCAACAGTTTTGTATTTATGAACATTTCAAATTATAAGAGTACGGGAGCCCGGACTCCAAATTAATGCGTGTTGGCGGGCAAGATACTATTCCTTCAACTTCAAATTAACGAGGGAATCAATATTGTTTTTTTTAAATTTATCGAGTAATTTCAAGGGACCGGGAAAATTTTCAAATTATCGATAGTCGACTGTATATGTTAGTTGTATTATGACATGCGTCATACTCATTATGACGTTTGGTGCTGGACTATAGCACTAGCCCATAAATCGCTTGCAAAGTCACACACAGTCTCTCGGCGGGCTATGGTAAGGGCGCTTCTCTTATGGATAGAATCAGAAATGAGGATATCCGTAAGAGAAACAAGTTACCGATATAGCTCGCAAAAAAGTGTGTGTACTTATGTACACGCGTTAGAAGTTATACTTCTTTAAATTGGTTAAATAAATAAAGCCCCTACTACGGTCGAATGACCGTGGTAGGGGCTTTATTTATTTAACCTTCCATTTGAAAAATACAATCAAAAACTGAGGTTAACTCTAAATAACTTAGAGAAATAAATACCACAATAACACCCAAGTATTAGAAAAAAGCGATATAATTACTTACTTTTTTTAGAAATTCACTGGAATTAGAGTTAAAATAAATCCTCTGATTTTGCTGATCACTAATATATATATATATTGGTCAGAAAATTCTATCTGCAATATAATGATATGTAATTTTTTATAATTAATAGATATTATATTGCATATATTTATATGTTTATTATGTTTAAATAGTTGCATATTATCACAATATCTTGTATATGTATATAACTTATGTGTATATTTGTATATATAGTATAGTTATATATTTATTATTAAAATGTATGTAATCGTACAATAATTATGTATACCACCGTCGCCACTCCCAATCACAATATTCTTGCCACGGGTTGTCTGGAAGAGATCGCTTTTTAGCGATAAGACCGCCCTTTGTACACAATTAAATTATTACTAGTAGTCCGTAAGTTTTCTGTAATGGTGTACAATAAAGTGTTATCTATCTATCTATCTATATATATATATATATATATATATATATATATATATATATATATATATATATATATATATATATATATATATATATATGTGTGTAGGTAAATAAATGATTTATAAATCATCAAACTCGTATGTTAATTAAAACACAATAAAGTAAAGAAATATTGCACTGCTCGTCTCACAAATTCACAATCCATCTATCAACAACTCGTTACTAGGCAACCACCATACTACACTCGGCCATCCTGAAAAACTAAAATGTTGACTATAGCTAACTTCATGGTGTAGCTTTTTCGTGTGACGGTGTGCGCGCGCATCGTAAAAATTCACTCTCATACGCGCATTAGCAAGTTGAAGTGGCAGTGGGCCGGTCGTGTTTCTCGCAAGACGGGCGATGGAGTGGACACTGCGTATCGGTAACCTTTTTTTTTTATTTGACTTGACTTTATGTTGTTGGTCCAAAGACCTTACAACTTACCGGGGTTTTTGGGGCAAGCGCCTTCGCAAGGCGAAGGCCCTCGAGCCCGGGGGCAACTTGCCTGAGGGAGCTCCTTAGGGAGTTTTACCTCGGCTGGACTGTTGCCATGAGAGGGGGATGAATTTGATGATGCCCGCCATAGGGCGACACAATGAACTAATTGAGAACGGGCGACGGGTAATATAAGGCTCGAGGGGAAGGATTCCGGCGGACCGGGATCGGCGGTTCGCGGAGGCCTACGCTATCTTACTGCCGTTTCGCAACGTGTTATGACTGGGAGAGAAGAAACGGCGAAAGAAACTTCCCAGCAACACGCCTAGTCTATCCTGTGGGGGAGGCTATGTCTCCTGGCGTCCCTCGCGAGGACGAGGAGAGATCGTGATTGGCGGCGTCTGAGACGCCGCCGTCTGTATCTGTCTGTCGGTGTCGGTAACCATAGTACAGGGCGCCCGACGACTTGCTGAAGTTATGATGAATTGCCTTGTAGGTTGTATGACGAGAATTCCATTTATGGGCTGATTCAATAACTTTGTGGGATCGTAAAAATAAATGAAAAAAAATGTGTATATAATTATCTTGGTTTAATAAAGACTTTGTACATATAAATGTCTCTTGTATATTAAAATGCCACTTTGAAATAAATACATTACATAAAAACCCTTTGAGGCACATTATAAGACACATTGCACATAAAAATGGACGGACACACAATCACAAATATTTATTATTAACTATAATTAATTTATACTAATTACTCTAGTTCGTGCTAAGTTGATTGCTTTAAATAAATGAACAACCTGAAATTGGTAGCAGCGTGAGTGCGCGCGTGCTTTTAAATAATAATAAAATAGTTATTAGTAAAATTCAAGGTAATTTAATTTGTGTATGTAAGTTGTAGTAAATTATGTCAGCATGTCACAAGTTTGAATATACTCTTTAACGATTTAATGTTTTGACAGATTTGATCTAAAATATGTTATAAATATTATAACAAACTATTGGTTGCTAGTCAGGTGGCGTTTTGCTATATTACAACGCAAGAGAAGACTTGCAGCTTCTTCTGGGAATTTAATGGCTTTTTCAGGGCCACATTATTGACAATAAAGTTGGGCAACTTAACGACTGTACACTGATAGCAATCAACTTACACGCTAAATATAAAATTAAAAAGAAATGCACATTTATGCCCCTCCCGATCCACCAGCATTATTATTGTTAGTGACTATAGCCAAATGACATTTATAGCGTAAAAAAACGTCAATGACGTCATTAAAAAATGTCGCATTTCAAATAACGCTTCAAACCCTTGGCTACAACTGCGGGACACGGTAACTAACACTAATATTATCCCAGGTGTAGCAGAGACAAGATTTTTAATGTCATCAGATAGCGGCAGTCAAAAACACATACAGCCGACTCTCGATAGTTGGGAATGTTTTGCCGATCGCTTGAAAATTACTCGATAAATAAAATAATTAATTGGTACTCTTGGCAATTTGAAGTTGAATCTTGCCGAAAATTTTGAAGAGCATTACACTATAATTTGAACCGGTTATCGATGCCGAACCGACGAATTTGGCCTCTCTGGATAAGAACGAGCAAAATAACCCTACGCTTCTACGCCCTCAGAACCGACACAAGTGACGACTTCTCAGCACTCACACGAAAATTCATTGGACATCGATAGACACTGAACTGAATTTGTGAATAATTGTACAAATATTTATATTAAATAATATACATCAAGAATTTTGATCACATTCCTGTTTACTTGACTTTTTTCGTCTTGGTTATAAACTTCTCTTATTTTGAACTTTTGGTAATTTGAAACTTTTCTCCGGTCCCTTCAGTGTTAAATTATCGAGAGTCGACTGTACGTTGAGTGGTCGCCAATATTAAGAATAAATTTTAGGAAAATGTTAATGATTCTAAATTGAAAAGTACTTTCGAATGCGAGTCACACTGTGACACTTTTTTCATTTTCCCTTTCAGGCCATCCGCAATATCCTTGTCACATTCGTGAAACTCCTCCCAACTTAATGTGACGTCACATATTTGGCATTTTAGATCATTTACCATCTTGAATTGTGACGTCACGCCTCGTCACACTATGTCACACTTCGCCACACTATGTCACACTTCGACTATCCTTAACGTGTGACGTAATTTATGACCCCTAATCCAAAGTGTTAGTGAACATATTGTCTTGGAATATAGACTAAACTGCTGCATTCAAAATCGAATAATAACCTATTTAATAGCAACCCCATATTTTTGATGATTCATGACAGTTAGTAGGATAATATTAAATTGTGTACATTAATTATTGCTTTTAAGTTACAGAAATAAAGATATTATTACTGTTCTAAATGCGGGTTTGTAATATATGAAAAATATTTTCATCCTATCAAGCATCATTTGTTACCTGTATTTACATAAAACCCTCTGTTAATAGTACACTATATTATGACGAAGTCTACTATACTATACTTATTTTCAACAAGAACATTATACACTTCAGGTAAATAATAAAGGTCAAATCTGTCAGCTTGTCTACAAGACTTTTGGACAATTATCCCATATTCTGAATCATCTTGTAATTACGTAATTAAATCAATTAAAAATAAAATTTAATTCCTATAATACGATACATCATACACATTTCGTTAATTTCGTACTTACTTATAATGTTACTTATAAAAAAAAACTAAGTAAAAAGTCAGTCTACACATAAAAAATAATGGTAATGGCCACATTACTACAGCATAAAAAAATTGTCGGGTAGTTTGTAAAAAAAATCTATAACCGACTGATCTGCAGATACTTTAATTAATATACATAAGCGTGTAATTTTGATATATCTGCATTCCTATATCCGATAGGTTATTATTAAAAAAATTATTAATCTTGAAAAAATCTATGCAATAAAACTACGTTTTAACGGGTTTATACGCGGTGTTCTATGTGCGCTTAAAACCGTTAAAACGTAGTTTTATTATGTGTCCTACTCGTGAAAACTTAGAAAATAGAAAATTCTCTATGACTCATACGACGCAAGAAATGTTTAATATTTGTATAATCAATTAATTCATGTTTTAAAAAAAAATAGAATTTCCATTTAGAAAATAAATTTAAATACTGGATTATTGCGACGTTAGGTACTAGTTGTCGTATCCAATTTCGGCTATAGCGACCGATTAAATACGCATCCAAACGACTCGTGCAGTTATAATTATATCGACGTTAAATATTTTTGTCTTAACCGGTTTCGCTTATAACGACCGTTTACACGCACAATGGAAATTTTCTAGGTGTGCCGTTAGACGGTGGTCTGCGGTACTCCCTGTATGACTTGGGTCCTGGACCTGGCCCTCGGGAGGGGCTGAGGGTCCCGGGAGACGACGCCCTCCTTCAGGGACAGGGCGGAGCCCGTCGACGCCTGCGACGCCGGCCGCGAAGGCTGCACCGTTTGCGGCTGACTCAGCTGAAAGTATCATTGAATTCTCTGACCTGGTGGAAAGTGGTCACCGTCGCTTATGGACATTTGCAACAACGCAAGTGTTACCAATGTACTGCTGACTTCGGAAGGGGGGCATGGAACTTGGGTACTAATGCCGGAACACAACTCAAGGCTGGTAGCCGTTCAATACTACAGATGCCCCACACCTAGGGCCCAATTCTGCTATTACTATCTCGTCAAAATCGCTCTACAATATCGGATCAATCGTAGTTTTGCCTGATTTCGGTATTCTATTAATTCCAATGACATGCCCGTGGCATGTTCCTCTATGATATATTTTATAACTCACTCACGAAATAAATGTTTGACATTTTGTTAGCTTCTCATTATTCATTTTGGCTAACGCCACTTCTGCTAATGGGAATACCATTTTTTCTACTATTATTCCACCGAGACGATATCGGAAAAATATTGTAGGTTTAGTAGAATATGAATTTTTGAAACTGTCGCAATGGAATCCTATTATATCTTATTTGAACATCTTCGCAACTTCAAGACAATAAAATAATAGAATTGGACCACTGGTTGTAAGTCAAGTTACTTACGACAGGATAGTATGAACATTACGGTCTTATTATATATATATATATATATATATATATATATATACTAGTTGTCCCGGCAGACGTCGTCCTGCCCGGTAAAAAATTGGGGTTGTTCGTAGAAGGGTGAAAATTGAGGATTGTATGTATTTTTGTATGTTGTATCATAAAAAAATAGAAATTAAAAATTTTGTCTAAAAAATAAAAAAAATATTTAGGGGTGGACTACCCCTAACATTTAGGGGGATGAAAAATAGATGTTGGCCGATTCTCATAGATACCGGATAAGCACAAAAAATTTCATCAAAATCGGTCAAGCCGTTTCGGAGGAGTATGGCAACGAAAACTGTGACAAAACAATAATATAAATTGTATGAATCTTAATTGACATCATTATAATTTAATACACAATTTTTATAATTTATTGGTTGACATTTTATTAGGTAAATAATTAAATAAATATCAAGATAAATATATTAAAAGAAAATATTGTAATATTGCAAGCAGTTTACTTATATATACGCATGCCGAAAGACGGAATTTGGAGAGCTTTACTATGTTAAATTTAACACCTTTTGTATACCCATTTTCGCATTAAATAAATTGAATTGAATAAATAATTATTCATAGAGAGTTATAGTAGATTTAAACGCTTCTTTATGGTTCCTAAAGAAGCGTTCAAACTTAATCTAACTCTCTATGAATAAGACCGTATTTCTGTAGACACATACCGATCTACTTAACGTCTGTGGTGTCTGCGGCCTTTTCATTGGCACATCTCTATATTCATAGATATTGTCTCTGGACCGCTCTATTCGTGCGTTGTCTATGCCGGTCTCTTCAATTTCCGGCACCATAAATATATCGCCTTCGTAGTAACGATCGGTTTCTCTGTAAATTAAAAGCAGTAATATAATAATAATAATAGATGTATACCAGCAAACAAACAAACATTTTGTTTTTACAAAGTTACAGTTTAATTAATTAATTCAATCGGCATACAAACACATACTTTGTATGTCCCCAAATTAACCAAGTTACGTTTGTGTTTGGGTATATACTATGGATCATTCTGGGGTCGTTCCCGAACCCCAGACCATAGTGAATGACGGAAAGTTTCTCAAATTGACCATGCCAGGAATCGAACGCGGAGCCCCTGCGTTCCAGTGAGTGCAGCCGGGGAACACTTAGCCTCTGCCAGGGCTGCGGAGAGGATAGGTCATATACCCGTAGCCCTGGCATAAGGCAAAGGACGGAACACCCAGGGGTTTTAGTGAGTATCCCTAACTCGGGAGTGGCACAACATGGCACCAGTTTCGACTGGGCATGCTAGTGCAATGTCGCGAATTATTCCCCAAGGTTCTGCCCTTGTCACGGCTTAGTCCTCAAGCGGATTTCCTCGGTCAAAAAAAAGAGTAAGACTTAGCCCGCTCACCGACAGATGCCGTCTTTTACAATTTTAATATTAACTAACTAACATGTTACTAACGGACTGAAATGAAACGACACAGACCGAGCTTGTATAACTTAGGATACTTTCTATCCCGATAAACGATTCCTTGGGGTAGAGGAAAATAGTGAAAAAGATGGCGCAGCGGTCGCATCTTTTTTGGAACAGTACTGAACACATTACAAATAAAACCTGGCATAGAGGTGGCTTCTATTCTGAGTCAACACTTCCGATATCTTTTATTCCAATAAACGACGTCGTTTTCATGGAATCGTCGGATTAGAAAAATAGATGGCGCTACAATCACTAATAAATACCTACGTTGTCATAAACGACATGTCATTCATTGTATTACTTCGAATAGGGTTGGCTTCGACTCACCTTTGTTTTGTTCGGAAGTTGTCTAGACTGTATGGACTTAGTTTCTTTGTTATTATTATATGTAAAAAAACCGAATTGAACAGAAACCGAAACGTAAGTAATATTAAAAAAATAAAGATACTGGCTAAGGTTTCACAAGAAACATGACCGCAGGGCGAACTCTAGTCTCAAATAATTTTAACCATAAGGTAGTATTTGTCTCAGGGTCTTATTCATACACAATTAGAGCAAGTGTGAACGCTTTTTTTAAGAAACATAAAGAAGCGTTCACACTTGCTCTAACTGTCTATGAATAAGACCGTCATTATTCATAGAGCGTTAGTTTTAACGCTTCTTAAGAACCATAAAGAAGCGTTCAAACTTACTCTGTCTATGAATAAAACCGTCATTATTTATAGAGAGTTAGTTTGAACGCTTCTTTAAGATCCATGATGAAGCGTTCAAACTTACTCTAGCTGTCTATGAATAAGACCGACATTATTCATGGAGAGTTAGTTTTAACGTTTTTTTAGAAACCACAAAGCGTTCAAACTTACTCTAGCTGTCTATGAATAAGACCGACATTATTCATGGAGAGTTAGTTTTAACGTTTTTTTAGAAACCACAAAGCGTTCAAACTTACTCTAGCTGTCTATGAATAAAACCGTCATTATTCATAGAGTTAGTTTGAACGCTTCTTTAAGATCCACGAAGAAGCGTTCAAACTTTCTCTAACTCTATGAATAAGAATGTCAATGTATAAAACTGATCTATCACCGTAAATACAACGCAACAATTAAATCATCCGGTCTAAATTGATAACAGTTATGCACGCAAAATAACAATGCACAAAAAGCGTAAGCAATGTTAGTAAAGCAATATTAGTTCACCTACTTAACAGGTACCATTCTCCATTTCGGTGGCGCAGCCCTGTTGAAAGGTTAGGTGTTAGTATATCAATTATTATAATATATAGGTCTTTGAACACCACGGGCTATAAAAATGTCCCGGACTTTTGGAGGGCTTGCGTGAAGCAATGGGAAGGTCAACACGCCCCTTGACAAATTGATCCAAATGTGGCGTGAAAATGACCGGCGGTTGTCGCTGTCTGCACCATATAAAAATGCACCCAAAAAAGCCCCGGCTAGTGTAGTACTATTCTGGGAAACGAGAGCAAAAAGTAGCGGGTCATTGGGAAGAACTCCTAGTGGAGTTACGGATCGGGGACTATAGGGACTATGGCGTCCCCGTCGCAATGTTCAAGGAACATGGAAAAAATGGGGAGAATGTGACTCGCCACTCCCTGCATGGGCCCCAAAAATGCCATAGAAGGCAGGGGCAACATGGGTGTGAGTGGCTAAGGGGTGTAGAGAGGTGGGCTGCAGGTTCACCAAAGCTACTTCTGATGTGATGCCTTGACTCACTTCTACCCCTGGAGCTTGAGTCTTAGCTAGCGATGTTCACTCCGTACTGGTTTAGGCAAGTATATGAATTATTTTTATATATTAGTAATTCAAAGGTTCATTAATTTTAAATACCACAGATATGTTAAGTTGAACGCTGTACTTTATTTCATCTTTTAACTCTTAAAATTAGAAGAAAATTGCCGATTTATGTTTCTTAGTTAAAATTGCGCAATATAAAATTGATTGTGCAAATCTCATTGAGGAACATTTGTGTGCTCCCCTACAACGTTCGCCCTAGGAAATTACTACACACTCCATTGACTTGCATAGTTTACCAACGTAATTCATCGGATATCAGAACACCAAATTAATTTAATAAGTAAGTTATGGATATTAAGTTATTAACAAAAAACGTATTAGTAATAAGAAAACTGTAATAGTATTATTTTAGAAAAAAATAAAAAAATATAAAAAGACTACATCCCGCTTTATTTATCCACACAAAGAATAAATAAAAAAAATAAAGGAAAATAAAATCTTTCAACACACAATGGAGAAGCCGTACAAAAATAAGTAAGTTGAAACACATAGACCTATTTATTATAGTGTAGCATTGTTAAGAGCAAAGTTGGTGAAGTTCTATTCAAACCCCCTATTATTTATTTTTAACTATTTAAGTTTAAGAATTATTATAGAGATATTATAGATATACCTCTATATCTCTCTATGTCTTTGCATTTTTTTCTTTGTTGAATTTACATTTGTCTTCACTATTTTCATTTGTGAAGGCTCATTAATAGCTTCTCTTGATCTTGTTTGTTTCTAGTTAATATTATTATAGCTGTTAGCCCCCCAAATAAAATAAAATATAAAACCAACAAAAAAAAACCCAATTCATATTCATTTGTTCGTACAATACATACAAATTGTAAAATAATATATCGATTCTTCAATCACCAGAAGTAAAATAAGTATTGAAACGAGAGCAAACCTCTTGGCATTCCTCCAGAGCATACAGCACACAACAAGCAGCACAATCAACAGTATACAGGCGCTGGAAACTGACCAGAACGCTATTTGCAACGGCTGCTTCGGCTCCCACCAGTACTGAAATTACATTTTTCAAAAACATTCAAATTCTATGAACATAGTACACAGTATTTCTTTCCTTCTTTAATCTAGTATCCTACTCTATAGTAGCATAGCGAGTATTTCGCTCTCTCTTCCACTCACGGCCCTTATGGGCGGGCATAGTGATGCGCATTATTGTTGTCGATAAGCGTTATCGATAGTGTATTTAGTTTTGTCATAGTGGGTTAGTGATAAAAATGAAAGAAAAAAAACGATAAAACAACGTATTTATTGAAATAAGATTAATAATAATTTAAAATCAATTATTAATTAGGTATCTATGTATTAAAAAACTATATGTACAATAGTTTAGAATGTAACAAGTTATATTAAAAATAAATATAAATATTAATATCTCAAGTTTAAAATTATTAGCAAAAAAGATAATAACGATTTTTATAAGAATGATCCATATAATATTCCTTTGATAAGAATAAGTTTTTATCAATAATCGCGTTGCGCCCGCGCAACGTGCTCACCGCCTTAGCCGGGCTGAGGCCGAGCTATGATTTATGACCCAAACTGCACGGACAAAATAATTCTACTATAATTATTTCTGCCGCTATTTTTAAATACTCTCCACTTGCTATTGTGGCGCCATCTTAATTTGCTGCTCTTCAGTGGACACTTTTTAATATATTGATATGGTTCTCCTTACCTCTACCCTCCATAGTTCAAATAGTATATAAGACTTATAGACTATTTAATATGTATGTATATATAAATATGTATGTATTTAATTTATAAAGTAACTAGCTTCTGCCCGCGACTACGTCTGCGTGGTGCGGTTTTTTAACTATCCCACGGGAACTCGGGATTTTTCGGGATCAAAAGTATCCTTTATGTTGACCAGGGATATAAGCTACGACCAGACAAAATTTCATTTAAATCGGTCCAGCCATTTCAGAGATTAGCCGGAACAGACAGATAATAATTGTAAAAAATGTTATTTTGGTGTATGTACCGTATTATATGCATGTAGTAAAAAGCGGTATTTCAATATTACAAACAGACACTCAAATTTTATTTATATGTATAGATTTAAGTAAGTGTATTTAATTTATGAATTATATAGTTTAAGCATGTCTATTTATGATATGCTTAAAGTCGGTTTGCCTGGAAGTGATTGCTAAGCGATAAGGCCTTCTATTTGTCTATTGTTTGTAAGAGAAAGAGAGAGAGAGAGAGAGAGAGAGAGAGAGAGAGAGATAGAGATCTCTTTATTGCACACCAATTACAAACACACTTACAATTACAAAACAGACCATATATACAATATTTTCTAGGCAATACAATAGGCGGCCTTATCGCTCAAAGCGATCTCTTCTAGGCAACCTAAATCAAAAACAGTTTTGAATCAGGCGATGTAGGTGCTGCAGGAAAAGAGCAATGGACACATAAATACTCAAACTAACTTAACAAATAAATATACATCATAAATATAATATATGTATGCAATAATATATTACAAAATACATATGTTATCATAATAAATGTATTAGGAAATTGTATATTTGGTGAGCAATAAAATGCCATCAGACCCTTATTTTGTCATTTTTGAATTGAAAACTTTTTTTCTAATTACCTCTGTGAAAGGCGGATACGTCGGCAGGTGTCTCCCGATGACAGTGGGCAGGTAGACCGTCCAGAAGGCCAGCTCGGTCTGCCTGTAGTTGAGCCGGATGCTCGAGTTGAAGGTGGTGTTCAGGTTCAGGTAGCGCAGCTGGCCAGCCTGCGCCATCTCGAAGTGGACCCCCAGGACTCGCGAACGAGTCGGGTTCCTCAAAATATTTATTTATTTATAGAGCGGAACTCATACAAAATCTTGGTGGAAACCAAGATAAAGTAAGTACATAGGATCAATCGGTTTTTAGTAACAGAATAAAACTGCGTTAAAATTTAAAAAAAAAACGAATAAGGTCTCTTTGGGAGATTTCATTGTAATGAAGTTCCGTTCGCTATACATTTTATTAGCTTCTGCTCGCGAACAAGTCCGCGTGGAATAGTAAAAAAAAGTAAGTTGACAAAATCCCCCCCATTTTGAAACATTCTTCATTGGTGCTCCGCTCCTGTTGGTCTTAGCGTGATGATATATAGGATATCTAACAATGAAATAATTTTTCAAATCAGACCAGTGGTTCCTGACATTAGCGTTTCCAAGAAAACAAACAAACTCTTCAGCTTTTTATTAGTACAAGATTTTATTTTATTTGAGGAGTCAACAGCTGTAGTCTTACAAAACCGACTCCAGCCTCGATCAATCGGTTTTCAGTAACAAAATAAAACTACGTTCTAACGGTTTTAAGCGCGGTAATTTATTTGATTTTTATTTTTCCGATATTTCGGCCACTTTTCATTAGCCATGATCACGGAAGACAAAGATCTCAAGTATTTATTTAACCTCCTCCTCCTCACTTTAATATTATATAAAATTATTAGAACATGCTTGCTGAAAACATTCTTGTGCCGCTTCTTCTCTTCAAGCCACAACATAAGTGAATAAACAAAATTAAAACTAAATAATTAAAATAAACAAGTTGGCGGTAGGCTAAAGAAAACTCGAAAATCACTCAATGGCACTTGTCACTAACATATCTTTGTCCTTTGTGATCACGGCTACTGAAAAGTGGCCGAAATGTCGGGATAATAATGTAAATAACAGTTTAATTATATCTTTTATAAGATAATATCTCCTTATTTCTTTCTTTTCTCCTCTTTTATTATCTTTTTAGACACTGGGTTAGACATTATTCTAATGCAAATGTATCCATATTAATTGTCTAGATTTAAGGTTATGGTGAACAATAAAGGGTTTTCATTCATTCATTCATTTATACATCTTATATATAAAATTCTCGTGTCACAGTTTTCGTTGCCATACTCCTCCGAAACGGCTTGACCGATTTTGATGAAATTTTTTGTGCTTATCCGGTATCTATGAGAATCGGCCAACATCTATTTTTCATCCCCCTAAATGTTAGGGGTAGTCCACCCCTAAATTTTTATTTTTATTTTTTAGACAAAATTTTTAATTTCTATTTTTTTATGATACATCATACAAAAATACATACAACCCTAGATTTCAACGCTCTACGATCAACCCCTATTTTTTACCGGGCAGGACGACGTCTGCCGGGACAGCTAGTAATTATAATAAAATTGAAGACATGAGTGGATGAAGGAGATAAGTCGCATAATTCCAATTCTGAGTAAATCGAGATAAAAGTTTTACTTTTATTTTAAACTGAACTGAACATAACACCTTTTTCAACTTTTTATTTTTTAAATATGCCTTATATCTATGGTCTAAGGTCTGTAGTCATTTGGTATCGACTTATAATCTTCATCTACACAAAAAAAAGCAAAAAACCGAATATGCGACATATCACCTTCATACACTCACGTCTTTAATTATAGAGGTCGAATTTCTGTACAATAAAATTTTTTGCTAAAAACCGAGTCAGGGGGATTTTAGAAGTGAAATAGAACTAATTTGGTTTTTTTTTAATTTTTTGTATCTCTGTTTGTTTGTCTGTCTGTTTGTACTGGCTAATCTCCGAAATTACTGGACCGATTTAAATGAAATTTTGTATGGTGGTAGCTTATATCCCTGGTCAACATATAGCATACTTTTGATCCCGAAAAATTAAAGTGTTCCCGTGGGATAATTAAAAAACCGCACCCTGCAGACGAAGTTGCGGACAGAAGCTAGTTCTCAATATAATAATAGCACCTTCTATGGGTAATGGCTTGTGGACGCATATATGTATAATTTAAGACCTGTATACATTTTATATACCATGCCATATGCGAATAAATTTTAATTTCAATTTCAAAAACTCACCCGAATCTAGCAAAGTCCGAATAAGTCCTCATGAAGAAGTGGCTCATATTCCTGTCGTTGTTGGTCCACATTTGCCTCTCGATCCTCTGCCGTCTCGGGAAGAACTCCTGGTCCATGAAAGGTGCTCCCGTGAGGAAATAATGCTCCACATCATGGGAGTACTGTCTCCACTCCGGCCACCTGTACGACTCCACCGTGGTGTTCAGTACGTACATATACACCGGGACATTTTGCTCCAGGAGTAGCTTCACCATTTTGTCGGTGGGAGCCCTATATAGGAAATCCGAGAGAAGCTGGAAAAAATAATTATGACTTTTACCGAACTGTAATATTTGTGGTGATGAATGGTCCTGACACGCTAACGCATGTTATGGGTCCGACTATATATAATAAACTACCGGACAAAATCACACTTTCCGGCAGTTTAAACGCATTCACTTGTCGGCTAAAGAAGTGGCTAATCGAGCACACCTTCTATAGCTTGAACGAATTTATGGATTATAAAGATTGACGACAAACAATGTCAATCTTAGTAACTAAAGATTTTGTAATAATATATATAACCCTGACGTGTAACATAGTTACGAATAAATGAGTTTATGAGTTGGTGGTAATGGGACCACTTTAGGAGTATAATCGGTTACAAGTAGGACATCCGGCTCCCCCTGCAGCTTCCCGGCGACTCAGATTATGACTTAATATTTGATTATTAATCCAGGTGTGATGGCACTTCTTATAACATTTGTATACAAAATAGATTGCTGCTAGTGACAACAACCCTATCATTACCATCATAATCAGGCTTATAGTAGATAAATGGAATTGTAACTGTTCAGTTGTTGCCAAATTACTTGAGCCTATTCCATTTTGATTTATTATAACTTCTTTTTTTGGAGTGGACGAATTGCACATTTTTTTTATTTTTTATTCAAAGTTTGCTTTGTTGCACTCACGGCTAGAGCGTACAGTTCAAAGTTCAGCTTTATGCGACACCGGGGCGCGACCCGAGGCACTGCCCGCCAAACATGGCAGGGTCGCCATGTAAGGTTCGGTGATATCACACAATAAAACAATCTGACTGCTGTTAAAATACTGAA
Source organism: Dendrolimus punctatus (assembly GCA_012273795.1). Taxonomy (NCBI): domain Eukaryota; kingdom Metazoa; phylum Arthropoda; class Insecta; order Lepidoptera; family Lasiocampidae; genus Dendrolimus; species Dendrolimus punctatus. The sequence goes on from CM022528.1 coordinate 3,319,839, forward strand.
CATTTATTAAGAATAATAGGGCTTATATATCTAATTGATTACACACTACAATCGGTTGAAAATAAAATGTCTGTGTGCAGTTCACACGCAGTAGACGTGAAACAAAGCGTAACAAGGGGTGGGAGGGATTCTAAATTTCGAGACGTCACGTTTCATATACTATATCGTTATAATATTGTGGCGCCCGAGGGTGGAACTGCCCAGCAGCGTAAATCAGTTTTAGAACTTTTAGAAAGAACTAGAAATTTCTGGAAGGAAAAAACAAGGACGGATATATTTAGAAAAGGATAGACGACGATAGAAAGACAGAGATAGATACATATTAGAAAGAGATAGACAATAAATATTTTTATCCGTGCAGGAACGGAGAAAGAATACAATTTCCTGCGGCCCGGCGGCCTGTCGTAAGAGGCGACAAAACAACCCACAGCCAGGTGGTAGGGCATTTGCCCGACTGGATGGCTACCACCCCTGGTCTAGAGTATGTCGCCATAACAACCTTGTGTTGTGTTCCGGCATTAGTGACCAGGTTCCAGGCTCCCTAAAGAGAGCAGCAGCGCATTCGTAGCACCTTTGGTGTTGCAAATGTCCATAGGCGATGGTAACCGCTGTCCATCAAGTGGGCCGTCTGCCTGTCTGCTGATCTCCTGCAATAAAAAAAAAAACGAAAGAAAGAGATAGACAGATGTTAGGAAGGGATAGATGTATAAACGAAAGTTCCCGAACAGAAGGTTCGGGAAAGAAAAGACAGAGATAGATAGATGGGTTCTAGAAAATTCTTCCGGGTATATATAGGCGCGCCTACCGGGCAGTTTAAAGTTGAGTTGAGTCCAAGACGGTGAAGCGACAAGTGCCATACTAAAGAGTTGGAAGAGAAGGTTAATAGAAGTCAGAGACGAATTAAGTAGTGAATTTAGTGACAAGTTTGGTGGACAGACACGTGAAGGAGGTGTGTAGCGTAGTCGAGAGAGGAACTAGAAACGAGCTACACGCGATAATATCGGAGGTGGACTACGCAATATCGGCGACGGTATTGAAGGTGTGACAACTTATCGTTGGGACTGTGCATCGTTGGTCATGCGTATAGGGGCAACCCTGCAGAGAGGTACTTGTGCGGCTGTGTAAGTCAAAAAAAGCTTTTAAATTAAAAACTGGTGTTTTCTTCCAATCCATAAGAGCGTACCCCCGCTCGTACGTAACAATATACTAGCGGCTCCGATAGACGTTCTCCTGATTTGAAAAAATAACAAATCTATAACCCGATCCCAGCGCCACCTACCGGTTCCAATTGTCAATCTAAACCACCCCGGGACCCACTCAAACACACAAAAACAAAATCACCAAAATCGGTCCAGGTGATTAGGAGTTCTAGAACCCAATCTCAGTGCCACCTACCAAACCGTTCCAACAAGATAAAAAAATCCTATGTCCGTCTCCTGGTTATGAGCTACCTCGCCACCAATTTTCAGCCAAATCGGTACAGCCGTTCCTGAGTTATGAATAGTGTAAGTAAAACGACTTTCTTTTATATATATACGATAGATTTAAGCTTTAAAAGACGAAATTTGAATTATTAACAAGAAACTTCAAAACATTTCCAACTCTATCCGTATGAGCATAGTGTAGCGTAGGAAAAAAAAATGCTGTGCATACAATAGTTAGTTTTTTGTTCAGTAGTGAATTTTCGAATATTGGCCGTAGACTTTAGAGTGTTGTCATAGACAATTTTATCGTATTGCGTGTACACACCGGTGCGAGCTTACTGTTTCATGCCCGGTTGGACCGGTGTGTAGCTTCCTTTGGTAAATCGTGTGGCTACAGTGTTTAAATGATCAAATAAAATGCATTGTCTCATTCTCTTGCAAACTTAGTCCTATAGATTTGCGTTTGTTTTAGTGTCGCTTTTTTGTTACATCTAGTTTCAAATCGCAACCATTCTAAAGACGTTTCACTTCAAAAAAGTTGAAAATCGGTCGACAATCGACATAGAAATTGCTATACAAAGTGAATCTTCTCCTTTTTAAATTCGGTTAAAATGCGTTATTAATAATATGACTCACATGAACATACTGGTCCCGTATGGCGCTAGTGTTGTGCGGCTCCGGGTGGTACGTGTACATGTATCGAATCGCCTCGTACACGCCGCGCGGGTTCAGCGTGTAATTGTAGCGCATCACTAGCTCGTCCACCTTCTCGTTGAACCAACGTTCGGTTATCTCGTAGTTCGGCGCCAGGGATTCGTTGTTATCTATAAACAAAAAAGCTGGGTGTACTGGCAAAGGTGAGACAGTACTTCACGTCAGAACAACTGCTGAACTTATACCAAGCACAAGTTCGGTCCTGCATGGAGTACTGTTCTCATCTTTGGGACGGGTCTGCCAAATACCAGTTGGAGGCGTTGGAATCAATTGAGAAAAGAGCCAGGAAGCTGGTCGGCGATGATCGTCTTTTTGATGCTCGACTTCAGAGTCTTGAGCATAGGCGCAAGGTCGCGGGGCTGACTGTCTTCTATCGGATACATTTCGGGGAGTGTTCCTTAGAACTGCACGAGCTGATTCCTTCATCCCCTTTTTACCATCAGACAACCAGACGGACCGGTTTGCGCCACCGTTACATGGTGGAAACACCACCAGTCAGAACCAAGCGTGTCGCTTCATCCTTTCTGGTGCGCACTGCCGAAGAGTGAAGAAGTGAAGTGAGTGAAGAATTTTTCAAATCCGGGGGGGGGGGGGGGCGGTTAACTTAATTTTTGTTAAACTATTGTACGCGGACAATGTCGCGGGTAGAAGCTAGTGTTGCATATTTTTGTTTTTCTACCATCGCACCGCTCGCCATCGGTTGGGAGTTCATCCCCACCTCCTTGAGCCACTGCGTACCGTGGGGATTTGGAATGAGCTCCCAGCCAAGGGTTTCCCACAGCGCTACGATATGGAATTTTTCAAAAAGGGTGTCATAAAATTTCTCCGAGGCCGGCAGCGCGTTGGTGACATGTCAGATGCTGCAAACGTCCATAGGCAACGGTATCCGCATTCCACCAGTTGGGCCGTCGGCCTGTTTGCTGTACTCCCGCTATAAAAAAAAACTGGAGAGATGTCAAGGGACACCCGGATGGAACGAAGTTCCTTTCGATTAATTAATGAAAGAATTGTAATAAAAAAAAATTAAGTTATAATCAAAAAAATAATTAACAAAAACAATGTAATATAAACTCAAGCAGTAGGCTCAATTTGAGTCAAACACGCGCACGCCGCACTGCTTACAACTATAGCAAAAAGTGTCGTTACAACTTTTGGTCTTAATTTTTTCCGTTTAGCCCCCTTTCGCAACGCGCGATAAGGAACTTCGTTTCAAAAAACGTGGACAAAGTCGCCGGTAGAAGCTAGTGTTACATATACTTACACAGATAATAGGCGGCTTCCTGCGTAGTGACCCCGGTCATGTACTGCAGCGCGGGATTGAACCGGCGTCCTTTGAGCAGCTCCTCCGGCATCCGGTCCAGGAAGCGCCAGTCGCGTTGCCGCCACCCCTCGTACCACTCGTCCCCGGGGAACGTGAAGTTGTTCTCGAGCACCGGGCCCCAGGGTATGAAGCCCACTTGAGGCTAAAAAAAATGTATTATTTATTTCATTCAACAAACAATCCAACATCAAACAAAATTATCCACGTAAGTAAATATAACACTGAAAAATTGTATTACCAAATAGGCAAATATATACATAAGTAGAACATAGTGAATTTTTCGTGTAAGAATAAGAGTTTAGTGTTAGATACTGTTGCGTACTCCTTTTATTTGTAACTTTATATATATATATATATATATATATATTTAATTACTTTGAAGTTGTCAAAATATTAATATTGTCTCTGTTTGCCACAAACTAACGATCACATTGTATTTTACCATTTCTCCATCAAATTTACTCATTATCCAAAAGCCTATCATTCCTTGGGTTATCGACACATAGTAAGATAAAAAGAAAAAAAAAAAAAAAGCAAACACAAATAATAACAAAACAACATAAATAAAACAATAAATATATACATACACACACATATATACATAACTTCACGCCAGGTCCCTTGCGGGGTAGGCACGAACAGCAGAGCGCCATACATGCTTATTCTTACACACCTCACTTGCTTCTTTGACATTCATAGCTCTTGTCATGCACGCAGGTCTGTTCTTAAGGTTGTATATATATATATATATATATATATATATATATATATATATATATATATATATATATATATATATATATATATATATATACAAAAAACTGCGTCAGGAGACGTCAGCACATCATTTGTAATACCAAAGGTGCTACGAATATTGTGCTGCTTTCTGAAGGGAGACTGGAATGTGATCACTCTCTAAAGATATGCTGGAACGTGGCCACTAATGCCGGAACATTGCTTGACGGCATACTCTAGTCCAAGGTGGTAGTCATCCAGACGGGGAAATACCCCACCACCTGGCTGCGGCCTCTTACGACAGGCCGTCCGGCCACAGGAGATTGTATTCTTTCTCCGTTCCTGCATGGACAGCACTGTTACAATTTTATCACACAAATATTTATAATAGTTAATAATAAAAATAAAACTACGTTTTAACAGTTTTAAGCGCGGTAATTTATTTTATTTAAGTTTATCCGACGTTTCGGTCGCTTTTCAGTTGCCGTGGTCACGGAAGACAAAGATGACATTTGTCAAACGTGTATTGTCAAAGTTTTTATTCAGCCTACCGGCAACTTGTTCATTTTAATTATTTAGTTTTAATTTTGTTTATGGATATTATTTACTCTATGGGAGCCTAATCTAATTTACCACCGCTTCACAACATGTTGTGGCTGAAGAGAAGAAGCAGCGCAAGAAACTCTTCAGCAAACATGCCTAGTTCTAAAAAATATTTATATAATATTAAAATGAGTGGAAGGAAAAAATAAAAGAAATTATTAGTCAAGTTGGTTTGTTTCGTTGCACGCAGAAAGAGCTCACAGTGTCTTGAGGTCTGGCAGTTGGTTTTTGCTGGGTTTGGGTCTTAATAGTTTTGATGATTGGATCCCAAACAGGTGGCACCTGCCAACCATCTTCTCTATTGAAATTTATAATAGTTTTTTTTTATTAAATCCCCTATGATCTTCGAATTTTTCTATTTCAGTACAATGTTAACACTAGTCTCAAAGCGGGGCCAGGTAAAATGTATCTAAAACAAATTTGTATGCATGAAGAGATAAATGAATGTAGATAAAGCAAAATATGAAATCCATCGTCTCTGCCTACCCTATGGGAACCAGGTATGACAATATATGTGTATCTAAAACCAACCTCAAACTCGGCATTTCCCAGCTCATAGAAACTCCTCCCCTGCCTCAAGCAATTGACCAGTTTCCACGAGGAGTCGATGGGGCAGCCGAGCAGACGACCAAACACCAGCGAAGTGTTCTGAACCCTGAACCTGTCCTCGATCAACGCCCAGTCAGCCAACGCGGAACCACTCTGGAGGAACAACAGGACTACCATGAGATTCCCCTTTTGGATAAACTACTGTCTTCTTCTTCAGCTGATCGATGCCCACTGATGGACGTAGGCCTCCCCGAGTCATCGGTATAATATCTCTGTCCTCTAACAAAAGTACATATAAATTAAAAAGTTAATTTATACCTATTAATATTAAAACACGAAAGCAACTCTGTTTGTTATGCTTTAACGGAAAAAAATACTCGACCGATATGGCTGAAACTCAGTATATATATATATATATATATATATGCCGAGAATGAAAATAAGTTCCTTTTTATACCGACACATGGGATAGTTTCCGGGATAAAAATATTTTTGTCTCCCTCTTTGTTATGCTTTTACGGAAAAACTATTGGACCGATTTGGCTGAAACAGTATATATCTATCTTAAATGCCGAGGATAAACATAGGATACTTTCTATCCCGAAAATAGGATAGTTTCTGGGATAAAAATATATTTGTCTTCCACTTTGGTACGTTTTTACGGAAAAACTATTAGAGGGATATATTCCACATACCTGGGCAATAATCCTTGACACCATATGCCTGGTCTGCGGAGCCACTGCCAGCAACCCAGCTGATGCTGCACCGGCTCCAGGACCGAACAACGTGATGGAGTTACGATCGCCGTTAAATCGATCAATGTTGTCATACACCCAACGCAATGCCATCGCCTGGTCTAAAATCCCATAGTTCCCTGGGGAATTCTCGTCCGCCGTTGACAGGAATCCTGTAAGAAAAATTTAAATCCCTAATAGTCATTTTAATAAATGATTTCAAACACACACAACATTTTGTTCTGTGTACTTCTTTTTTCATTCAAATGTTAAAAAAAGCCAATCTTAATGGCAATTAGTAGTTATGAGACACTTTACAATAAATCCTTAAGCAGTGTTTACATAAAAAGGTGGCCTTATACCTTGCTTTGATCTTACCAAAACTCTCCATTAGATGGCTCTATTTAAGAAGGAATATCTAATATTTATTTACATCAAACAAAAACGTCAACAACAAAACGTCAAACAAGAGATATGGAATAGGCAAACGCCTAATATTGGTCAGTTGAGTTGAACCTAGTTTAACTATTGCACGATGGTGTGTTCAAAAATGCAATTTTATTAGTTATTGACCCGATAGCGCTAACAAACAGATAAACTAGTATCCGAGCAGGAACAGAGAAAGAATCCTACAGCTAGGTGGTAGGGTATTTGCTAGACTGGATGGCGACCACACCTGGTCTAAAGTATGCCCCTATAACAACCTTGAGTTGTGTTCCGGTATTAGTGACCAGTTTCCAGTCTCCCTTAAGAGAGCAGCAGTGTTTTTGTAGCACCGTTGGTATTGCAAATATCCATAGACGATGGTAACCGCGTTCCTTCAAGTGGGCAATCTGCTTGTCTGCTGAACTCCTGCCATAAATAAAAAAAATACAGTTAAAAGTACCTCCAAAACCTGGCATGATTGATATAGTTATACATTACATGAGTTCACAATACTTTAAGATCTTACCGAGTGCACCCAATCTATAATTTATAGAGACAACAACGACATTGTAGAAGCCCGCCAGCATATGCGCAGGGAAGAGGTTCGACGCACCGGACATGAACTGACCACCATGGATGTAGACCATCACAGGGTACTGCTGGGCCGTGGAGCCTGTTTCAGTCTGGAAAGTTAATAGAGCAGCAAATTATAGCCTTTTTTTGTCAAGAAGACCATATTATTCTTAAATGCCTTTTTTCCCAATCAATGTTACTAGGTATACTCGTATGAATATACAACAGTAATAAGAAAATAAAAGAAATAAAAAAAGGTAAAAATACTAAAAAAACCAAAGATAAACACTAAGTAATGTGTGTCTCAGGACATATGGCAAGATACACAGACAAAAGATGGACACTAGAGACAACTATATGGAAGAGACCAAGAGGAAAAAGGAGAAGAGGGCGGCCTAGAAAGAGGTGGATAGAAGAGAGATATAAAAGGGATAGCAGGGAGTGAATGGAGAATGAAAGCTATGGATAGAAAGGTCTGGAAGAAGCAATGGTACTGAAGAAAGTAATGATAGCGAGTAAAGGATATAAATTTATATATACATACACTTATATTAAACTTATCACTACACGTTATATTTGTAACATACTATATTAGAACAAGAATAAGCATGTAATAACAATTGTAGATTGGAAATAAAAGGGCTTTATTATTATTATTATTATTATTATTATTATTATAATGTGTGTCTCAGGAAAGGGATAAACTAAAACAAGTTACAATTCATTATTCCTAATTCAAATTACAATCTGCGGAGTGACGCTCGCGGACAGCGTTCGTAATACCGAAGTAAGAAAGAAAGTTGGTCTGAAAGAGAGTGTCGGGGTGAAGGTAAGGAAAGGAATGCTCCGGTGGTTCGGGCATGTGGAAAGAATGTATGATGAAAGAATTACTAAACAGATATATAATGCAAAAGTGGATGGATGCAGAAGTCGCGGAAGGCCACGACACACCTTCCATGATCAAATTGATCGTGTATTAGCAGAAGGTGATGTCAGGAGCCTTAAGAACAGACAAGCGTGCATGACAAGAGCTATGAATGTCAAAGAAGCAAGTGAGGTGTGTAAGAATAAGCCTAAATGGCGCTCTGTTGTACGTGCCTACCTAGCAAGGGACCTGACGTGAAGTTATGTATGTATGTATATATGTTATCTTGGGCAATATAATAAAACACAATGATCTGTAATTTTTTGTTTGTGAAATGAAGTTAGGGTACAGTTATAGCACTTTTATTTATTATTTCAGACATGAAGTGAATTTTGGGTGGTTATAAAGAAAAACCACGAAGCCGAAGATGGCAACTTCGCTTCGCTTCGCTCCCGCCTTAGTCTTCTAATCCATATAAAAAAAAATGAATCTGTTCATAATAAATAAGTGCCATATAACTATAATTCTTGGCAACCGACTTCACATTGTCCGGCTCGAAGTAGGGAAGGATTCATATTGCCCGGTGCAATTGATAAATTCAAGTTATCGCAAACCATGATTTTTTAAATGGATCATGGCCGTCAAGCATTATTAATTAATAATTAATAAAAAAGTAATTAATTTAACAAATTGACCTATGCTCTTGGCCATTCTTTATTTTATATATATTAAGAATAAGCCTAAATGGCGCTCTGTTGTTCGTGCTTACCCCGCAAGGGACCTGGCGTGAAGTTATGTATGTATGTATGTAAGTTACAATTATTATTGTGATATGGATAATATACAATAAATAGACTACTGTGAGCTCTGGGAGCAATTTCAGACGCCCAGACCATAGTAAACAACAGAGAGCTCATTTATGAAATTTAGCATGCCAGGAATCTCTGGACTTTTGTAATCCAGTAAATTAGGTAGATATATTGTATTATCCCCAAATTAAGCAAGATAAGCTTGTCATGGGTTATATATACAACAGATTACTTTGGGGCCGATTCTAGACACCCAAAGCATAGTAAATACAGGAGAATCGAAGTGTGCATTGCTGTGAGGTAGACTTACCACAAGTCTTAGGCTTAAAGGCCCACACTTATTACAGAGGCCTAATCTTCAAATCCACATCCCATGGGAACTATTCCATTTTTTGGATGAAGTATCCTATTCTCATCATTTCTATGTATAAATATACCTCCATTATTTGCACAGGAATGGAGAAAGAATACAATGCCTTGCGGCCGGGAGGCCTGTCGTAAGAGGCGACAAAACAACCCACAGCCAGATGGTAGGGTATATAAACGTCTGGATGGCTACCACCCCGGGTCTAGAGTATGCCGCCGTAACAACTTTGAGTCATGTTTCGGCATTATTGGTCCACAGGTGATGGGAAACGCTTTCCATCAAGTGAACTATCTGCATGTCCACTAAACTCTACTATAAAAACTGAAACCTTTCATTGTGACATCAGTTTCCAATACCTTGACGGCTTCTGTGGTTGAGCGGTCTAAGCCTTTGCCGGCCTACCTCACTGCAACGCGGAGGCTCCGGGTTCGATTCCCGGTATAGTAAATTTCGGAAACGTATTTTCTCCGTTATTTGCCATGGTCTGGGTGTCTGGGATCGGCCCCAGAGTGGTCCGTTGTATATTACCCATAACACAAGCGTAACTTGCTTAATTTGGGGATATACAATGTGTGTGTTTGTCTGCCGATTATTATTATTACCTATGTATCAGCATGAAAAGAACAAGAACACAAGAATGTATTGAAGAACACTTAGAAATTGCAGACACAATTAAAAGTTGAAAGGTGAGTACACTTAATTGGCGTAGTTTAAATGCGAACAAATGCGGCCCGCTTTGTACAATCAAAGCTGCAATTAGCGGACAATTGCATCGTCCAATTACTGTGAATATGACTCAAGTTGCATCATAGTCTGTTTTAATGTTAAATGAACGATTGTTTTCTGATTTAAAGACCACTTAATAACTTCCTCAGTCTGACTTATCTTGATATATAAAAAATAATGTTTGTCTGTATGTCCTTTATAGAATCGTAAACTATATATTTGATCATGTTATGATCTTTAGCATAGTTGTTGTGCATGAGACAAAGGTTTCCGAGTTGATTCATAATTGGACCCGGTAGGTCCCGCTGCTGTCCTATTGAAGCTTTTCAGGACAGGACGACGTCTGCCGGGACAGCTAGTTCCTAATAATATAGCGATAGCACTTTGGATATTTTTTTATTTTCGGATCTGCTGTACCACAAAAATTCTCATCATACTTCTTCACACAATCCATCCATCTATTTTTTTTAGCAGGACCCAGCTGAATAGCCGGAGATGGCTGTTTCAGCGTTACCGGATTTTGGGGGCTTCCCGACTCCGTGGGAGCGGAGGCGTTCAGCTCGTAAGCAGCGCGTTCGAGGAGGCACCTCCTGTGAGGAGACCTCGGCTCGACTGCTGCATGAGGATTGACTCTTTAGGATTAAGCCGTGAAAGGCTCAACGAGCTAAGCCAACACATGAAGTGTTTATTTAATGGAGACTCGATATCGAGTCCGCTGGCGGAGCAGATCTTCTTAACTGTCGCTTCACAACATGTTATAGCTAGAGGAGAAGAAGCGGCGGAAGAAACTCTCCAGCAACACGCCTAAGCTAATCGTGTATGGCTACATGTGTCTGTAATGAGTGGGTGTGATGTGTGGGTCTTAATTTTGTGTGAGAGGACCCGAACCAGGGGCATCTCTCCGGCATCTGTTTTGTTCCATTTGTCTCTTTAACTACCTTCCTTTATATTTACATTTTTTATATTATGATTTAAAATGACAGCTGCGATTGATTTTTTTTTATGTTGCAAGCATGGAGCATTGTGCTGTAGTATGGCTCATTCATAAGTGAGTTGTGTGAGTTATTGATTCAACTCACCAATGCTAGTTTTATCCTATAGAATTTACAGATTTTTAATTGACAGGACTAAAATGACAGCCATGGCCAACCCTCTTTTATATGTTGCATATGTGGAGTGTATTATTGTATTTAATTTTTATATAATTTTTTATAGGATTCAACTTGGTGATGAATTGAATCAACAACACACTTATGAATGAGCCATACTACAGCACTATGCTCCACACTTGCAATATAACCAAAGGTCGATTGCAGCTATAATTTTAATGCAGGTAATTAAAATTCATAGTTATTGGGTTTTTTAGTCCTTTTTTGTCACTTAACAATTTTTGATATACCTATTCATGTTGCTAATAATCTTATTATTAACATATTATTATGGATTACATGTTTTAAATAATAAAACATTGAAGTTTGCTTAGTTTGAAAGATACATTTGTCCGACATTTATTTATTTACTATAGTACATACATATATACATAACTTCACGCCAGGTCCCTTGCGGGGTAGGCACGAACAACAGAGCGCCACACAGGCCCATTCTTACACACCTCACTTGCTTCTTTATCATTCATAGCTCTTGTCATGCACGCTCGTCTGTTCTTAAGGCTCCTAACATTACCTTCTGCTAACACATGATCAATTTGATCATGGAAGGTGTGTCGTGGCCTTCCGCGACTTCTGCATCCATCCACTTTTGCATTGTATATCTGTTTAGTCATTCTTTCATCATACATTCTTTCCACATGCCCGAACCACCGGAGCATTCCTTTCCTTTTACTATAGTCATTCAATAAATAAGTACTATATATTTAACATCTAAAATACTCACATTAGGTGAAAAAATATTCAAATACAGACAATCCTCGTCCATGTCTCGTATTCCTTTAGTTGCTCCCGTGAACCTCACTGGTTGGGGACACGCCGGTCCCCAGTCCACTGCTTGGATCAGTTGCCAGCCTGGATGCTGGCGAGGTGGCTGAAAGAATCACCATCCAGGGTATAGAAATGGTCAGCCATTATAAAAGCCACCTAATTAGGGATTGTTCACAAAATAGTCATAGCGCAAATTTTTATCCTGGACACAAAATATAGTGTGATGGTTGTAACAAGTTGAGTGGTGCGTCGATAATGGTTACCCTGTTGGATAGGCTGATGCACCACTGGCGAGAGCCCATGGCTCAGTAGCCCGAGAGAGGTGTACAAAATAAGAGACATATGTTGTACTCTCTATGTAATTATTGCTTAATTAACTTAACATTAGACTTAAGAATAGTCTTGAGTTTAATGTTAAATTAATTATATTGTTAAGAGTTGCAGGACTCGAATTAAAATGCCGTTAGAATTACTATAGAGTTTATTAGATCTGTACAAAAATGTATAAAACAGGTACAAATATAACTAGATACAACCAGTACACACTGCATGATTCAATAACACCCGCAAAGTCAGTCACTATATCGCTCATCGAATCTACGTCTTGCTCGTATCGTAATACTCGTTTGACTGCCCCTCGGCACATTGGGCTATTGCTTTATAATGCACCGATCAATAGCTGGAAAGCTGCGACGCAATACAATAACAACAAGGATTAGGTCGACACTAATGACGGCCATAAAACAAGTATGATAACAATAGGATATTTTTCTTAATTACAAATTCTAAACACAAAGTAAAAGAATTCCTAAATGCAGGGAGGTAATAAACTGCGATTTACAACAGGCAGGTGTGCGCATTTCTTTGTCAATATGTAACAATATATGTTGTATATATAGATACACAGAAATCTTAATTGCTACATGTAAGAACCTAAACATGTTCGTAGATGCCTCTCTGAAGGTTTCCTATATTGACAGATTATGGCCTGTGCATGGACTACTCAGTTTTAACTTTGCTAATTATGTAACAAATACTATATAATATATATGTATACAATACTCTCATGTACGTGACGTAACATACAACTGTACTTAAAAAAGCAAATCATTGGATGTTGCTTTCAGCACTATTTTAAACAATCATATTATCTGTTTCCTAACAACAGTTTCCGATCTCAGATACAAGGATTAACAAAAAAGTTGTTAACCACTTCGCCAACTGGGCATTGGTTGTTTAAGAAACCAATGACTGACAAGTTACAGCTAAAAATAAAGGGGCAATAATTGTAAGAAGAAGGAACCAAGTAAAAGGATCCTTGGTTTATTTTAACTTCTTACAATTATTACACCTTAATATTTTACTTTATCATCATCTAATTTGTATTGAATTGTAATTACATTCTAAAGCTAGTAAGGGCTAGTTAACACCTTTTTAAAGGCTTGAAAAACATGTTTTTTTTTCTGTACCTTAAACCTTCCTTCAAGTACTGGTGGCCTTGCATATGGTATACCCAAAAACACTGATACTTCGCCCTGTATTCTCTCAACGGGGGTCGACCACGGCCTATAACCTGAGTCAGGGTCTGGGTTGTCATATAGGTATACCTGTAAGAGTAAATCAAATTATTTCATTTGGATACTCATGAGTAACTAATGAACAATATCTTATAATGAAATTCAGTACAATTATGAAAATTCTTGTAAGCAGGGTTTTTTGTGGGCGCACTCTAGAGCACGCACGAAAATATCGAAAAATTGCCATAAAACTAAAAAATGAAAGAATTTAAAAAGAAAATGAATAAAATCAATTCAATTCAAATTACAAAAAATTTTTTTGGTAAAGATTACCAAAACCGTTACCAAAAATTTTGGTTTTTTTAGTAAGTCAATATTATTCAAATATAAAATCACAGACAAACAAGCAAAAAAATTATAGACCTACAACTTGCGAGAATTAGCGTGTCCTCAAAATAGAAATGACAAAAAAAGTAATTTGTAAGTATAACTGTTACCAAAGTTACCCATATTAATGACCCAATGTGCAATTGAAGACATGAGTGGATGAAGGTGATAAGTCGCATAATTCCAATTCTGAGTAAATCGAGATAAAAGTTTTACTTTTATTTGAAACTGAACTTACACCTTTAGCAACGTTTTAATTCTTAAATATGCCTTATATCTATGGTCTAAGGTCTGTATTCATTTGGTATCGACTTATAACATTCATCTATGCAAAAAAAGCAAAAAACCGAATATGCAACAAATCACCTTCATCCACTCACGTCTTCAATTGTTTACACAAGGGCAACCTATCATTGTTTTCTATTTGTGTACATTGAGAACATATTTGCCAAATTAGTCAATGATTGCTATTTGTTTTGGGTTATAGTATCAAAATTATTATACGACTTACACAAGCATTTGTATGCTGGGGCTTGGCTTGTGCCATGGTAGATTGGGGGTCAGTGCACTTTTTTTAATTGCTGAAGCACAGCAGACAGGCTGATGGCCCAACTGTGACGGAAATGGTTACCGCTGCCTATGGACATTAGCAATACCAGAGGCACTGCCAATGTGCTGCCAGCCTTGAAGGATAAACTGAAAACTGACCACTGATGCCAGAACAAACTCGGTTGTTATGGCAGCATACTCTAGACCACGGGTGGTAGCCATCCATGCGGGCTGTAGTGTAAGTATATTATAATAATATACAAGTATATGTCTCAAGTGCATTACATGATTGAGGCACAGTGGGAGGAGATATCAATTGAGTAGGGAGACTCAGTCCTCAGTCAATAACCAACCACTGATGCAGTTGTATGTATGGTAATGCGTAGATGAGCCGGTGACATCTATATTAGTGTTCAGGAGCAAACACTACACGGACTAATGCTCTACCACCTGACTGTGGGTTGTTTTATCGCTTGATACAAAAGGCAGCCTGGCCGCAGAAATTAGTATTTTTCTCTGTTCCTGCATGCACATTCTAAGCTCACAGGATGCAGAAATGAATTCTGATGAGAAATTATAAGCCACTTAGTTCTCTGACCTAATATGGATATTGGTATGATTACATAAAACAATTAGCTAATCTCCACCTTGGTCAAGATTAGTTGAATATACTGTTCTTTCTCCCATAAATGGGAGGCCAGAGCCCAGCAGGGACTTTTATTTTTATTAAATACATAGCATCTTCTCAAATATTTAAGTCTTATAATGTTTTTTGAGTTGTGGTATGATTTTTAGAATTGTCACAGTAAAATTATCTTACCTTAAAGCCTTGCACCTGTCCATAATTAGTGCTCACAAAAATGTCTCGTTTCAATTGCCTGGAGTCTCTTCTTTCGCGACCTTGAAGGTCTTCTCTCCATCCACCAAGAACACCAGGGAACAAGGCATCTGGGTTGTTTGGGTCCCGATTCTAAAAAAATACTTGGTAGTAATAAGGAAACAAACCAAATGTTTTCTTTATTAATCCATAAGTTTATTAATTTTTTTTTTTTTTTTTTTTTGCAGGAGATCAGCAGACAGGCAGACGGCCCACTTGATGGACAGCGGTTACCATCACCTATGGACATTTGCTACACCAAAGGTGCTACGAATGCGCTGCTGCTCTCTTTAGGGAGCCTGGAACCTGGTCACTAATGCCGGAACACAACACAGGGTTATTATGGCGGCATACTCTAGACCAGGGGTGGTCGCCATCCAGTCGGGCAAATGCCCTACCACCTGGCTGTGGGTTGTTTTGTCGCCTCTTACGACAGGCCGCCGGGCCGCAGGAAATTGTATTCTTTCTCCGTTCCTGCACGGATAAGAATTTGTGCAATTGAAGAAAAAATAGAGAAAAAATTTTAAATAAACTATTAAACTATGATGGCTATAAAAGATTAAGGTATATTTGATCTAAAATGCATATTTTTTTGCAGTAAGTTTGTGCTCATGGTGAAGGAAAACATTATAGTAAAACATCTATAGATATTTGATACACAAATTAAGCAACGGGGTGGTGGAGGGCTGGAGGGGAGGCATACCTACCCTTACCTTGGCATACCCTTCAGCAACCCATATGATTGGAGATCTTGAAATATTACTTTTTTAGAAACATATCCTCACTTACTATTTCACCAATATTTCACTTATATCATAGGTCTAAAGTTGAACAATTCTTTCAAAGTCCAAAAGAATGCCAGTAATCAACAAAAAAAAGAACCAAAAAACAGTTTACACTGTCAAAAAATTTAGAAAATATACAACAGACCACATTCATATACACTACAAGAGTCACCATGAAAATATTCAAAATGGCACCAACAAAGACAAAGTTCTTTTTCTTTTATTGCTGAAGCACAGCAGACAGGCTGATGGCCAACTGCTATAGAAAGTGGTTACTGTCACCTATGAATGTTAGAAATACCAGAGGTGCTACTAATGTGCTGCCGGCCTTGAAGGAGAAACTGGAACTTGGCCACTGATGCCAGAACACAACTCAAAATTGTTATGGCTGCATACTCTAGACCAGGAGTGGCAGCAATCCAATCGGACAAATACCCTACTGGATTGAAACCACCGGGTGCTGCAGAGGGTTGTGCTGCAGCATGCTCACTTTGGCTTGGCTTGCACACTTTGGTCTGAGGCTAACCTAAACTAACCAAAATCCCTCTTCTAATCACTGATCAAGACCTTTCATTACCCATCACAATAATATTAGTGAAAAAATATGAGAGGTTATATATTTAACAAAAATAAAAAATTCAAAACCTCTGAACCATACAGTAAGGGTAAGTATACCTTCCCCCAACCCAGTCTACCCATCCACTACTTAAAATTTGTGTACCAAATATTTGAGATGCAACCAATATCTGTACAATGAGCTAACCATACAATGGTAAAACCCACCAATTTGCATACTGTCCATTCCTCTCTAATATTGAAGAGAGCTGAGTTGGCAGGTTTAAGTATAGGGTGATATTATATAAGCTATGTTTCATTACAGCCAAATGAATGTTCATAATTGAGGCATACTAAATATTGGGTGTGGTTTACATAGGGGGGAGGAAACCTTATTCCTTCTACAACTCCTATGTGGCGGAAATGTATAGTTCCTGAGTTATTAATGTTATTGTCAATCTAACCTCACTTCTGATTTTCACTTATATATAAGATAAATAGTGAATGGTTACCAGTCGGTTCTGGCGCTTTGGTCTACACAAAACCTAACCTAACTGACTGTTTAAAACTTCACATATTAAAATTTTTGGATACATACAGTCTCCTATTTAAATAAACCCCGTCAAAAAACGTAAAAAAACATCTCGGTGACAAAATTACCAGATCATTGTCGTGAATTTCAAACTTCGATAATTAATTGAATATGTATTTTTTCCACTCAAAACAAATTTCAGTTGTTATAAATAAGTCTTAAATATATTCCTAAACACATTAACCATTAAAATCATCCAGGAAATTATCTGGGGACATATATGTAAACCCAACCCTAAATATTAATTAATGAATTATCACTATTATTATAAATATTATATTTCATATATAGAATTATTTTATATATAGTCAGCATCGACTTTATGGCCACTCTTCACAGCAAAAATGCCAAGAAATGGATGGCTATCATATTAAATTTTGATAAGGGCTTTTGGAGCTAATTTAGATACAAGCATGTTGCATCTACATGATTATATTAAATTCAAACTTACCACATTATATTTAAACTGTTCATCCAAAGGATTTGTGTTTATGGGATTGTATGGGAATCCACCAGGCTGATTAATATGTGGATTATAAGAATTATACCGTGTCGGGTCTGTACCATATCGTCTATTATTATAAACGAAAGTCCTATAATCACTATCACCAGGGTTTGGTAGTTTATAATCTTTTGGAATGTCTGGTCTAGAATTAAAGAATTCATTGTTTATTTGACCATTGTACAAGTCTTTATTAGACTGACTTCTCACATAAACACACAGAACAATAATTATAAAAGCTTTTACAATCATGTTTCACTACTTAAAAGCATCACAATGAAAGAAAACATTAAATTACTAAATTATTCACGCATGAGTCACTTGTATACAATTTTGCAGTTATTAACTAAACTTGTTGTTAGTGCACAATTTTATGAATGAAAACACTGTCATTATTGTATAAGGTATATTAAATTAGATTTTGATAAGAATCTAATAAGAGTTTCAAGTAAATACAATTAGTATAACTTATCAATGAGAGTCGATCTAAAATTCGCGACACAAAAGCAGAACCTATCGATTTTATCACAGAAGTCCTAATTTTCACATACTACGAAGTTGTGGCTACACAGGAGGGACTTATCTGCTTGTAATCAAATGTAATCAGTAAATTATCGTGAGTAAGAGATACGACAACGCCCCGAATCACAGTTTGTTTATCTCTACTTTCGCAATCGGCGATGCCGAAACAAACTTGTCAAATTCTCAACGGTTGTGAACTGTCAAACATGATTTGCACGAAGTTCACTGCTATTTTACTATTTATTGTCTTTGGTTATTTTATTAGCGGATGAAATTCTCGTTATTAACACTGTTTAAACAAGAGTATGCAATAGAGTTTGGGGTAAAGTCTAGTAAATATATAGTCCGCTCCAGAACAGAAGTTTTTGGCTGAAAAAAAAAGAGTAATGTTATGCTGAGCAGGTTTATTAAAAAAAATGAGGATATTTTTTATTAAAAATGACTTTATTCATTTTAAGCTAGGGTAGTATTAAAGAGTAAATAATCACTACATTTAACAGCCTGTTCCACCAGTAGATCACAACGCTCAAAATACTCCGCTAACCGCTCCACAAAGCGACCGCGCTCGTTGTGGTCGTGGCGAAAGCGTTACTAACGCCGACAAGGAAATGGAACGGGAAAATTGCGACCGGGAACCTGGTTGCTGTGAGCCTCTAATGAAACGTAGCCATATTAGCATGTTTATGTGGACATTGTTAAGTGTTTAGTGATTTATTTATGTATTTTCGAGTTGCCACAAGGATTCGTTTTGGCATCAATCAAGATAACAATTATAATTTGATACTGTTACTTAATTAATACATCTGACAATGCGGTCTGGGCCCTATTCCTCTATCTGCTATCGTGGTGAACTGAATAATAACAACCAATTATTTAGGTGGCTGGTCAAAGAGGTTGGTTTTGTATAAAAAATGGGTTTGTATTATTGTATAGAAATTATATCCAGCAAGGTATCATAAAATTTTGATAGGACTTTCCGTATCAGAGAACACAATCACGCTCAACAACAAAATGTTTGTCTATTTTGTACGACAATATACTGACCCAATTAAACTTATTTGCATTTCCATTATGAAGGGCTTGTGTTAG
Organism: Dendrolimus punctatus; assembly: GCA_012273795.1. NCBI lineage: Eukaryota > Metazoa > Arthropoda > Insecta > Lepidoptera > Lasiocampidae > Dendrolimus > Dendrolimus punctatus. Next base: position 3,338,997 of record CM022528.1, read on the forward strand.
GGGTTCCAGTTTTCAGGAACTTAATTTCCGGACTAATACTAAACTGGTTATAAAGTTTCCTTTCACTGAAATAGCAAAACTATAGAATATATCATAATATAGTACATACGTAAGTTTCATGAAAAAAGATAGTACGATAGGAATGTTTAAATAATTTAAAGACCAATTATTGAAAATTATATTTTTAATTTAAATTTATATGTGAAAAGATTAATGAAAGTTGATGAAGCGAAAAAGGATTGTCAAAATTGTCCTGCTTACCCCATGGGAAACAGGCGTTACAATATGTACGTACAAAAACGGAGACTCCGGACACATTAGCTCCATTGATCCTGTACACTGCTGCTTTAGCTACATTTTATAATTAAGCACCAAAACGGTATGCCGACGAGAGAACTGTAATAATAAAATTTATTATAATTAAAATAGGATAATAAAACGACGGCTCCTACAGCCGCAGCTTGCTGTAATCGAGGGACTTTTAAAATGGTCGTAAAATTATTATTGTGAGTGACTTTGTATGATTTTATTGAAATATGAAACTTAATCATATTAAAGAAAAATATCTCAGAAAGAACGTACAGCATTTGCGAATGTAATCAACCATAGAGGAGCAGTCCTTGGAAGTTTTACTTTTTTATTATTTTAAATATGGCACTACACAATTTGTGCGTCTAACCAGTGTCAAAGATCCATGTTTAAGGATCAGGTTTTATAATAATGTTGAAGCAAAAGCGTCATTGAAACTGTAGATCTTTGACTAACTTAAAAATGAGAAAGATCTTGTGACAGATCGATTGCATTGAACTTTAATTGTTCCTTCATTCTGGGTAGTCTTTGTCATTTTTTTAAAATTTTGCTTTCAAGTAACCAGGTAATATGACGTCATTAGTATTCCAGCACATTAGATTCTTATGTCTAACTAAGAAATATAGACAAAATTATGAACTTTTAAAATCTACCATAAAAGGTTTTCTCAACGCCACAAAGCAAAACATTGCCAAAAATGTTCAAAAACAGGCACAAAGCTGGCGCAAATGCCAAACCGAATAACCCTCTTTCAATTAGCTAAGTGCATTGTCAGTGTGGAGGACTTTAACAGGCCCCGGTCGATCCGTTAGGTCTAATTACTCCCCCGCGATCCGATTATCGATGGCCCACAACGTAAAAGGTTTAAGGAGATTGTGTTTAGGCATCCAACAGCTGGGTAATGTTGTTAACGTGTTCTGTGTTTAAAACTATATTTTGTATTTTAGTGACTAATCTGTGCTAGCTATTATGGCGGGAATTTGCAGAGTGATGTTTTGTTGTTCTATTTTCAAAAATAGTGAAATACTGTTTAAATATCAAAAATAGTTGTATGATATTTTTTGAATGAACAATAATAATTGAGTCTTTATGTTGAAAACTTTATCCGAACTGTGTATTGGAATATTCAAATTCTAAAGTTTTATTCAAACTACTATTACTTAGAATTATTTCGACTTATCATAAGAACTCTTTCTTCGGGAGTTAGTGAGATCTACAATTTGGTATGGAAAAAGAATACTTCTTCGATGCTACAGGTTAAATTTTGACATAAACTCCATACAAGTGAGGTCAAAATTCAACCGATGGTAGTAATAGTAATAACAGTCCATAATTGTCCCACTGCTGGGCTTGGGCCTCTCACTATAGGGGAAGGGACAGTATACCCGCCACGTTTGTCCAAGGCGGTTTGGCAGGTTTCACACATCGGTTATCTCGATCAACCGATGGTAAGGCATGTGAGTTAATGGTAAGATACCTACAGGACCGGTTTTCGTGTTTGAGTTAAAAGTTTGTTATTTTTCATTTAATTCTTGACTTTACTTGTACTATAATAATATTGGATGGGTGCTGGAATCACTTTCGTGGACTATTTAGAGCTTGACTCTCTAAATGATTTGACTGTCCTATAGCACCGGCCATGCGCTTATTATATGTTATTAAATTTTGGACTTTCTTGTACGATAATAATATTGGATAGGCACTGCAGTGACTTTCATGGAGTATTTAAAGCTTGACACTCTAAAATTTGAACCACTGGGGGTGTATGGTTGATTGTCGGTTACGTTGTGTCCGTTGAGAGGTTTACGGGGAATAAAATAAAATAAACACTTTAATACACACACACTATATGTTATTTACAAATCAGAAAGATTTTTGTTTAGGTTACAGAAAGCAGTGAGCGCGAGAACTGAATTTGTATACGAACACGAATTTCACGTGCCCGCGTGTCAAACTGTCCCGAACTGTCCTTCGGTTTTTGATAGATGGTCTTTTCGCGCCAAGAGAATCGGATGGAACGTTGTGAGCCCGCGCTGTCATAAAACGGCGCGCTGTTTTGCACGCTACACAGATTAATTGGACGAAGTTACGCAAAAAGGATCCAACCTACAAAATGTTACTTTTGAATTATTAAAGATTAAAGTTTTAGCTGTATTTCCGCATTGATGTACTTGTCTGTGTCTATGGGTTCTTAGGAAAATATAAGGGTAAATGTATCATTTTTCATACAAATAAGTTAAACTGCATCAATGTGGAAATACAGCTAAAACTTTTAATCTTTAATAATTCAAAGTAACATTTTATGGTTTGGATCCTTTTTGCGTAATGTCCAATTTAGCTTGTCGCTTGCGTGCTTGCTTATGTCGTTGGCATTAATGCGGCCACACCAGGCATAAAACATTTCCTCGAATGTCATCATTACGTAAGCCTTCAGATAAGCTAAGCGGACCGTTTTTTATCATTTATCAGTCAAACACCCAATTTTCAAAGATTCCAAAGTAAGCGTGTTACTTTAAGAGGTAACATACACCGAGAAACTATGGAACCGGATCCAACAATACACAGATCAGAAGTATAATAGACAAAAAGCCAGCGATGAGCCATCAATAGAGGCTGTTAAAACTGTATACACTCACTATACTGTTACGAGTCGCGAGACGTGAATTAAAATGCCGTTATAATTACTATAGAGTTTATTAGTTATATTAGTTTGCTATACAAACACGTAAACACAGGTAAAAAATATAATCGAACACAATAAGTCGAAACGTAATGCAGAAGGCTGTAATTCCATAAAATCGCGCAAAGTCCGTCACTAAAAGTTTCCCCATTGTAGTACAGTTGTTATCGCTCGACTGCCTCGTCCCCCAATCGGGGCATTGCTTTATACTGCACAGGTGCAGTATGTCCGTCCAGCCGCATGGACTGAATTTTTCTAGAATCAGTTTGTACTTTAAATCCGAAACACCTGACTAATAAGTCGATCGCAACGGCCATAAACGAGTACAATAAAGCAATGAACTGTTCTCTAGAATAATTAGTAAACGTATGCCAATAAATAAGGAAACAAAAGACGTCCAAATGCCGAAAGGTAATAAAACGTGTTTTTACAGATATGCAGGTGTGAATTTGTTTTGTCAGCGCCTAGGTCGTAACAATACATATAATTTTAAGGATTTCATAAAAAAAATTTAAAATAAAAACCAAAAGATAAATATTTTCGACAATATTTTGAATTCGGTGCATTTTGCTGTCGTTTTTTACTTAGCAGTGTCTTCAAGATGTTGTAGAAAAATATTTTTTTTTAAATAATTATTGGCTAACTTTTATTTGAAATGCTTTACAAATAATACATTATTCGCCTGTATAATACGGCCGGCGTATCTTGGCGAATGTGAACATAGGCTCTGCGAACTTTAGCGCATGTAAACTCGTGAAGGAAATACAGTGACCAACTAGTACAAAGCAATAAAAAAATACAGGGATGAAGGGCGACCAATTGTATTCACTGACTAGTCGTATACTAGACTAGACGTAGTCGCCCACTCATCACCCGAGTGTACATGCTCTAAATTTCGCAGAGACTATGTTCACATTTGCCAAGTTACGCCGGCCGTACTATAGAAATTGTATTTCGCGTGCCAGCGTATGAGCGTATAGGCAGTCGCTGTAACGTGAGTGGAGTCGTTCTTCAAGAGTTGCTCTCGAGGTCCCTGGGAATCAGTCCATCAGATCCTGACTTGGTGAAAGTGAGACAACTTCAGGATGTATGCTCTTTCGCATAAAAAAAATGAAATTCACAGTTGACAGAGAAATCGCGTAACAAACATTCAAAATAAAAACAGTTAAATACAGAGCCATTTTCTTTTATCAGTCAATCAGTTTAAAAGATAAAAACTAACCGAAAAATATACATTGCTTTTCCGTTAAAACAAAAATGACTTTAATATGATCGCGTAAAAGCATTCAGCATTTCTCGAGGCAAACAACGTAAAAATACCGCGCGATGAATAATTTTATGCGTGTATTATACGATGAGTATTTAAATTTCGAAATGCGAATATTCTGTGATGAAACTGTATTATAATTGTGTCGACGCTGGGTATTATGTTTGCAGAGTAATTTTTCTTTGAACAAATTGTGTATGGTACTTGTATATCTGTATGAACAGGGATGTGGACACATTATATAATAAATTATATTTACATATAAAGTAATAGGCGTAATAATAAACTATTCTTTTTTAATAAAAAGAATAACCAATTTGCAAAATATTGTAATTTTCATGTTTTACTTCGCACCGACTTCAAGATGCTGCAGCAAGAAGTTGGTTAATTTTTATTTCCTGCTTTTTAGTTTGAAGTCGTTTTTGTTAAAAAAGTTCTTTCTTTGTAGTTGCGCTTTACTGAATAACTTTAGAAACAATATATTAAGCGCCTGTAGACATTATATTAGTAATCTCAACCGTATACATGCTTTTTTCTTCTTTAAAAAGTAAGGGTTACTCTCGATTACCTTGGATTCACTCAACAGATCGTGACTTGATGACCATGGCACCATCCCGGGAGTATAAACTTACGAATAAAGAAAACAATTGCAAATCTCTCCCCAATTGACGAAAATATCGTGTAGCAAAGAAGTAGGTTAGCAATTTTTTTCTCGATTTCCTTGGGATCCACTGATCAGATCCTGACATGGTGACAATGGGATCAATTCGGGAGTATATATACTCTTTCAATTAAAAGAAAAAGGCAGGCAAGGGAATCTTACTCCATACAGCCAATTCTGATGTATGTATTCGTATAGGTAGCACTGTTGAATTGTAGGCCTGACTGACGCCATTCAACGGCGTTCTTATGACAACTCGAAAGGCCACTTGAGTATAAAGTTCACATTTCTCACAGAAACATAAAATTACTACTCAAAACCTATCAATATCCTACAACTACATTTTTACAAAATTAAACTGCACAGAACGACGTCCCCTTTCAGCTCCCGACAAAAACTACAATCTTAGTTGATATGACTATCCAGTTCCTTCTAGAAAATAATTATGAAATTGTAATATTCTCTGTGGTAGTAGACCTAGGTCTAGCTAGGTCTCTTAGACCAGTGTTCTTGTCAGTAGACAGTGTAATATATGTATTACACTGTCTACTGACAAGAACACTGGTCTAAGAGACCTAGCTACTATAAGATAGTATGACGGTGGCAATACTTGATTTTGTAAGAAAAGCGTCTATTGCGTAGCCATCTATGATAAACTAAAAGGCCATACTGATGTAAGCGTTTGTTTACGTCAAACAATAGAAGTCTTGCCAGCTAAGTACTTAGTTCCAAATTTAAAATCTTCAAATAAAACACGTAATGAGATATTCCACAAAGGAGCTATGACAAAGCACCGAATTCACCTAGACCTCTATAAACATGTAATTATTACAATTCTGAAGATCAGGTTAAAGTGGACAATTTCGCATTGTAACGACCAATTAAGTAAGGTCGATTGTAAAAAAGTTTTGCTCAACTCCCAAGGCTCAAATAATATCGGTCAACTCCCTAATATGTACCGCGAAACAAAAAAACTCTTTTATGGACTAATTATAACATCCCTCATAAAAACTTTTTAAAGTACCGACAGAAAGTTCATCTTTGTTTATATATTTTGCATTAAAATTTGTGACACAGTTAAGATTTCGTTGTGCGAGGGTCAAAAAGTTAAATTACCAAACGTTAAAAGTTTTTTAATTTGATTTATCGTAATTTTGTTACTGACAACCTGAAACGAAACTTTTTAAAGTGGTTAAGTTTCAAATTAAGAATTCATTTACTTGTCTCTTCGAAACGGGTTTGTTTTAAACTAGCTGGAATTGAAAGGGTTTTATTTTCTAAGTATAAACATTAGTATAAGATATTGATAGTTTTTGAGTGGTAATTGTGTGTTTTTGTGAGGAATGTGAACTGTACAGTCAAATGTGGCCTTTGAATTTTCACAAGTGCTCCATTGAATGGTGACGGTTGTAGAATACAATACTACTATAGGAAGAATTATACATCGGAATTGGCTGTATGGACCGAGATTCCTTTGCCTGCCTTTGTCGTGAATTCTACCACTACTTACTACAAATAAACTAGCTTTTGCCAACGGCTTCGCTCGCGTTAACCTAAATTTTGTAAACAAAGTGGAAGACCGGCCATTGGGAACCCGCTCGTCTTAGAACTGTCAAACGTAACTTTTAGTTTAAAATACACGTAATGCCTCTAGTAAAACCACCTTTGTTAGAGGTGTTGGCTTCATATAATTTTTGTTTTATTTTTGGTACGATAATATGGGAGTTTTTTAATGTAATTAAGGCCTAATAAATTGTACTTCTAGACGTAAAATAATCAGCGCGCCAATATCAACATATATTCCAAAAATTGTAACTGAAAGTATACGAAAGTCTAAGTTTCAATAATAAAACAAAAAGTTACCCTAAATACGTCATTATTTGCTGAAACCGGCCTCTAAACTAACTAAGGTGGAAATTTCACAAGTCAAAAATTATTGAAAAGAAATTAAATTGGGCGGGCTATTGTTTTTCTTACATCATATTACAACAAATTCTTAAACAATATTCATATAAAAGAGCAGGCGATCAAACACCATGTTACCATCATAACTTTCAAATAATATATATTACTAGCTGTCCCGGCAGACGTCGTCCTGCCCGGTAAAAAATAGGGGTTTATCGTAGAAGGGTAAAAATTGAGGATTGTATGTATTTTTGTATCTTGTATCATAAAAAAATAGAAATTAAAAAATTTGTCTAAAAAATAAATAAAAAATTTAGGAGTGGACTACCCCTAACATTTAGGGGGATGAAAAATAGATGTTAGCCGATTCTCAGACCTACCCAATATGCATACAAAATTTCATGAGAATCGGTCAAGCCGTTTCGGAGGAGTATGGCAACGAAAACTGTGACACGAGAATTTTATATATTAGATTTATAGTTGCTAGATATAGAAATGACGTCACAATTTGTAACGCTCGTACAAAATTTAGGCGGTCAGCTTCATCGTTTTGTAAGACGTTAAAAAGTATCGAAGTTGATTTGCTATCAACTACCCTATTATTTGCCTAGAGATATGTCTCTGGCTTAAAAGGCCTAGGTTACAAGCCATAAATAAAAAAATAGGTATGTCGTCATAATTATTATAATTATGTAGTATGAAATACGCTTAGAGAATCAATATTTCACTTTCACTTGTACCAACAAGTTACCAGTAAACCTAGATTCTAAATATTCAAGTAGGAAATACTGGCATGCATTTGCGGGATTAGTATTCTTGCCAAGGTGCTCACATTTTTAAGGTATCACCGGAATTATTTATATCTCACTAAGCTTTCAGAGTTTCAGCGATATGCAGCGCTTTTCTCGCTTTATTTATTTAAGAATTTATGAGCGTTTGACGGGTGACGTGCGCCTGTCAGAATCGAGAATGATGGAGAAACGTGGATATAACTAAAAATTTAAACACCAACAAAGTTACGTACGCTGATTAGATTGGTGCTAGTGTCTATGTAAAGTCACTTATTCATTAAACAATTGAGTATCGGTGCGTTCCATCAGTAGCTCACAACGACCACTTTCACGACCGCGATTTTTCCCTTTTCACTTGCTTGCCGGCGTTACAATCGCAACTCAAGTGGAACGGTTGTGCGCCCCATCTCTTGTTATGGGTCGTTGTGAGCGTTGTGTGATCGGAAATGATGACGTCATTAGGGACGTTTTCGCCACGACCATAACGACTGTGGTCGTCTTGTAGACCGGCAGACGGAGCATTTTGGGCGTTATGAGATACTAAGGGAACGGAGATACTAAGGGGCGTCCTATGTCGATCATGAGCGAGTTCATACTGCCGCTGTGATCACAACAGGAACTTGCAGGAACGGAGAAAGAATACAATTTCCTGTGGCCGGGCGTCCTGTCGTAAGCGACAAAACAACCCACAGCCAGGTGGTAGGGCATTTGCCCGGCTGGATGGCTACCACCCCTGGTCTAAAGTATGTCACGATAACAACCTTGAGTTGTGTTCCGGCATTAGTGACCAGGTCCCAGTCTCCCTTAAGAGAGCAGCAGCGTATTTGTAGCACCTTTGGTGTTACCAATGTCCATAGGCGATGGTAACCACTTTCCATCTAGGCCGTATGCCTGTCTGCTGAATTCATGCAAAAAAAAATCTTATTTGGGGACTGGATCGGCGCCTGAAAGGACAAAGCTTTAAACTATCTGAGGTAGAGAATTACCGAAACCATTACAGTACAAACATGGTATACTAATATTGACGCAAGCAAATCAAACATGCAAATCCTAATTCAACATTGTAACTTGGAACTAGTCGTTCACGTCGCAAATCGAAGCAATAAACCGGTGCAAGCTGAGCCAAAGTGAATTAAACAATAGATTTTGAAGTATAGAGGTCGGGCCGAGCATTCGGTATGCGGGATATCTGGGGCGGACCACGAATGCTTCCGACAATGTCCACGTCGGTACCTGGAGCTATTAATGTTATTGGATACGTTACTTACAATACGTTTTACGTAATAGTTGAACAAAAGTCAGCAAAGCTCTTATCAGAAATTTAAAAACGATACTCATATATAAACGGATATTATTTTGAAAGTACTCCTTCCACTGGAGCGCCAAATCGCCAATCTAATAATTAAATACATTTAATTATAAAATATGAATCTCGAACTATAGTTAATCACCCTAGAGAGCTGCTACTGTGACTTGTGCATCGGACCAAAGCTGAAGTGAGAATCTACGCCCGACCAAAGCAGAAAGTATAAGAGTCTGTATTCGACCAAAGTCGGAGTCAGTCTGATCGGTTGGAACGAGCGTAGTAGTGGAGTGATCGATACAAACTTCCCTCTAATATTATCTGCTCAGTAATCCGACGTAATAGTATCTACAATAATCTAAAAAAGGTTCCTTTTTGCGGCATATACCGGATACCTGTTTAAATTACCATTGCGTTTTACTAATCTCTAAACTAGAAAAATTCGCTTGTATCTATTTTACGTGTCGCTTACTTATTTTTGCCATACGTGTGCAGTTGTGCAGTTTATGGAATAAATTGCACTCAGCATGTTTTCAAGCGCACTACAATATGAGATGTTTAAATATATTTAAATTCTCAACAAAGTAGGCAACGTATTGCCCCCCCTTAGTGTTGCAGATGCCCATAGGCGACGGTTAATTATGCGACGGCATTTACCACCAGCTGAACTATTTGTCTACAAGTTCTTCTCTATCTCTTCTATTGGTTCAGCGGTCCAAAGTGAGCCTTGGCTTCCGAAACGGGGGCACGCCACTTTCCTCTGTCCGGCAAAGTGTTTGCCAGTTGTGGGGTTGAAGTTGAAACAGGTCAGCTTTCATTTTATCTTTCCAGCGATACCTAGAATGACTAACCGGTCGCCGACCGATTAATTCGACGCCATTAGTATGCGTTTTTCACAATACCTACAAGCAAACGAAAAGAAATTATTATTGTAAAAAAAATTATAAAAAAAAATCCTGAGATGTTTAGACAAATATGTAAATGAAAATAAAGAAAAAGAAACTTGGCTAGAAGTGTTGCCGGCGAGTTACTTGTTCTTCTTGCGTTGCTAATCGATATAAATGTAATAGGAAATTAATACTAATAAAAAAAATTAATTATATGATAATGATGATCTACAAAAAGTATTCTCCAGTACAATTATCTTGCCGCATCCAAAGATACCTACTTGCAAGGTTCATGAATAAATTGCGCTTTCTGCACCAATCGACAGGTGTACGGATATAGCAGTTAATTGTCATAACATCGAAATCATCTTTACACATGGAATACTTAATTACTTAAATAAAAGCACTTGCCCAATTATTTTTAATGAACAATTATTATTTCAAATGTTTTCATGTATGTAACAAATTGATAAAGGCGGCGCAAAAAAATGTGATCGCAGCACCGCACCATATTTTCACTATATCCTACGCGAATGGTGTTATTTATGGAGTTGAAAAGTATCATAAGTGTTGTCTTAGGATATAAGCGAACACTGTGTCGATTTTTATTTAAATTTGTCCAGTAGTTTTCACATGATTCTCTAACAGATAAAGAGACAAAACTTATAAGGGTTGCATTTTCGGATGCTGCTGTTCCTTGATTTTTTCCTCTTGTTTAAATTCATTGTACAAACTCAAATCATTTACAGATTAGGTATTATACTAGCTGTGCCCGCGACGCCGTCTGCATGGAATTTGTTTTCAAAGCCCCCCCGATTTTGAAACATTTTTCATTGCTGCTCCGCTCCTATTGGTCTTAGCGTGATGATATATAGCCTATAGCCCTCCTCGATAAATCCAACACTGAAAAAAAAATTCAAATCAGTCCAGTAGTTCCTGAGATTGGCGCGTTTAAACAAACAAACAAACGAACTGTTCAGCTTTATATATTAGTATAAGATAAGATTACTAGGATAAGTACGCAACATCATCCACGCTTGACTTGAAATTTCACAAAATACTGCAACATTTGAACAAGAATAAAACCTATCGTTTTAGCGAAGGCTGTGTAGGAATAAGCTAATTCTTACGTACCCGAAGAATTACGAACTGCTCCCGGGAAATTTCCCGCGCGATTCATGGGATAAAAAATATCATAAATTTTATTGCATAAAATTTGCTTTCAATCAGTGAAAAAATCGCAAATTGTTTTTTTTTCAACCTGGCCATTCTAAATCATTTCCAGAAAAGTTTCCTCGGGATTCCTGGGATGAAATGTGGCGCAGATTTTAAATCTAAGAATTTGGGGTTGATCAGTGAAAAACGCATCGAAATCGGCCTAGTAATTTTAACGTGAATTCCGAACAAACAGACAAGAAATCTAAAAAAAATGCTTCGTATTCGCATAATGTAGTATTCCAATAGTTTTTTTTTAAATAGCTTTAATGTAAGACACGACATGTTTAAAAAATTACATGTATGTAGTCTTAAAACAACGAAAGCGGCATATCGTTACAATGCTGCGTTTGATTACCTGCTCCATATCTCCTGAATCACAATGCACTGTTAAAGCAGTACGTGTTATTCAGTGGCAGTAGGTACGTGCTAATTGCTCCGCATCGTTGACTTACTGCCCGCATGGTCCCACATTGATCTCAATGGACACAGCTAAAGCACCTGTCGTAGATAATTATCATAACGCACTAAATGTCATAGACAAAGAGAATGGTTGATATGCTAGCACAAAGGGGCACTAGTTGTTATAAAGTGCACCTCTAACTGGGAGCTAATTGTGTCTCAGAGGTACGGTATTTTGAGATCATTTCTGACTTCATTTTTTAAATTTATTGAAATGATGAGCTAGCAACTTCGTCCACATTGGACGGATTGCAAAGATTAAAATTATTTTGCTAGTACTTTTAATTAAATTTATGGCTGGTTATGTTTATTTTTTGTTATCCAACTCTTATTTGAAAAAAGAAAAAACTGACGGCCATTCTCTTCATTGATTTGTGGAGTTTTTCTGGCGGGAACTGAAAGGGGACGTTGTGCTGTGCAGTTTTATTTTCTAAAAATGTGTAAAAATACTCTAAAATGAACAATAGTTGTAGGATATTGATAGTTTTTGAGTAATAATTATGTGTTTTTGTGAGAAATGTGAACTGTATAGTCAAATGTGGCCTTTCGACTTTTCACAAGAACTCCATTAAATGGCGGCGGTTGTAGCCTACAGTAATACTACGCTACTATACGAAGATTTATACATGAAACTTGGCTGTATGGACTAAGATTCCTTTGCCTGCCTTTGTGGCGAATTCTACTACACTACTCATTGATCTGTTTTTGTTTCCCGCCAAGACCTTGTCGAGTATCGAAGTTTTTTCCGCCCCGCTAATTAGGCCGGTGCGTGTATTATACATACATTACAACATTAGATATTAATTGGTAACAATGTAACCCAAATCTCTGTCCATAGATTACCAAATATGTGTTATTAAAGGTAGAGTGTGAGTGTGTGTGAGATTGCTAGGCATAACATTATATTATATTATACTTATTTATTAATTATTATTAATGTACACTTTTTAAAAAAGCACCCTAAATACACTATATACAAACGATGGAGAACACGATGCATTTTTTTTTAGAATGCTGTCTGTTTGTTAGGGATTCCCGTAAGCAAATTCTTAGACTTAAGATATGCCCTACTTTTTACACTAGGTATCCGGGGGAATTTTTATGGAAATAATTTAAAATAGTCAGATTAAAAAATATTGAATTCCAAATTGATTTTTTCATTCATCGATAGCAAATTTTATATAATAAAAGTGTGATATTTTTAATACCGGGATAGCTCACATTATTTTTTTAATGCTGCGGTACTTTGTGTCCCGGTAATCCCGAGGGAATTTCAAACCAAGCGTTAGTCGATATGTGGATAAACGCAGCGTTCTAGTCAAAACAATCATGAAGAAAACGCGAGCGGAACCGCACATTATTATACTAGCTGATACCCGCCCGCTTCGCGTGCCGAAAATCCGTTCTTAGCTAACCTATACTTAGCGAAAGGAAGGTCCATGCCAAATTTCAAGTCTATAGGTATTATAGTTCCTGAGATATAGTGATGACGTGAATTTCAATTATATATATATGTATAGAAGATTAGTGTACTGTACTAAAATTAACAGACCCCGCGTTGGCAGTAGCTGTCAATCAACCTAAACTACTAGATTGTCTCGAACAAAGGACTGATTTCAATTAATTAATATTCACTCGAACCTTTGAAGGTTTTGCCAATGGGCATGTTAATGTTAATCCCAGTTCGACCTTGATTCGCGCTGTCTGTTACACGCAATGACGATTAGTTGTGTGTATAGATGAACTAGATCGGGAGTGATACTGGATCATTTAAGATCTGTATTGTCTTGTATAAGCATTTGCTTGTATAAGTCGTAGTTACGTTCGATCCTGGCCGGAACACATGCACCAATTAGGCAGTTTTATGTGCATATTGTTATAATTACCACGTCCTAATAACGGCGAAGGAAAACGTGATGCAACCTGCACGTCGAGATAACCGATGTGTTAAACCTGCTAAGCCGCCTTAGACAAGCGTGGTTAGTATACTGTCCGTTCCCGGCCCGAGCTCAACAGTGGGCTCTTATTAAGCATTTGCATTTATTCATATTATGGTCCCAGTCGGAAGAACACCGCTAGTTCTTATTGGCTTTTCCTTGTTTTCGCCCTGCGAGGAGTAACAATAGCCCCCTGCTAGAAGATCTTCTTTTGAAACGGAGGAGCATTCCATTTGGCTCCCTTCCACTTTATCCATTTAAATTCGAGCTTTTAACAGTTTTTAAGTATTTTATTTTAATTTTTAAGTATTTTCTGTGACAAAGCTCTTTTTGTGTTAAAATAAAAGATTTTTTGAAATATAATTACAGAGCGCAACTGGTTGTCAAAAAGGGCGAAGTGAGTACAGAGAAATATCAGAGCCAATCGAACAAGAAAACCTGAAAGTCTGGATACAAGTCTATATGTTCGGATACGACAATACTGGAATTTTTAATAACTTGCATTTACAAAATTTTAATTGAGGTAAATAATAAATTATTTAAATTCACACTTCAAATTTATATTTTTCAAAATGATTTAGTCTAGTTGGTCCATTTTGGCATAACGAGTCAAATTATGAATTATGCAAACAAGACAACAAACAACCCAAGGGTGGCATTTTAGCACAACCCTTTTTAGAAAGATAAGTAAAAATTATATGGTTGTGGTAAGACAAAGCAAAAGTGAAATGAAGTACAAAAACAACATAATTCCCTTAAGTCACCTACTTTCCAATGACCTTTGTAATACTTCAAAAGGTCGCTTTATTTTATTATCTTAATGTTGGAATATACGGGTTTATATTGCATTTGAAAACGCAGACATAAATATCTAATTTTATGTAATAGTGTTTGCCCAAAAATGTTCTATTGCTGTGCTTAGGCATCGTATATTACATTCAGTGCCTAAAACATCTTGTTTTACACCACATCAAGCAAAAGTTGACTATTTATGAGTTTCTTTTTAATTTTTTATTGATTTAGTAATAAAATATTTTAAATAGGCCATTCAACGTTTGAAGGAAATAAAATAATGGCTTGTAGGTAAGCGCTTGAAATTCGCTCTGTAACAACATAATTCTTGAAAGCATTAGTTATAAAGCGAACGATTATTGACAAGTGGCGCCATCTAGTAATGTCATGAATTTTTTTATAATTAGACTTTTATTGCGCTATTAGTTTTCCTAATGCTCTTCTTCTATCACGGTAGAAGAATTTCATAGATTTAAAAAATATAATTCCCTTATAGCTCATATTAAGCGCTTGTCATATCATGATAGAGTAATGCGGTTTTATAGGTTGTGCGCGGCTGCTCCATTTTATGCAGAGTGGATTTTCACACAATTCTCTTACAAGTAGAATAATATAGGCGTGCGGAGTTCAACTGAGGACCAGTTGTGAAGGTTATGAAACTAAATTGAAGAGAATAAATCGTGAATGTTGACAAAATGAGCGAAATGCCACCGTCTTATAAATTACGCTTAGTAAAGTACCTCGCTTAATACGTACTCAGCCCATAGTCTGGGATTAAGCTGTTGACCTATTTTTAATATTTGCCTTAATTTAAAATTTTAGTTTATTTTCTTAGCGCATTTTAATTTGTATGTATTGGTTTATAAAAAATACATTACATTTGTTTATTTTTTAAAATATAATTTATATATTTTGATTAGATAGAGAGCTACATAATTCTGTATTGTACACTAAAGCATATGCATAAATAAAATAGAATTAATCAAAGATATACACTTGGGCTTTGGTCCGATGCACATGTCGTAATAGCGCTCTGAGGTGACTGTACGAGAATCATACTCTATAATTAAACGTACTTTAATTTAAAATCAATCTTCTGGTAGAAGAAGTATAATCAGAATAAATAAGGTTTATAAATAAGTGAGGCAAGCGAATGATTTGGAGATAGAAACCGAGCATAAATCGTGCAAAGGTAACAAACAAAGTGACTTTCGCATTTATATGTTAGTATATTGTAATTAGTATATATGTTACCGGCAATTTGACTAATTGGGCATTATTCATATGAACCGATCTTTATAAAGAATGACCAAGAGCATCGGTCAATTTGTTAAATTAATTACTTTTTTATTAATTATTAATTAATAATGCTTGACGGCCATGATCCATTTAAAAAATCATGGTTTGCGATAACTTGAATTTATCAATTGCACCGGGCAATATGAATCCTTCCCTACTTCGAGCCGGACAATGTGAAGTCGGTTGCCAAGAATTATAGTTATATGGCACTTATTTATTATGAACAGATTCATTTTTTTAAATATGGATTAGAAGACTAAGGCGGGAGCGAAGCGAAGCGAAGTTGCCATCTTCGGCTTCGTGGTTTTTCTTTATAACCACCCAAAATTCACTTCATGTCTGAAATAATAAATAAAAGTGCTATAACTGTACCCTAACTTCATTTCACAAACAAAAAATTACAGATCATTGTGTTTTATTATATTGCCCAAGATAACATATATACATACATACATAACTTCACGCCAGGTCCCTTGCGAGGTAGGCACGAACAACAGAGCGCCATTTAGGCTTATTCTTACACACCTGACTTGCTTCTTTGATATTCATAGCTCTTGTCATGCACGCTCGTCTGTTCTTAAGGCTCCTGATATCACCTTCTGCTAATACATGATCAATTTGATCATGGAAGGTGTGTCGTGGCCTTCCGCGACTTTTGCATCCATCCACTTTTGCATTGTATATTTGTTTAGTCATTCTTTCACCATACATTCTTTCCACATGCCCGAACCACCGGAGCATTCCTTTCCTTACCTTCACCTCGAAACTCTCTATCAGACCAACTCTCTTTCTTACTTCAGTATTACGAACGCGGTCCGCGAGCGTCACTCCGCAGATTTTGCGCAGTGCTCGCATCTCGACCGCGTTTACTCTACTTTCATGCTCTCTATTCCATACCCAACTTTCGCTTCCATACGTGAGCGTAAGTACCAGCACCGCGTTGTGTATGGCAAGCTGGGCTTTCTGGCTGAGGTTCTTAGCGCCTAGAAGTTTACCTAACGCTCCATTTACACTATTCCCCAAATTTACTCTTCTTTCTATGTCAGCGGTGTACCTTCCATCCCTGCTATAAGCACATCCAAGATATACAAACTCATTCACTTGTTCCAGCATAACATCATCTACCATTATCCTTGCATTCGTTCTGGTTTCTTCTTTTTCAAACACCATAACCTTTGTTTTCGTCGCATTCAAATGTAAGCCTCTCGCCTGACAGTCATCTTTCATCATTGTGACTAGTGTTTGCAGTTCTGATGGCGATTCGGTTAAAAGCACGGCATCATCCGCATAAAGCAAAGTGCTAACAACTAGATCACCCATCCGAACCCCAACATCTATCAATCTTAATCTCTGGAGACAATTGTCCAGATATAGGATGAACAGCAAAGCCGACAGCACGCAGCCCTACCGGACGCCAATATTGACGTCAAACCAGGGCGACAGGCTGCCGTCCACCCGCACGCATGCCATACAGTCTTATCCATACATCCCATTCCATTTCTGAAGCCCCTTTGTGCATCCCACAGTAATCCATGGGATACCACTCTCATGCCCAAGATAACTTTGTTATTATTCATACTGACCGGGAAAAGTGATTAGTGATTAGGTTTGTTTTATTGCCCAATTGATACACGCATTATGTATACAGACCGGTCATTATTCATAATGACTGGATTTATCAATTGCCCGTAACATGTACGTTACACAGACAAACTTTTTAGTTAATGAATAAGATTTGTTTTGTGAGTAATATTGTAGGTAATTTGTATTTTGGTGTACCCGGCAATAAGAAGTCATGTCCCCGGGCGTAATATCGTCGTGAAACTTCAAGAAGTGCCCTATCTCGGCTCGTGAGAATCTTGTACAAGACTTGAAGGGTAACTTAAACAGTAACTCGACAGATTAACCCACTGGGCCCTTCTCACAACTTCCCTTGTTCAGAGGGTTGCCAGTCTTAAAATTTATCCATATTTCATTATTTTTTTAAGATGGAGATTATTATGGAGATATATTTAGTTTTTTTTTGTAATAATACAATTGTAAAATTACATATTATTTATATTGTATTCTACCCATAATCCCTCAAGACTATAAGTAGAATACTGAGCCTAGATCAACGTCTTCTATGGTGTTACCTCGCTGGATCGCCATACTGATCCGTTGGCCGAGGTAAGCACCAGCCTTCTGATCACCTGAAGAGTCAATGAGTCGTTGGAGATATATTATTTTTGATGAAGGATATCCGTAGATATGTTTTATCTCAAAATATAATCTCGAAGGGAGTGAAACAGAGGATGAAAATTTATAAGGATTTCTCTAATTGGGATTTGAAAAATAATTTTAATGCTTTTGGTATTGAAATAAAAAAATGTGTTTTAGAATCACATTTGCGTTTTTACCTTATTCCAATACTAAGTAAGCTTTTTTAAAACCGTTTCTAAATACAAGCTTTTTAGATCCTGAATATTATTTAGCAGCAGAGTGCTAGACAAGTAAAATGAGCCCAAACACGACGGGTCTGGCTTGTTTAGTATAGGAGTTCCTATGGCCACGTTCCGATTTCATGATCAGATCAGCTCCGTGGTGCCATATTATTGCATTGACACGCGATGTAAATATGCATGGAAAATTTCATCTCAATCGGAAACCGGGAAGTTGGTCAAATTTAACCTGTAAGATTCAACCCGAACTTGCATACATACATCCATTGCAAGTTAAATAAAAGCTTGTAATAAAGGGGCGACTGTGAATGAAGTGGCTAGTCATCTATACAAATGTCCCAGAAATCAGGTAGTTTGTTATCAATTTCAAAATATTGTTATGTTTGTGCAATAAATAAATGACTATAAGATTTTTAGGATTCCGTATATATTGCCGATATTTCCATCGACTACGCTGGCAACACATTACGTTGTCGTACTTAGAACTGATTTAATAATAAACAAAGGCACTTCATTCTCGTCCGCTGTTTAAACTTTTGTTCTCATAATACTGTTTGGGGAATTTGAAAAAATGTTCATAATGAGTTCGGGAATGGCTGAAGAAAATCTTAATTCTCTCTCTGAATTATTTATTAGCATTTAAAGGAAGCGAATGATTTTTCCGTTGACCAGTATTTCGCCGGTTATTGGATCTTGCAACTCTTGAGGATAGGGTGGGTTTCCAAGTTAGTGATTTCTGACTTTTAGTGTTGTAAAGTGGTACTGTAGTTCGTGTCTGAGCGGTGATATAGCAACACTAATCTTACTATACAAGTCTATTCCACGGAAACAACCTCTTTTATCGGGATAAAAAGTATCCTAAGCTTTGTTTCGTGTTTCATTTAAGCCCGTTCACTACTTTTTACGTGATGTTTTAACACATAGACAAACAAACTGACAGACAGAGACAAAAAATCTAAAAGTTACATTTATGGAATCTGCTCGTCTGAAATATGGTGCCTTATTTTTTATCTTTTTTTAAATTCATTGTATAATTTCGAAACCTTAACAGATTTGTAATTGTCTCTTAAGAGTATATATGTTATAGGCAAAGGTCGATATGCAGTCTCTTCCCGGATTGACTGGTTTATCCTAGGCTTGACCATTGCCTTTCGGCAAAACCCGAAATGAATTCCAATTTCGGCCTTTGACTAAAATATTTTTAATCAAATTTAGATGTGCCTAACTTTTTGGTCAAATATAAAACGTAAAATAATTTGTTTTGGGCGTTGCCTAGTTGATCCTAGAAGCGACTAAGGCAGATTCAGTCAAACAACGATTGGTACTGCACTTGTTACATGTTTAATGACTGTGTAAATTAGTCGAAAAAATTCGTTAGTCAAAAACAGAAAAAGTCATTTACTAAGACTTTATATCAGACCTGAAGTTCGAGTCAAACCTAGGAGCGCCAGATCTTCGACGTTCGCATATAACATATATACAACAATTGCTATTCGTCAATCTCAACTGAGAAACGGCTCGACGGATTTTGATGAATCGCATCGGGATCTAGATTTTTATTTTTTTAGGACAGGATAACATCTGCCGAGCCTACTAATATATATTATAGAATACTTTACTTCATTTTGAAACTAAAAATGTAATTGTGAACTAATTCCCCGGTAACGGCTACTACTTCAATATACAAAAAATGGTGTTACATTTTTAAACTTAATTTCAGAGGGCATTGTATACATGGCATGAGGGCATTGCATGTACATAGAATAGGGAGTAGATTTAAATTTTGACTTTATGTTGACCTTCAAAAAATGTTATCCAGTGAAACTTATTTTGAATAAAGACTTTAGAATTTGAATTGATTATGCATTTGAAGGTATTTCCGCAATTCCGGAACTTATCTCAGTCGCCCAAGTCTCGATGCGGGCCAGCGTCCCAGCGCAATCCCCAGAAAGCCGCATAACTCAAATTGGACTCAGATTCCAGGCGCATTGTCCGTCCGGTCTGTCTGTGTCATGATAAAGTGAATGTTGCTTAATAATAAAGTCGGAGGTTTTCTGCACAGCTGAACTCTTGATATCCAGCAGAGCAAAGATGTTAGCGAATATACCTAAGTTTCAAATAAGCAGGTTTGTAATATACAATGAATTGAAGTTTGATAACTATTCCGATAGAATCAGTTCTAGTAAAAGTACCTACAATTCATCATACTGTCATGTAAAGGAACTTGGTCAGAAAGCCCAGCCCATAAAAAGCGGTTGCGCCTGGGGCAAAGCCTACCAGTGACCGGCCTTTAGGCTGCTGTCGATTGAAGAGGAGGGTGTGGAGCGGAGAAGCTGATAAATATTAACCAATTATAAGTGCTGGGCCAGACTGAACACGCGGGCGCGGGGCGGTCGCGGCGCGGCATACTTAAACATATGAAACCTTATTTGAGTGTCCGTAGTGGGCGCGCGGGCGCGGCTAGCGGCGCGGGCGCCATGGTGCGTTGAGCGCGCGGGCAATTCAAGCTATAGCACATTCATACAAGTGGCCGCAGTTGAGGAATTTTTCCATTTTTTTGCCATTTTAAGGAAGAATTTTCTAATAAAGATAAGTCCTCTTCATCCACATTATATTTGGCAAACACTGGACATGACACCACTAGGACGAGCCGCACGCGTCACTACGGACAAGTGCGCCGCGCGCGTTCCCGCACCCGCGCCGCCACCGCGCCCGCGTGTTCAGTCTGGCCAAGCACTAATAATCTGCATGCTTATATATTATAATTGAAAAGTGGTGGCTAGCGCACGCGTCCCGGACTCAAAGGGCGCGTGTTTGGAACGGGCCGGAACGCATACACCAATTAGTCAGTTTTCTGATCTAATTTGTATATTATTACAATTACCAAGAGCTGTGAATGTCAAAGAAGCAAGTGAGGTGTGTAAGAATAAGCCTAAATGAGGCTCTGTTGTTCGTGCCTACCCCGCAAGGGACCTGACGTGAAGTTATGTATGTTTGTACCATGAGCTAACAACGGTGAAGGAATACACGGTTATGCAACCTGCACATCGAGATAAGCGATGTATCAAACCTGCCAAGCCACCTTGGACAAGCGTGGTGAGTACACTGTCCGTTCCCCCTATGATGGGAGGCCCAAACCCAGCAGTGGGACATTTATGGGCTGATATTATTATTATTATATTTTATATAAATATTCCGATGAAATCAGTTCTAGTAAAAGGAGTAGTAGTACCTAATCTAATTATTTGTTTTTTTATTATTTTTTTTATTGCCTTAAGTAGGCAAACAGGCAGACGGCCCACTTGATGAAAAGTGGTTACCGTCGCCTATGGACGTTTGCAACACCAGGGGTGTCTCCAACGCGTTGCCGTCCTCTAAGAAATTTTATAACGCCCTTCTTAAAGAACCCCATGTCATAGCGCAAAGGGAAAACCGCTGCGGGAAGTTCCCTCCAGATCATTGTTGTATTTGTATAGTTTAATTTTAATGTGTATACAGGGTTATTGGTAATTAGACCGGATCCTTGCAAGAGGTCATTGGGGAGGTCCTTTGCGACAGTTTTGACCACATATTGTATTATCCAAAAGTCAATGATATTCGTGATAATGGAATTTTTATGATTTTTTCTAGAAAATCCAGTTTTCTTTCAAAAATTTACAAAAAAAAACTCAATTATGCAGATTCTAATTTTGTTTGCAGTTTTAAAGAGATTATAATTTATAGAAATATTAAATTATATATAAAATAGGTTTCTTCAAATTAGCATCTCGGTGAAGGTCGTTATATAGCGGGATCTCATACTATTACATTCCGGTTCTTATTGACAATTTGTAATATCGTAATAATGTTCAACAATAATCTGTATGCATACATAAAGAAAAGGCTGTAGAATAAAAAATAAATCGGATTTTTTTATTTTCAAAAAAATGCTAGTGAATTTAGTTTGCAAACTGCCTGAAATTACACAATTGGTAAAAGCAATTTCGCGGGTTACTCCCATTTTCAGTCATATAATCCTTACGTATATGTATAATGCTTTTTTATGATTAAGACGAATTTACTTCCCTCTTGAGAACACTTTGAAAGCTATATGTTCTGTCTGAATATATTTACATACAGATAACTTCAGCTACATATTACTTAAGTTTCCACTTTGCCGGGACAAGTTCCGTGTTACGGCCGGGAAGAATTTGTTAATAAGGGCTTGATCATACCGGTTGCAGTATATCTTACAGTATAAACGTAGTAAGGGTAAGTAACATTGTCCAATTTATGGTTCCTTTTATATAAAAGATATGATACAAACACCTTTTTTATTGTCCGTGGTAGTCAAACAGGCAGACAGCCGACTTAAAGGTTACCGTCACCTAAGGACGTTTGTAACACCATGGGCCTGATTCCGTTATTTTAATATCTTGGCGTTACGAAAATATTCAAAACACGATCCCATTGCGATAATGTAAAAAATCGTATTCTACTAAATCCATAACATCTTCTCGATATCGTCACGGAGGAATAGTACTAGAAATACCATTAGAAAATATGGCGTTAGCCGAAATGCATATTGTAAAGCTATCAAAACTTGTAGATATTTATTTTGAGAGTTTTAGCTTTTGAATAATAATTTATAAAGATAGAATAGCGTACCACGGGCACACGATTGGAGTTAACAGAATACCGAAATCAGGCAAGACTACGATTGAGACGATAGTGTTTGGCTATTTTAACGAGACAGTAATAGCAGCTACGCGTCGCCGGCCTCGGCTTCCTGGCGTGACGTAGCTGCCAAATTACATGAAATTGTGACCCACAGACAAAGAAATTGACTGCGACCAATATTGAGGAACTCTGTACTTGATTGGACTACTTGGCCTTTGCCGGAGTAGCGCACTGGAACGCAGATTCCTGTCATGGTAAAATTCATAAGGTGCTCCCTCACCGTGAGCATTCACCTGCAATGCAACATGTATGATTCGATTTTGAGTATTACATTGCAATACTGCCTTCCTGAATGACGAGCATTCGTCTGTAACGAAACCTTTCTGATTCAACTTTGAGCGTTTAGTGGATTCTACACGAAGCAGTCGTTGTGTTTGAAGTTGTTATCAACAAAGAATTTGAAAAGGGAAAATTCTTAAAAAGCTATAATATTAAAAAAAAAACCGTGCCAATAATGTTGGAATCTTACTTATTATTGTAAAGTAACCATATGACGGAACTAGGTAATAACGGACGGATAAATATTTTATCCGTGCAAGAACGGAGAGAGAATACTTACAATTTCCTGCGGCCGGGCGGTCTCTCGTAAGACGTGTTACGGATTATATTAAATATTATATATAGCGAAATCTAAACTATAAATAAAATAATTCGCTTCGAAACATTTATATTGACTTGCCTTTACAAATTTTCTCTTACAAATGACAACCAAAAAACAAAGAAATAATATCACATCTAAATTTAAATTATGAAAAATAAAACATTCTAAAAAGTTCCAACAAGAGGCGACAAAACAACCCACAGCCAGGTAGGGCATTTGCCCGACTGGATGGCTACTACCCCTGGTCTAGAGTATGTCGCCATAACAGCCTTGAGTTGTGTTCCGGCATTAGTGACCAGGTTCCAGTCTCCTTTAAGACAGTAGCAGCGCATTTGTAGCACCTACAAATGTCCATAGGCGATGGCAACCGCTTTCCATCAAGTGGGCCGTCTACCTGTCTGCTGAACTCCTGCTGTAAAACAAATGGATAGTGTTCATTGATGTAGTAATCGGAAGTCGTATAACCGGATGTTAACGTAGAAGCATTTATTATCAAGCCAAAACGAATTGCTACTCGACACCTGACAAGCGTGGAGACAACTCTTGGAGTTGTCTTAATATTTCTGTGCATTATTGTGCTGTATTTAATATATATTGTAATTATAATAATTCTAGTGTAATAATCATTGATCATTATATTTCAGATTATGTATGTCTTTGACGACCACGGGCCATAAAAAGACCCGGACATTTGGAGGGCTTGCGCGGGGCCATGTAGAGGCCCCTTGACAAATTTAATGTAAATGTGGCGTGACACTGAACGGCGATTATCCCTGTCTACACCATATAATAATGCACCCAAGGACAAGCTCCGGCCAGTGTAGGACTATTGTGGAAAATGAGGACCAAAAGTACCGGGCTATTGGGGTCAACTGTTAGTGGTACTGGGGTTCTGGGAATATGGGGACTATGGCGTCTGCCCGTCGCAATGTTCAGGGAACATGGAAAAATGGGCAGACGGTGACTCGCCACTCCCTGCATGGGCCCCAAAAAATGCCATAAAAGGCAGGGGCAACAAGTGAGTGGCTAAGGAGTGCAGAGAGGTGGGCTGCAGGTTCACCGAAGCTACTTCATATTTCAGATTATTATTATTTTTGCTATTACGCGCGGTTGGGCGCGGTTGACTACTGCAAAGTGGTCGAAACGTAAAAATAAAAATCATATAAAATGATTCAAACCATTAAAACGTAGTTTGAATCATTGTAATTTATTTTAGTGCTTTTGGTAGCAAAAGAAGAAAGAAATAGGCAATTTCTGAGTTAAGCAAAGTAGCATAAATCCATGAAGTCGTCCAACATTTCATCGCCAATGTAAACGTCACTTAGTTTAAGAGTACGATAATCCCAAAGGCACAGTTTGAGTATTTTATATTCGCTGAACATAGCAAGAAGGAAAAAACTGGCTAAGTGAGCACCGGATCATCCACGCTGAAGGGTTCAGTAGTGGACGGCGCACAGACGTGAACCTAAAGGGCTGTGTTTTTCTTTTTATAAATCATGAGTATGTTTATTTTTTTAGGATAGTGCCAGCAGGCTGCTTAAGCGATGTAATCGTAGCCAGCCTTAGCGTTATTCACCGCCCGCGCCGCGCTTACGCGATTCAATAACACGCGCAAAGTCCGTCACTTATCTATACAGCTTATCGAATGTACGTCTTGTCCGTATCGTAATCGTCGCTTGACTACTGATCTCTCCGTGGGGCCATTAGTGCATAAATACAGTATGGCTGCCGGCCCCTATAGATCGGGTTTCTTAGAATCAGTTCGACACACCTGCCTAGGACTGCCATAAAACAAGTACAACAGCAAATTTTAAACACAATGTAAACAAAAGAAGTCCAAATGCGATAAAGTTAATAAACTGCGATTTATGGCAGACAGGTATGCAATCACATTTTGTCGGCGTGTAACAATATGATAGACCTGAGGTTATGTGTACTGAATTACTCAATACCTCAGTTACTATGAGTTACAAATTAGACAAAACAGAAAATATAGGGTATTTGTCTATGCTGCTACAGTGCCCTAATAAGTTTAATCTGAAACTTCGCGAGAGATGATTTAAGAAGCAAAGAATGGACTAAACGACCAATTGTTGGAGTTTTCAAGTAATTTGATGTTTGATTATGCTACTGTTCAGTTTAAATTTAATCAGTTTGCTTATTTAATTAAAGTCTGAAGGCGTTTTCCTCTGTATTACAATTGGCGCTTATTTAGGAAGTTTTTAGGCCGGGTGCATATTGGAGAAATGTAACATTTAAATAAAGTTCATTTTTTTTGTCAACTGTTAAAAAACATTTTTTAGTTTTTTGGATATCAATTTAATATTTATTTCAGCTCTTAGGCCCGGATTATTAGTGATCATTAGTGTGATACCTATGGTTGCCATGTTAGAAAAAAAAACCGGCCAAGTTTGCAATTATTTTAATGAAAATATAAATTTACTGAAATCGAACTATTTAGTTACTATTTCTTTATTGCAGGAGTTTAGCAGATAGGCTGTCGGCCCAATTGATGGAAAGCGGTTATTATCTCTTATGGACATTTGCAACACCAAAAGGTGCTACAAATGTGCTGTTGCTCTCTTAAGGGAGACTGGAACCTAGTCACTAATGCTGGAACACAACACAAGGTTGTTAGAGCAACATACTCTAGACTAGGGGTGGTCGCCATTCAGTCGAGCAAATACCCTACCACCTGGCTTTGGTTTGTTTTGTTGCTTCTTACGACAAGCCGCCCGGCCGCAGGAAATTGTATTCTTTCCTGGTCCTGCACGGATAAAACTAATGTATCGAAGACTAAATTAAGAGCCAATCTACTATTTCATATATTTGGTGCTCGATGCTTTAAAAGCTGTTGGTTTTTAATAAAGTTTTATTAGCTGAGATGATGAGAAGATGTTATCTTTGAATTCATTGCAACTAGCAGTTATATTAAAGATACCACACAATTCACTTTTTACCGTATTTACTGCGAGATACGACATTCATATTACCGAATTTGCTATAAAATCGAATAGTGTTTTATCCAGCTTACCAAGATTTTCTTGACCGGACAAACTTTAAGAAAACTGGAGGCCTGGCAACCTAGTCATACTGCGCTGTCAAAAAATATCGGCCTGTAATTATTTCTTTGTACTACTTGTGTTTCGTACGATGAAGATGAGAGATATAATGACTCACTTCCCCTTATGCCTGTCCCAGCCCTCCTATCTCTTCTCTCTATTTCATATTTATTCCACCCCTCCTTTACGATGCCCTCTATTCCGTGATAAAGGTGCCAACGCGTTGGCTTCGCTCCTGGTAGCAGCTCCTTGCAGACGTCGTCGACAATTCATCTTCAACTGTAATACAAATATTTGCAGCTTCGGGATTTTGTCTAGTAAGATTATTTAAATATGTGAGTTTTAAGATTAGTTGTAGGTATCTTAAAAAAACAGCAGTCATAAAAGATTGATGATATCAATTCATCTAAGTATAGTCATGTAAGTACTTGTCTAATAATCAAATGCTCTACAGCAAGTGAGCATGTGGGTAGTAGATTCTTTCCCATGGTTTTAGTAAGTACTTAATCGAGCTTGCACTACTGTTTCCTTTGTCTGCCGAACGGGAAATGCCCAACAAGTGGAGATTAGGGCAATGGTAGCGGTAAGAGCAGTGTGGGACGAGTGTTGTACTTACTAGTATTCACCAAGTAGTCACTATTTTCCTTTTTTCTACTGGCTGTTTTGGTGATGATTAGATAGTAAACAAGTGTGGTACGTCAAAGTAATGTGTATAGCATAATTTCGCATTACGTGTTACATTGCAAGTTATATTTCATCAATCTATACCTGGCTTTAGAGATATGATTTGAAATATATTGGAGATAGGGTGTTACGCTTTCGCGTCATGTAATCTTTGTTTAAATTACTTTACTATTTTTTTTTAATTTTATGAATATTTAATTTTAATGCTTTTTTATTGCAGGAGTGCAACAGACAGGCAGACGGCCCACTTGATGGAAAGTGGTTGCGGTGGCGCTGCTGCTCTCTTAAGGAAAACTGGCACCTGGTTCCTAATGCCGGAACACAATTCTAGGTTGTTATGGCGGGATACTCTAGCCAGGGGTGGTAGCTATCCAGTCGGGCAAATGCCCTACCACCTGATAGCTGCTATCGGCTAGTTTAATATTATATTTCATATCGGTATGGATTTTGTAATGTTTTTATTTTTATAATACTTAAAGATGTACGTATTTAAGAGATGGATACGTATTGTATAAGCCAGCTAATAAACGGTTGTTCATAAACAACCACAGCTAAGTTGTCCAATAGTTCGCTCGCTGGCTAATATTTGTCGAATAATACTGACAACTGATTATGGCTTAAGCGTCAACCATCGGCTGTCAGTTGGGGAGTTATTAGCCAAATAGCCATCACCTAATTTTTTTGCCTGTTATTGAAAAGTCGGTTGGTTAACCATCGATTATTCATACCTAAGGTATTCACATGTAGACGCAAAGATGTAAAAATGCTAAATTTACTTAGAAGTAGTTTTTCACTTGTAATTCCTATTTATGTCGCGGCGCTGGAATTAATGATAAGCGGACTGTGTCAAATTGTGTAAAAATGACGTATGGCACAATTTGGTAAGGGAAGGTAAGGGATTGATGGATATGAGTGATTCGGTACTCATAAGCACCTCTTTTTGCTTCTCTGACCACTAGTGTACTTGATGTATAGTTTATTATATTTAATGTATTTAATTGTTATATTACTTATAGTACTTATATTATTATTTATTTATAGCGTATATTGTTTATGTGATTGTTTTGATATAGGTTAAAGCGGGTTATTATATAGTACTTTATATTTATTTTATAGTATATACAGTGTAAACTCCATGTAACGTCACTCGATTTTATGACAAAGTCCCTTAAGGCTGCCTGTTTATTGAATAGGAGCGAGGCTGCGGAGCGGAGAAATAGAGAAATATTACCCAATAGGATTGCATAAAAATTGCGTCATTGGACATGCAACCAATCGTAATAGTTAATATTTCTCCGTTTCTCCACTCCGCAGCCTCGCCCCGCTTCAATGGACAGGCAGCCTAAGCGTCGAAATCACTTAGATTTGGTTGGTTTAGTTTGTCTTCTATATAATGCTACACTCTATACAGCATGGTCTGGGTGTTTGGGATCGGCCCCAGAGTATAGAGTAATACGCTGTATGTGACCCATAACACAAGCGTAACTTGCTTAACTTGGGGATATACAATATGTGTCTTTGTCTGTCGATTATTATAATTATTAAACCCAATCTCAATAACGACAACAATTAAGTAATAAAAAGTAAGTTTTAAGGCCAAAATTGATATAAATGGCGCAGCTGTGTACTTTCTTTAATCGCTTTATTATCCTAGCCCGCAATAAACTCTCGGCATTATGCATAATACCGAAATTTCTAAGTACTTTCTTTATCACCAAGATGCCTCAA
Source organism: Dendrolimus punctatus (assembly GCA_012273795.1). NCBI lineage: Eukaryota > Metazoa > Arthropoda > Insecta > Lepidoptera > Lasiocampidae > Dendrolimus > Dendrolimus punctatus. The sequence continues at coordinate 3,367,740 of CM022528.1, forward strand.
TATCGCAACACATGAATAAAATGAGTAAAAACAAAATTCGTCGTCGTCAGCCATTCACAGTCCACTGCTGGACGTAGGCCTCCCCAAGACGGCGCCACTCATACCTATCCGCTGCCTTTCTCATCCAGCGCCTACCGGCGACCTTGCGTAGGTCGTCGGTCTATCGGGCTGGAGGGCGTCCGACACTACGTTTACCGAGACGCGGTCTCCACTCCAGGACTCGTCTGCTCCAACGGCCATCGGTCCTGCGATAGACGTGACCGGCCCACTGCCACTTCAACTTGCTAATTTTGCGAGCTATGTCGGTTACTTTGGTTCTCTTACGGATATCCTCATTTCTAATTTGATCCATAAGAGAAACACCCAACATAGCTCGCTCCATAGCCCGTTGAGTGACTTGGAACTTGTGGACCAATCCTGCCGTCAGTGTCCACGTCTCGGCCCCGTAGGTCAGGAAAAACAAAATTACTGCTGCAAAAAAAAGACGTCAGACAAAAATATCAGACTTCTGTCCATTTAACGACAACGCCCTATAATGCATAGTCCCTTCAGTGCTGTTGTATAGAGTTTACTCTGTATATATGATTTTTTGACAATGACAGTGAATGATTTTTCGTGTGTGCGAAGAAAGAACACGTCATCGGTTTTAAATAGATAATTTAAATATTTTAAAGAAAATTATAGGCCGCAAGGTTACATGGTGGGACCAATCACTATAATTTTTCCGGAAAACTCTGGACGACAAGTATGCCGTAAAGAATTCTGTGCTCTGTCGTGTTATAATTTATTATTATGTAATTGTACGACTGTCGAAGCGGAAATCAATGACAACCATTACAACTCCATTAGCAGATAGCATCACTGGCGACATTGTATATAATATAAAGATGAATATTTCAACTTTCAACTGGAAGTGATACAGTCGAATTTATTTAAATATTCCTTAATTAAAATTTCTTTCACTCTATCACGCTACGTTATTAAATATTTTTAGAGTTCAAAATGGCTAGAATTTTGGCTGTTTTTGCCCTCCTAAAAATGGTATTTGTCGACGTAGTTATTTTCTAGAAGCTACTGGGTCTACATGAATGAAATATATGTCGCTATACTATGTTATTATCAAGTACCTTAATTATTTTGTTAAATCAATAGGTAGCATAAATTTGGTACCAAAAATCGAAAAAATATTTTAACCCATTCAAACTTATAAAAAAACTAGCGGTTCCGGCAGATGTCGTCTTGTCCGGAAAAGCATCAATCGATATGCCGACAGCAGCGCCACCTATCGGGTCCAATGGGGATTGTTCACAAAAAATCACCCTGTGATTTTTTATTTTTATTACGTAAAATAGGGTATTTTAAGATACTAATTTGAATATTTTAATCCCAATTGTGAACCAACCCAAAGACCTTCTTTGGCTCATGAAGAACAACTGCTAAAGATCATCACACGATCAAATGTATAGTTTACGATTCTATAAGGGACATGCAGACAGACATTCATTTTTATATATAAGAGAAGATCAAAGGAAGATTTAAAATATATCCGTGCAAGAACGGAGAAGGCATTCTAATTTCTTGCAGCTCAGTGGCTTGTCGTAAGAGGCGAGAAAACATCACATAGCCAGGCATTTGCCCGTCTGGATGGCTACCACCTCTGGTCTAACGTATGTCGCCATAACAACCTTGAGTTGTGTTCTGGCATTAGTGACCAGGTTCCAGTCTCTCTTAAGAGTGCAGCAGCGCATTTGTAGCACCTTTGGTGTTGCAAATGTCTATAGCCGATGGTAACAGCTTTCCATCAGGTGGGCCGTGTGCCTGTCTACTGAACTCCTGAAATAAAAAAAAGGTGCCTCGAGCGCGCTGCTTCTGGGCTGAACTCCCCCGTCCCACACTCGCTGAACAGTCATCTGCGGCTATTCAGCTGGATCCTGCACAAAATAAAACTGGACGGTCTGACTTCGATTTTGGTCCGATACAGTTTCTCAATCCGACTTTGGTCGGGTGCAAAAGTTGTACTAGCGACTTAGGGTGACGAAGGGTTGTGCGAGAACCATAAATTATATTTAAATGTACTTAATATTTAAATCGTATTCTAATAGAAGAAGTACACTCGGAATAAACACAGTTTATAATGCATGCTCTGATAATGGCTTTGGCGACCTGCGTTCCGATATTATTTATAGTAGGTATTAGTAGCCCAAATCACTTTCCATGATCTCAGCTATCTGTCTGGTTGCCAGTTTCGCAATAAAATAAATAACTGTTACTCATAATATTTTCTCAAGTTTTCGCGACCTGTATACATAATAAAACTACTTTTTAACGGTTTTTAGCGCGACAATTTATTTGATTTTGTTTTATCCGATGTTTCGGCCGCTTTTCAGTGGCCGTGGTCACGGACGACAAACATGAAATTGTCCAACAAAATCAAGTAAATTACCGCGCTTAAAGCCGTTTACGTAGTTTTATTATAACTGGTACTGGTAAAAATGGTCATATCTACAGAGATTTTCCATGTAATTTATTATGTTAACAACTTTGATAGACCTTTCCATATTCTCTAACTCTATGCAATTATTCCATGAGGCGTCCGAGCCAATTAGCCTTCATGTTGAGTCGGTGACATAACTGAGTTATATTCACGCCGCAACAAGGCAAATGGGAGGCAAAGTGCGTTCACTAAAATTGACAATTCTCGTCAATGGCACAAATCAAACTGATTTTTGATAACAGCACCTGCTTTGTGAAAGTCCAAACTGCTAATATATTATGAGGGTAATATATTATCAATCCGGAAAAACGGACAGTATACTCGACACATATATCCAAGACGGATTGGCAAGTCTGACACATCGGTTATTACGCCAGACATGTTTCATCTGGTGCTTTTTTTATTATCCATGTTTATGAATGATTTGAATTTCGGGAATTGCGGTATTCCCGGGACACAAAGTATCGCAGCTCTCATTTTAGTGAAAACTGTCGGAATAAGCTAATTTTTACGCACTCCAACAACTTTAAGCTGCTTCCAGGAAATTTTCTTCAGGATTACCAGGATAAAAAGTAGATATTAAGTCTAAGACTTCGCTGTGGATCACCGGAAACCGCATTGAAATCGTCCCAGTCATTTTTACTGTGTTCGATTTATTTGGTTCCATGTAAAACTTTAAATGTAATTTCTTATATAAAAATTTATCTAAAATTTCCAAATAGGAATCTAGAGAAATAAATTGGTTCCGACAGGTAAAAGAGAATTATATAAAAGTTGAAAAAACGGTACGAATGAAGTTGTGTGTGCAGCGAAAAGTTTTTGCCGAGTTAGCTGTTGGCACGGCGCGTACTGGGAACTGATGACTTACAAACAAACCCGCGGACAAACATTTATTGCCCGTGCTGGTAAGTTCAATATTAAACTTGCTCAGTTGCAATTTAGTTTTACTTTAGTTTTGAGTTATTTAGTTACCAATTTACATTTGAAGCGTAGTAAGTATTCATTGAAGCAACTTTTCTCGATATATTACGTATGTTTGATAAGTTAAAATTAAAATTTGATACTTAATACTCAATCATTTATTGCACAATTATAAACAGTTTTACATGTTCACAATAACCCTAGCAGGGTATAGCAATAGATACTGTGCGGAGCGGATCGATCTATTTCACGTACTGAAAAATGTCATATCTATTTTATATCATCTTTAAAAAAATCGTTTATATTGTAGTAGCATTTTATTATTAATATATTTTTAAGTTCTTTTAAAAAGATGTCGTCTTTAGTGTTTTTTAATTTAGCAGGCAATTTATTATATATTTTAATGGCCATTGCGTTCGGGCCACAGCTGTGCATATTAAGTTTGGAGTTTGGTAGAATTAAATTATTTTTATAAGTAGGTCTAATTGCATAGTCGCGCATGTCATTTAATTTGATAAAATATTGATGATATTTTCTAATGAATTTACACTGTTCTAGTATGTATATAGACGTTATTGTTAGTGTTTTATGTTTGATAAAGTAGGGCTTGTGAAAATGTGGTATCGTTATGTCAGGAAGTTTTATATTTTCAAGTATGCGGATACATTTTTTTTGAGCGATAAACAGTTCTCCAACATCTACGCTGTTTCCCCAAAGTATGATGCCGTAGCTGAGCCACGAGAACGCGTATGCGTAATATGCTGTTAAGGCCGTGTCTAGATTGGTTGCTCGTCGTAGTTCTCTAAGTGCATATGTGAAACTAGATAATTTAGTTTTTACTTTTTTTATGTGGCTTTTCCAATTTACATGCGTATCGATATCTATGCCTAATAAGGTTGTCACGTCAATATTATCCAATTTGCTACCATTATATGAAAAATTTATGTCCATAATAAAAATATATTGCCATTAAATAAAGGATCTGTTTTGCGTTTTTTTAGTAGATTCGAATATTGGTAGTTGACCATAAATTACGAGTGTTCTTCATAGATAGATTTTCATATTATATTTTCATATACATACCGCCGCGAGCAAACTGTTTCCATGCCCGGCTGGACCGGTGTATACTGTAACGACTAACCTCGACTGTACAGGCCTTTACAGTACCTTAAGTTAATTGTACACCGACAGTATTTGACTAGGGTTTGCTCGCGATTTCGTCCACGTTGGACGGAATAAGCTAATGTACAGGTGCCCTAAAAACTCTAATCCACTCCAGGAAATATCCCGGAGGATGCATGAGATATAAAGTAACGCAGATTTTAAGTCCGAGAATTTTCTGTCGATCAGCGAAAACCGCATCGAAATCAGCCAAGTGGTTTTTACGGAGAACTCCAATAAATAGACAAACAAAAAATCAAAAAACAAAGACTACACTCTGGCAATTTTTTAATATTATAGATAGACAGGCTTTTTTTGTCACTTCTTTCTTGGGGGCACGCTAATTCTCCAAAGTTGTAAGTCTATAATTTTTTGTATGTTGCTCAATTGTAAAAAAACTATCATAAATCCTCTGTAAAGGTTATCAAAATTGTTTTTTTTTGGAATTTCTTTGAAGGGCACTGTGTGCGTCCGCGTGTTCCCATAAAAAAGCCATGTACTTTATATGTAGTATGTACATATTTATTTACATTTCGATTCATAAATTTGTTGTGAAGTTATAAAAAAATTAGGCTTTCGTATTGTTATATGCCGACAAAAAGTGGATGCACACCTGCCTGCCATAAACCTGGTTTATTACCTGTCTCTCATTTGGACTTCTTTTGTTTACTTCGTGTTTAAATTTGCAATTAAACGATAGCTATTGTTATTGTACTTGATTATGGCCGCAGGTGTGCAGATTACGGTTTCTCGGATTGATTGTTGTATTGTATGTACAGTTTAGTATAAACGATGCCCGAAGGGGGGGGGGAGTCAATCGAGGATTACGATACGAGCAAGACGTACATGCGATGAGCAGTTTACTGACGGAGTTTACGCGTGTTATTGAATCGTGCAGTTTATACTGGTCACAACCCGTTATATTTGTACCTGTGATATACGTATTTGTATAGTTATAATAAATTCTATAGTAATTCCAATGGTATTTTAATTCGGGTCCCGCACTCGTAACAGTATATACGATAAGTATATGGCATCGCCACGCCGCCATTGCAAGCATATAACAACTCCGTAACATATACAACAAAACCAATATTATTCATTACTAATGCCCTTATTTTCCTGGTATTAGGGCCATAATTCAATATCAGAAGGGCCTCTCAGGCGAAGCTGCTATCTATCACGATTATGTCTACTCATTCCAGAGATCATGTAGGGCAGAACGACATAACGATAATATATATTTTCTATGTGCTTATATGATATAAGCCCCCATTTATTTACGTCCGCAATTCTTGAGTACTTCCGACACAGCCAAAAACACGTAGATATTATAATTTGGAGAAACTAACTCTCTTCTTTTACCTTATTCTAATTATTTGAGGGCTACAATGTGTCTTTAGCTTCCATACTCCTCTGTTCCTTTTTCATTTTTTTTATTGCAGGAGTTCAGGAGACAGGCAGTCGGCCCACTTGATGGAAAGCGGTTACCATCGCAGGTGTTACAAATGCGCTGCTGCTCTCTTAAAGGAGACTGGAACCTGGTCACTAATGCCGGAACACAACTCAAGGTTGTTATGGCGACATATTTTAGACCAGGGGTTGTATCCATGCAGTCGGGTAAATGCCCTATCACCTGGGATTCAGACATACATCTTCTCTCACACCAGAAATCTTTCATCTATTTCGATCTACCATTACATTTATACCCATCAATCCTGTAGTTTAACATTCTTTTTGTCACGTGACTTTCAACCCCCCTCATGACATGCTCATGCCACCTTAATCTTTTTCCTCTCAATTTTTCAGTCACGAGTGCAACTTTCAAAAATTCCATTGTGAACTCATTTCTCACCTTGTCCATTCTTGTGACACCACACATCTGTCTCAACATTCTTATCTAGCTAAGTGCAGACGTTTGTGGTCTATCTGTAACACATATTATAGTTAAATTCTAGAACAATTTACATAAAGGTGGAGCTTCATCTGCGTAAGAGCTAAGGATGTAGACCGTATCACGCAGATGCGGCGACGGGCTTAGTACGTTATTGAGATACGACATTGTTAATGATGTAACATATTGACAGATACGTATGTACTCATTTTTTATCCATCTCGACATTCTCATCTCAGCTGAGCGGAGACGTTTGTGGTTTATCATTTTAGAAGCCCCTTTAGCTAGAGGAAATAATGATTACTGGCAAAATGGAAGGAAAGATGTCGAGACCGTACTGTAATGCATTATTCCCACCAGGACCCTGTCGACAAATGACATTAGCGCTAAATTAATAGAATAGAAAATTTATGGGAATGACATATCGTTCGCTAAGTATTATGTCACTCCCGTAAATTTTCATTCTATTCGTAACACTACGTTCACACTGAGGTAGGGTTTTGCTGGATCGGGTTTTTACCGTATACGTATACGGCAGAACCGAATGGTGTGAAATCATGTGAATATGCCACCCGATTTCTTATGAAAACGCTCAGTCTCTTACTACCATTCGAAAGTATACAACTGCATTACCGCGTGCGCGCTCACCATCCAGCTTGCCGTACTTGGTTTTTTGCGGCATTCGCTGAAAAACCAAATCTACTCTTGTGTGAATGCCACGGAACCGTACAGTATTTGGCCGTATGAACGAATCAGATTGCAGGCGCAAAATTGGATGTTAAGTTTTGCCCGTTTCAATAATTTGCCGGATCTTAAAATAGAATGCACATATAAATGATATCACGACCAAAGCGTATGCTACGAAAAGAAGATCTCGAATTAATGTTTCCGTGTGAACGTAGCGTTAAGCGCTAATGCCACTTGTAAACAGGCTTTATCTGCATCCCATTAAACGACTCCGTCCTATAAAAAAAGAACTGCATATTGCCGCTAATCGTCACCGATGTCAAAAACTTGTAACTTGTAAAAGAAAAAGTAGTGGGGAAAGATAACGAGGCTCAGAAATGGGGAATACGACTCGGAAATAAGGAGAGATGGAACATAGAATCTTAATTCTCTAAAAGTTTACATACGTCGTTATCGTCAGGCTATCGCTGTCTATTGATCTACAAAGATACATTTGTGCCACATATCCTGGTCCTCCTCTTGTCTTATTCAATTTAGGCTCTCACGTCAAGATAGAGTAACAAACAGATTGATAAGTATCTGTAATACCTACATGTAGGAACGGAGAAAGAATACTTATTCCTTCGGCCGGGTAGCCTGTCGTAAGAGGCTACAAAACAATCCACAGCCAGGTCCCACCATTGCCTGTATGGATGGTCACCACCCCTGGTCTAGAGTATACTGCCATAACAACCTTGAGTTGTTTTCCATTGAAATGCATTAGTGCCTAGATTCCGGTCCACCGTCGAAGTCGGAAGCACATTGGTATTGCAAATGTCTTGGCCTTTGGTGCTGCAATCCTCTATATAGTATAACCCTCTTCTTCATAATAGTTAGATGAGGTTTGTGGGCTCGTTGAAACAGGATTCTAGCTAAAGCTAATTCTAGCTAAATTCTAGATAAAGCGAGACAATATAATATTTAAATAAAGTAGATTAAGTGCTTGTCAGTCTGAGCACAGTGAAGTGTTCTATAGCGATGACAAACGTCCCCTGACCAAAAAAATTACATGTTTCCGGTAGACCTTCGCTTTCGATATTTAAAAAACCGGATATATAAAAAAACATTTGAATTTGGTTCCGTGTCAATAGTCGGCCATTTTGTTAAAGCGCTCATTTGCTGACGACGGTTCATTTCACTTTGATGGCCTTGCAATAATATTAAAGCAGTTCACCATTCGCACAAATGTTAGAAGAAAATTACACGGCAGGCATTAAGGTCGTCAATGTTTAGTGTTTGTTTCTAAAAAGACTAATAAGATTTGGGCAGCGAATGTGATTATTTTTTTCCATTTAATTCTTTAATTTTTAGCGTGCGTTTCTCAAAGGATGCCATTTTATTTTTTTAATATGTTGGGAGGCTTGGGTTCAAGTTTGTCCCCCGGCCGCCATTTTGGAAAAAGAGGTACAATGGGTTTTCGCGCTATATCTCGTAAACTAGAAAACGTACAGAAATGTTTACAAGACATTATTTATAGCAAATTAAATTATCTACAACTTTATTCTTAGATGATAAGAAGTATATTATGAAATTGAGAATAAAAAAGTTGTAAACAAAAATAACTGAAAATTTTTGATCTAATTTTCTTTTAAGCGTTTTTTAACTTTATGTCTGGTAATTTTACAATAACATGACGTTAGACCAATGTTACAGAGGGATTTTAAACAAGTAATTCATTTGATTTCATCAATTTATCGGGGTTTTACAGAGCTCTGTAGTTGACCCCACCACATCGACTAACGAATACGCATACTTCAGTTCAGTAACTTTCAGTCTTCAATAACTTCATTCAACCTTCAATCAAGTAACTTCAACTTTTAATAACTTCAAGATTCTACTACCTTCCGTCAAGTCTCAAAAATGAACTTCAAGATTTCACTTCAACCTCGCCTCCAACTCCATACTTCAATTCAACCTCAACTTCAAGCACCATCAATAACACACTCCCTGCATATCGTAGACACCGAGTATATCCACCATACCCCTAAATACAAATAAAAAAAGATATAACAAGTTTACTAATTTGACGTTTATTGTACGAAGAATTTTGTTAAAGAAAATAAAAATATTTTTTTAATACTATCTTGGGTTGTCTGGAAAAGATCGCTTTTTATCGATAAGACCGCCCTTTGTACATCTAATATATAAAATTCTCGTGTCACAGTTTTCGTTGCCATACTCCTCCGAAACGGCTTGACCGATTTTGATGAAATTTTTTGTGCTTATCCGGTATCTATGAGAATCGGCCAACATCTATTTTTCATCCCCCTAAATGTTAGGGGTAGTCCACCCCTAATTTTTTTATTTATTTTTTAGACAAAATTTTTAATTTCTATTTTTTTATGATACAGCATTAAAAGATACATACAACCCTAAATTTTCAACCCTCTACAATCAACCCCTATTTTTTACCGGGCAGGACGACGTCTGCCGGGACAGCTAGTAAGTAGATATAATTTTAGTCTTTAAGTTCATGTTTGTATTGGTGTACAATAAAGTGTTATCTATCTATCTATTTATCTACTATCTTAAAAATGATTAGTAGGTAGATAACTTCGTGAGCCCTCCGAAAGCACCGCTTTTTCCTAGTTTAATTTGCTTTCTAGGTTACACGTTATCAGCTATCTGTCAGAGGAAGGCCCGTCAAAATCGCTTTTAATCCCATATATACTTACATATGCATTAATAAAATGCTTTTATTTTGACAATACAAACAGACACTTTATTTATTTATTTGTATATATAGACTGCTAACCATTGTCAGTATTTCTTACAGTACAAAAATTGTATAAATGACCATAGAAATAGAAACGACAGAGATAATTATAATAGAGAAGATATTAAAAACTTCGTTTAAAAAAACCGACTTCAAATTAGCTTAGTAATTTTCAAAATATAGTTATTTTTATGTTTTACTTTGCGCCGACTTCAAGATGTTTTAGATAATATATATTAATAATAATAGCTTTAGAAATAAGTTATTTTATACATTTTAGTTTTTTAGTTTTTGAAGTTGGTTTTTTTAAACGAAGTTTTTAAATTTTATTTGTTACTTTTTAGTGTCTAGCTATGTATGGGTGGACCTAGGAATGGTGCCGCGCTTCTTAAAAAATATAGGTCCCAAGAACCGGGAACAAAAAAATGTTCGTAAAATGAAAACTAGTGGGCCAAACTATGTCAAATTTTTAGGGGACCAATTGGAAGCTATTCCGCGTCGAACAAAAAAAGAATCACGTAAATCGGATCATAAATCACAGAGTCAACAAAAAAAAGATTCCGACGAATTGAGAACCTCCTCCTTTTTTCGAAGTCGGTTAATAAATAACGAAACAAAACATTGATATTTATGCCAATTTGTGCAAAAGCCAATTCCAAGTTGAACATCGCTTCCCTTTATAACTCTGTCAAAGGAACTAATTTAACAAGGAAATCTACTTCTCTTCAGTTAAATTGAACGTGCATTTTTAATAGGATGCAACTTAGATTGCACGGTCACAACTCACAAGGCAATCAAAAAACTACTTTTTTGTAGTAGGTTATTTTTATTTATTTTCTCATCAAACAGATATATACATTTCAAACATTGATTAAAAGTTAAATACATTAAATTAGTTTTTTATAATCTAACAGTACCTAAAAATTCGAAAAAAATCGAGATCTTTCAAGGCGATTGAAAGAAGTTTCGCGTGACGTGTATTTAGGGCAACGGATTAGCGTTGCCTTGTAACGTGGCAATGTTCTAGCATTATGGGATGCTCCCCACGGATAGCGATCTGGACTAAAACTTTTCTGTATATTGTTACACGCCGATAAAAGCAAATGCACAAATGCAGTTTATTACCTTTCGACACTTGGACTTCTTTTGCTTACTTTGTGTTTAAAACTTGTAATTAGAAAAACATTATATTGTGTGTTGTAATCGTTTATGATGGTCATTAACCGGGTGTGATGAATTATGTATGCACTAGTGATAACTAGTGCATACATAATTGATCTTGATATTTGGCGCGCTTAATAATTCCGCACCTACTTCGGTCAAGTTGGGTCCGAAATGAATCACTCGAGCTACGTCTAGTTAATTGATTCACACGGTCTATGATTGATTGGATTTCTAAATGATTTGTACTGACGTGGTTTGGTAGCGTATAGGTATTAATGGACGGAGAATATTGTTTCATAATATTAAGGAGTATGGATCCTGGACCATAACTATGCTATTGTAATAGCAGATTTGGGGCTCAGGGGTCCATTAGTGTCAGAATGCTTACTTGCTGGCAACATTATGGTACTATAACGGTTGCTTTTATAATAAAAAACAGTTTTTATGTACCTACCTAATTTAAAGCCTATAACATGAATTATAAAAATACACAAATAGCTATGTCTGATAAACACAATATAATCTTCATAATAAGTCTTCATCCGTGCCGGAACGGAGAAAGAATACAATTTCTTGCGGCCGGGCGGCTTGTCGTAAGAGGCGACAAAATAACCCACAGCCAGGTGGTAGTGCATTTGCCCGAATGGATGGCTACCACCTCTGGTCTAGATTATGCCGTCATAACAACCTTCAGTTGTGTTCCGGCATTAGTGACAAGGTTCCAGTTTCCCTTAAGAGAACAGCAGCGCATTTGCAGTATCTTTGGTAGTGCAAACGTCCATAGCAGATGGTAGCCGTTTTCCGCTTTGTGGGCCGTCTGTCTGTCTGCTGAATTGCTATGTATCTATTTATATATTTAATTCGTAAATTAGTTTGAGTATTGCTATGCGTTTTCCTGCACCACCTACTTACATCGCCTGATTCAAATTTCTTTGATTTAGGTTGCCTGGAAGAGATCGTTTTTATCGCGATAAGGCTGCTTATTGTATTGTCTGGAAAATATTGTAAATATGGTCGGTTTTGTAATTGAATAATTGGTGTGCAATAAAGTGTTATCTCTCTCTCAAAATACATCTCGTTTTTGAGGAAGCAACGATCAAAATTTTCACTAATACGGAACCCTCTTGCACTGGGTGTGACTTGAATGGGCCTTTTTCTTTCTATCTAAGATTTTTCCATATCGATGTGTGGGAAATGTGAAAAATCGGCAGTCTTAACCGAAAATAGTTTTGGCTGTATAGCTATTTGCATTGAAATGTGGGAATTTCTTTGGGTTATGTTATGATAAATAGGAAACATAAGTTTGCGAAAACGTATTTCAAATGTCAGATGTGTCTTGGTTTGTTTTTGTTATGTTAAACATACACACACATGCATACACTTGTAATGAAATAAATATAGTGTTTATGGGCAATAGTCAAGCATACCTTCTGCCTCAAAATGCGACAAAGGAGGAGTTGGTATTTATTGGACACTTTATTATTATGAATAATTATATCTATCATAGTATAACTTCTTTCATTTTAATATTATATAAAATTATAAGAGCTAGGCATGTTTGCTGAAGAGTTTCTTGCGCCGCTTCTTTTCTTTAAGCCAAAACATATAGCGAAGCATAACATGTGCTAAATTAGATTAGGCTCCAATAGAGTAAATAATAACCATAAACAAAATTTAAACTAAATAATTAAACTGAACAAGTTGGCGGTAGGCTAAATAAAACTTTAATAATACGTGTTGACACTTAACATCTTTGTTTTCTGTGATCATGGCCACTAAAAAGTGGCCGAAACGTCGGAATAACAAAAATCTAATTAATTACCGCGCTCAAAACCGTTAAGACGGTAGTTTTATTATGTATAGAAGTCGCGAAAACTCAAGAAAATATTAATTATCTATCATAGTATTTTAGGTCAGATTTTAATTACCCAATAATCTTATTTCTTAGATTACATTCTAATTCTCATGTTGTATCGTAAGATATAGCATAATAAAAAACTGGAACAACAATAATTACTTGAAACATTTCATTGGAAATACTTATTAATTCAAAAACAACTGAAAAGACCTTCCTAGAACTAATATTCATTCGAAACAAGCACGAGATAAAAGCTATAAGATTCCCAGAAACAAAAAAATGTTTTTCTTCTCATTTTCAATACATTAAAATCTATGGCAAGATTATCTTCTCGAGCATAAATTTATAATCAACCGTATTGCCCGTGTGTTATAGCTCAAATTTATATACTATCTCAACCTTTATTGTATGTATCTCAAAGGAATAATATTTAAAACTAAAAGGAGGACCTAATTATTCACTTAGTGCTCCGACGTTCGTCTTCAAAGGCGGTTTAACAGTCGTTAGACTATAAAAACAAGAGACATGAGACTTCTAATTAGAATATTGAGCTGCCTGCAATTTCTTGTTTCTTATTCGAAACGGCATTTTTAATGCTTCTTTTTGAAGTGAAACTTCTTTAGAATCGTGGTGATTTGAAACTTGATGAAACGAAACGTTGACACTAAAAAGAGACAAACACGCAATTCTATGGGACTAAGGCTGTGAGAGAATGAGATACGAGATTTCCATTGTACAGCACAAATTACAGTCAATAAGACCGATGATTAGACATAGGTCCAATTTGGACCGAAATGAAACGGTTAATATTTTTAGACTAAAACAATAAAAAGTTGAAAGTGATATACTTAAGAAGTTTATTTTCAATTATAATATGTTGACAAATAAAGGAATTATTTTACAATAATAAAATGGTCCCAGATGTAAGAACAGCGCTAGTAGTCCTTGTTGGTTAGCATTATGGGGTATTATGGGTCCAATTTAGGACTTATTTTGTTTCTTTTTCTATTTTTATTAACTTAGTTTTAGTCCTAAAGAAACATTTTTCTTGCTTTCTAAAAATGAGAGAAAACGTATGTGTGAGTATTAGGGTGGTCGTTAAAAATTAAATTTCTTGCGACGCCCCCTAAAAAGCTTCCTTTTAATGAAAAAACACTGGGATTTTTTTATAATTTTTTCAAGTCAAGACAACACGTGCCTCAAGACGATTCAAGTTAATTTTTGGGTAATATCATGTTTTTTCAGGAAACTTCTTCATACTTAGAAGTAATAATTATTTTAAGATTGGAAAAGTTTTAACAATGAAATACCTTCCGTATTATCATTCTCAGTGATGAATTTCAAATTATAGTTTCAGAAAAAGTTTAAAATTCTTCGTGATTCAAGCTTATCCTTCAATTTTTCTTATATTGAATCGTCTTGAGGCACGTGATGTCTTGACTTGAAAAAATTATAAAAAAAATCCCAGTGTTTTTTCATTAAAAGGAATCTTTTTAGGGGGCGTCGCAAGCAATTTAATTTTTAACGACCACCCTAGTGAGTATATTGTCTGAAGTTTTACTTCCACTGCGTGTGAATTGTACACACACACATTTTTTTAACTTTGCTTTTTGAACATTTATTTCGAAGATTAGTGATGCACTTCTCTCCTATTTAGTTAAAATATCTAATGTTGTAATGTTGATAAAAGATGGATGAGATGTCTAATTCTAATGCTTATTGTAACTTAAACTTTTTTTTAATTCTCATTTTTAGGGGTTTAACTACTTGGGAACGTCAACGTCATTGTACCCTTTTTTTGATGCAGAGGAATGTTCTGAGGGATGTGTGGGACTTCTGATCGACTGTATGCCCACCGTAGTCTCCGAGTGGAGGGATGGGGGATAGTCGGCTGTCAGACTACCCAATAAACCTAAACTACGCTGTGGAACAAGAATTCGACCATAAGTACTACATCTGTGACACCCCTACACTTGGCCTTCACGTAGGGCACCCCGAGGGAAGGGTCTTTACCAACAGGGGGAGAAGTCTACGGGATCACCCACTAGTCCACATGGCCCTCCTCTGTGATGGGCTAGGGGAGGAGCTACGCGTAGCGGTGCCTACGATCCCGTAGCCGCTACGCGCGTCTGCGTAGGCGATCTACCTCCCTTTCCCTCTATGCCGCCTCCTTCTTGGTCCTGACTGATACGCAAAAGGAGGCGACGGCTGACCACTATTGTTTACTCCGGAACATGGCAACCCCATCGTACCCTGATCTAATTTACAATTTTAACTTCGGTTATGTTATTTTATATTTAACTAGCTGTCCTGCAGACGTCGTCCTGCCCGGTAAAAATAGGGGTTTGTCGCAGAGGGTTAATAATTTAGGGTTGTATGTATTTTTGTATGTTGTATCATAAAAAAATAGAAATTAAAAATTTTGTCTAAAAAATAAATAAAAAATTTAGGGGTGGACTGCCCCTAATATTTAGGGGGATAAAAAATAGATGTTGGCCGATTCTCATAGATACCGGATAAGCACAAAAAATTTCATCAAAATCGGTCAAGCCGTTTCGGAGGAGTATGGCAACGAAAACTGTGACACGAGAATTTTATATATTAGATATACATATGTATATTATTTTATAACAACTTTGTATTTAATTATATTATATATTATTATATATAGTTATTATGTATTTATCAATACAATACGCGGTTCTGGTACCTACGCTCACGTATGGAAGCGAGAGTTTTTATCCGTGCAGGAACGGAGAAAGAATACAATTTCCTGCGGCCGGGTGGCCTGTCGTAAGAGGCGACAAAACAACCCACAGCCTGGTGGTAGGGCATATGCCCGACTGGATGGCTACCACCCCTGGTCTAAGGTATGTCGCCATAACAACCTTGAGTTGTGTTCCGGCATTAGTGACCAGGTTCCAGTCTCCCTTAAGAGGGCAGCAGCGCATTTGTAGCACCTTTGGTGTTGCAAATGTCCATAGGCGATGGTAACCGCTCTCCATCAAGTGGGCCGTCTGCCTGTCTGCTGACCTCCTGCAATAAAAAAAAAAAAAAAAGTTGGGTATGGAATAGAGAGCATGAAAGTAGAGTAAACACGGTCGAGATGCGAGCACTGCGCAAAATCTGCGGAGTGACGCTCGCGGACCGCGTTCGTAATACCGAAGTAAGAAAGAGAGTTGGTCTGAAAGAGAGTGTCGGGGTGAAGGTAAGGAAAGGAATGCTCCGGTGGCTCGGGCATGTGGAAAGAATGTATGATAAAAGAATGACTAAACAGATATACAATGCAAAAGTGGATGGATGCAGAAGTCGCAGAAGGCCACGACACACCTTCCATGATCAAATTGATCATGTGTTAGCAGAAGATGATATTAGGAGCCTTAAGAACAGACGAGCGTGCATGACAAGAGCTATGAATGTCAAAGAAGCAAGTGAGGTGTGTAAGAATGGGCCTGTGTGGCGCTCTGTTGTTCGTGCCTACCCCGCAAGGGACCTGGCGTGAAGTTATGTTTGTATGTATGTATGTATCAATACAACGGAACGTAGATTTATGTGTGCAACATAAATTAAATATATGTGTATATTTACTTTTACCAAACAAATAATCTTGCTGTCTTTGTATTCTTTACATATACTGTATAATTGGTGATGTACGATCCCATTTTTTGTGTGCTTACAAATTATTTCAAACGTCATTCGAAACAAATATCTATATCATTGATATTTTTAACTGGTTTACGGTGAATTTACTTTGCCGTAACACAGTTTAGAACCAGTACGGGGCGTAATGATTGTCGCATAACGTTAAATAAAACTTTTGTATATTGTACTTGTTCAGCTTATAGCTGGAGAGCAATAAGTTGTTTAATTCTTTTTTATATATGGAAGAATGATTTAAGTGAGTTATTGTTTTATAGTGTTATATATATATATATATATATATATATATATATATATATACAGAACGGCCTCGTTCTCACGACATCTTTAGTTATTGCAGGTTTAGTGGGCGTCACCAGGATAAAATGCGAGCATAAAACACAATAGCCACGGTTTATACACTTTTAATTTAGATTTGATCAACATTATGACATAGTTCAGACCGAGCAGCGGGTTCAGGGCACCCGCTCATACTTCCAACTTCAATACTTTCTTTAAAATACTCCATGGTCCAACTCGACCTATTGCCATCAACCGAATGTGCCACAAAAACTCCTCCGTCTACCGAAGTAGATACTACCAAAGTGTAGAGGGCGCGTCTGACCCCGCTCTAGACATGCTCTGCTCTCATTGGTCGTTTATTAAATTACAATATTCATAACTTTTATTAGGTTAGAACGATATTTAAGTTATAGAAACATTTAATAAATCAAATTAAATTAAATTAAGAATTTTAGAAGTAATTAAAATGTAAACAAATGATATTGTGCGTTATACATCCAGTCAACAATACGTCCATTTAAAGCTTCCCTCCGACATATATATATATATATATATATATATTTTTGACTTTTGTTTGTCCTTCAATAACGCCGTCCCATCGTTTCTTTGCATGCCATATTCGACAGATGTTGCGTTACATACTCGCGATGCTCAATACAGGAAAAGCCTTGATCTGTGTATTATAATTATCTGCACAACGGGGGTTTGGACTTTCGCGGAACTATTTGGATTGGTATTAAAGTTCATCCTTTATTTCTATATACTAAAACGCTCAGCTAACCAAATGCTTACGGCGTCTGGAGAGAACTCCCTGTTTTCCTTCTGCGCTGTAACACGGAGTTGCTTAAGAAGCGTATCATAAAATTTCTTCGAGGCTCCCTGATCAGACTTGTCTTGTAAACGGCTTTTCAATCTTATGGCCGGTTAGATTCAAGACGCGGACGTTCGTTCGCGTGGAGTAGTTTTTAAAAAAGTAAGTTAAAAAACCCCCTCGATTTTGATACATTCTTCATTGGTGTCCCGCTCCTATTGCTCTTAGCGTGATGAAATATATCCTATAATCTTGCTCGGTAAATGGCCTATCTAACACTGAAAAAAATTCAAATCAGACCAGAAGTTCCTAAGATAGCGCGTTCAAGCAGACAAACAAAGTAACAAACTTATTAGCTTTATGTAATATACATATAAGATAAAACTCTCACGTTGAAGAGAACTTACTTTCAGTCTGTTATAAGCTGTTTAAGTAATTAAAGTTTTTAACTATACCACGGGAACACTTTAATTTTTCGGGATGAAATAATCCTACATGTTGACCAGAGATATAAGCTATCACCATATAAAATTTCATGTGAATCAGTCAAGTCGTTTTGGAGATTAGCCGGTACAAACAGACAGACAAACAGAGAAACAAAAAAATTGAAAATAAATCTAAATAAGTTCTATTGCACTTTTTACATCCCCCTGACTCGGTTTTTAGCATTTTTTTTCATTGTACAGAAATTTGACCTCTACAAATTTATTATACGTATAGATTACTGAAAGATACTTGTAGCGGTCGTATGCCGGAAGATTTGCAACGTATTAACTAATCTCATATTATTTACAATAGCGATAAATATGTTTTGGTATCATTGTTTGTCTATCAATGTGACTTAAATTCGATAACGGATTAGGAATTGAACACTACTAAGACTTAACACATTGTTACAACTCAGGTCCCGACAAATATATAAAAAGGCACATTTATTACCCGTCGGCCGTCGGTATTATTTGAACCAATACCATTGAAATTCTTTTATGGTAATCTTCTTTTGTTAACTTATTCACATACGGCCTATTGTTGTATTGTAATCATTACCCAGGTGTTACGGATTTAAGTACAAGTTGATACTATGAAATTCGGTCCACGCTGCCGTGCGGACATATAGCATTTGTGCAGTATAAAGCAATTGCTCGATTGAGGGAGAAGTGAACCGAGCGAGAACTACCAGCGAAGTGAGATGTGTGTACTATAATCAGCAATCTAATAAGTGACGGACTTTGCGCGTTTTATTGAATTGCGACCTTTTTCATTACGTTTAGACTTGTTGTGTTCGGTTATATTTATAACCAGCAAAGCAATATGCTGAGTGCAAACCTTGTTTCCTGAAGATGCGGCGTACAGATTTTCAAAGTATGCTCTGTGTATAAAAATGTATAAAAAATGTAATTGCGTCGATATTTTTACAAATAACGTTTCTTCTTGTACCTGTGTTATACGTGTTTATATAGTTCTAATAAACTCTATAATAATTCCAACGGCATTTTAATTCGAGTGCCTCGCACTCGTAATACTATGAAAGTCGTGGTAGTGTAATGGCTAGTGCACTCGCATGCACCGCTTAGGCAATTTTCTGACCTAGCATGCATATTCCTATACTTACCAAGTGCTGACAACTGTGAAGGAAAAACATCGTACCTTTTGCACTCTTAATTTAATCGCCAAAACATAAGATACCATTTTTATAGAGCAACTAGCTGTCCCGGCAGACGTCGTCCTGCCCGGTAAAAAATAGGGGTTGATCGTAGAGGGTTGAAAATCTAGGGTTGTATGTATTTTTGTATGTTGTATCATAAAAAAAAAGAAATTAAAAATTTTGTCTAAAAAATAAATAAAATTTTTTTGGCGTGGACTACCCCTAACATTTAGGGGGATGAAAAATAGATGTTGGCTGATTCTTATAGATACCGGATAAGCACAAAAAATTTCATCAAAATCGGTCAAGCCGTTTCGGAGGAGTATGGCAACGAAAACTGTGACACGAGAATTTTATATATTAGATTAATTTCCTACAAAACATGTATTGTGCATTTTATATAATAGTCATTTACTGTCGAGTTATAAAATTCATAAATGTAAATGAAATTTGTCTTAAAATAATCAAACTTAAATCTTCAATATCATTCAAATGGTGAGGTTTACGAAAAAAATATAGGTTACCTTTTTAACCGACTTTAAAAAAAGGAGGAAGTTCTCAATTCATCGGAATCTTTTTTTTATAGAGCATTAACTTTCTTACACAATTTTTCGAAAACATGTTTCTGTACAGGCAATAGTTAATGATAAGGTATGATTTTTTCTATTGGACTAAGAAAAAACAAAAAACTGCGATGCGAAAGATCTTCGTGTTAAAATTAAGAACTCATATTTGGTGAGAATTTTTTTAAGGTGCCTAACAACCCATTTTTCCGTATCACTTTAAAATAATGTTTTTTTTGACCCACCCTAATATATATATATACTCAGACATGTGTCAATATCCCTAAGCGATTCTCCTAAAGTGGATGTTTAAGGCCTGCTGAACTAAAATGATTGGATGTAATGTAGCGTGTAGCAATTGACGTAAAGCTGTTTTGAAAACTCATTTCTTGATATCTTTTTCGTATGGCATGTTCTGTATTGTTTAATTTTTAATCTATTATCACAACGGTAGCGATATCTAAAGTAAATAATACGCTTGCTTTTATTGCCTAATAAATATGTTTATTAAATTAGAAGATAAGAAGCACTCTAAAGATAAAGTTTTACATAGATACATACATAACTTCACGCCAGGTCCCTTGCGGGGTAGGCACGAACAATAGAGCGCCATTTAGGCTTATTCTTACACACCTCACTTGCTTCTTTGACATTCATAGTTCTTGTCATGCACGCTCGTCTGTTCTTAAGGCTCCTGACATCACCTTCTGCTAGTACACGATCGATTTGATCATGGAAGGTGTGTCGTGGCCTTCCGCGACTTCTGTATCCATCCACTTTTGCATTGTATATCTGTTTAGTCATTCTTTCATCATACATTCTTTCCACATGCCCGAACCACCGGAGCATTCCTTTCCTTACCTTCACTCCGACACTCTCTTTCAGACCAACTCTCTTTCTTACTTCGGTATTACGAAATGAATATAAAGTTTTATATTAATTTAATAATTTATTGATTGATTAAATAATGTAATTATGGCCAGGCACCATTACAATCGCCTGTATTGTACGTCCGAAAGGACAAACTGTCGTTCCAACAAGAAACTCGAACAACTTTGTAATTTTATGACTGTGACAGTTTATACAATAAATGTTTATTCTATTCTATTCTTATCGGCTACTATTCCAGCAATAAACACTTCATATTCGTATATAAGGAAAGCTATGCAAAATTGTGACAGCGATTCTGGTGGAGCGCGCTCCAAGCCTAAGCCTTTACCGGCCTACCTCGCTATAATGCAGACGCTTCAGGTTCCATTGCTGGTATGGTAAACTTCAGAAACGAACTTTCTCAATTTACTATAGCCTGAGTGTCTGGGATCAATATAGAAAGCCTTGCAAGGCGCCGGAGATAGCAATGGTTGCACGTCACTGGATGAGATATAGGAATTCATAAGACGCAAACGTCTATTGAGAACTATATAATCAACAGGAAATTGAGTAAAAAGGCAAAAGCCGAAATTATTATACAAAATTGTTAATTCGAAAAAATGGTCATAGCTATACTGTTTTGCTTGAAATTTTTAAAGTATTTTGTTTTAATTTCACGTGTTCAGCAGAGAAGTAGCAAAGGTGCTACCGCTGTGCTGCCGCTCTCTAAAGTGTGTCTGAAACCTGACCTACTAATGCTGGAACACAACTCAAGGTTGTTATGGCGACATACTCTAGACCAGGGGTGGTTACAATCTAGGCGGGCAAAAACCTGGGCTATTTTATTGCCTCTTACGACAGGCCTCCTGGCCGCAGGAAAATGTATTCTTTCTCCATTTCCGTATTTCAGTTAATTTCCGTATCAATATAATCGTGTTTCTTCAAAGAATAATTAAAACTACTCTTTGATGTAATCTGTAATTGGAACCAGAGTTCTTTTAACCATCGGTCGCGATTTTACAATTCATTTTTAAATTTTTTTTATCACTCACGTTACTACTTCTAGTTCACGGAGATCTACACATGATCATGTAAGAAATGTTCAAAGAACTCTTTGATGTGGTCTGGAAATGACGCCAGATTTCTTCTAACTCCTGATAGTCATTATATTATTCATTTTTACTTTGAAATAACTTTTTTACCGCTCGCGTGACTATTTCTAATTCACGTAGATCTACACACGATCATACAAGTATAATCCAATCATCTTTGTATTGCTTGTAACTGGAGCCAGCTTTCTTCTAACCACTGGTCGTGATTTTATAATTCATTTTTATTTTATAATATTTTTTTTTCTATCACTCGCGTTACTATTTCTAACTCACATAGGTCTACACATGATCATGTGTTTAGTTAAGATTTAATCGTTGTATCCAACTACTTACTACGATCAATCACTAACTAATCCGTCGCATTTTTTCAACCCGATATCTTAATTGCTGAAATACAAGCAATAAACAGTTATCTGTTTCTAATTATATTAAGCCGATATTGTTTTCATATAAAAAGCTTGCCAATTCTAGTGATAAGCATAGTTTGTTTTACATCTTAGCAAACACCTAACAGGTGAGAAATTATTATTATAGCAATTGTATATAGTTTATATTATGGTAAAAATACATAAATATTAGCACGAAATAAATATTTCTTTTTTTATGTAACTCGGTATAAAGTTAGCAAGAATCACTTTGATACGATTATATAAGTACTACTTGGGAAGTACGAGTGCCAAATAGGATTCGCCTGTTCTGAAGTTACTCCACAACAATGCTTCTGGACTAATTCAGGCTGTATGCCTTATGTATCAGATTTTTTGGCAATAAAGATTTATTATTATTTATTTATAGGAAGTAGGTTGTAAGAGGTGTATAAGAATAAGCCTAAATGGCGCTGTGTTGTTCGTGCCTACCCCGCAAGGGACCTGGCGTGAAGTTATGTATGCATGTATGTATGTATAGGAAGTAGACTTAAATTTAAACGCGTAGGTACTCTAAATCAAAATGTGCATAATTAATTGGTGAATACAGCAGTATAATATATCTAAGTATGACGATTTAGATTTGAGTTTATTGTTATTGAGAGTTGTAGCTTACCGACAATAACATACGTTGTTTATTATATTTTGTTAAAAAAAAATGTTTATTATTAAAAGCGTACAGATGGGATCTGTACGCTTTTAATATTTTGTTTAATTTTTTATCCACAGCGACAATGAAATCCCTACTTATCATCGCATCGGTGGTGGCTTTGGCATTCGCCGGCCCCACTCGCACTCTCGTCCAGCCTGGCATCGCTGGACCCGCTCCTATTGTGACGGAGCCAATTGCCGTCGGCCCTGCCGTGCTGGAATTCGAACCCATTGTTGTTGGCCCTGCTGTGATCGACTTTGAACCCATTGCTGTGGGACCTGCGATCATTGGCACAGAGCCTATCGCTGTTGGACCAGCTTTTGTTGACACCTTTGAACCTATTGCTATTGGCCCAGCTATCGTTGATGCCATCGACTCCATAATTGTTGGACCTGCCATCGTTGACAATTTTGAGCCAATCGCTGTCGGCCCAGCACTCGTTGACGGCATTGACTCCGTAGTTGTTGGACCTGCCGTAGTTGATACAGTCATTGAAGACGCCGCTACTGTGCAAGCTCCTCTTGTCCAGATCATCTTGAACATCAATAATCAGGCAAGATTAAGTTAACTCTTCTTTTTATATTGGAATGTTATAAACATACGTAGGGCTAGCAAAGATATGAGACTCGTGTCATTTTTACTAACTACGATCTGTTATTTAAATATATTGTAATTTTAAAGATTAAACATTCATATAATATATCTTTGTTTACAGGCCAGTGAACTCGTCATCCCCACTCCCGTTCAGACCCCTTTGGTCCCTGAACCGGTGATTGTCGTCGAGGACGCCGTTGAGCCCGTGCAGGTCGTCGACAGCGCTCCTGTCGTCCCTGAGCTTGAGCCTGTCCAGCTCCCCTCACCCGTCATACCTGAGGTCGTCGTGCCTGAAGCAGTCGTTCTCCCCATGCCTGTTGTTCCTGAGGTTATCCCATCACCCGTCGTCAACAATCCTGAGATTCTTAACTAAATTACGCTAAGATTCGGAACTGCGAACTTTATTTGTACTGTTCGTTTTTTATACCTTCAAGATAATAAACATATCAGTTCCAAATACTATATTCGTCATTTAATTGTAATACATAAGCTGGAGTGAAAGAAAGAAAATAATTTTATTCAGGCCAAATTACATTGGTGTAGTGTAGCTACAATTGTTTAAAAAAAAAAATTAAAACTAACAACACAATCTTGTCCTGAAAGGGGCATCAGACTCAGCATAATGCTGGTCTTTTAAAACCAGCTCTGATCTTCCGCTGAGCCCAAAAGGTACTGTCACGGCAGACATTACATCATTGCGAAGCATTGCATCTTAAATAATATACACATACATACATACATATATACACATACATACACAATCATACGTAGTATATCCAAAAAATAGAGAAATAAATAATCATGAATAAATATATAAGTATTGTATATACGAGTATTGCAAAAATTAAATAAAAGAATCAACATAACACTTAAATTAAATACCACTTGTGTCATGTTTTAGATCTTGTTGTGAACGTTGGCGCTCTTTTAAAAATATCTTTAATTTAGTTCTGAACCCATTAATATGTTGCAGATTTCTAATGGGTGGTGGAATATTATTCCAGCACCTTGATGCTGCGTATCGAAAGCTCCCGCGAAATCCGGCTGTAAAATGGCGTTGCGAAGCAGTTGTGTTGCACATCTTCTAGAGCTGACCATTCTACGGCTTGATACCCAGGAGAGCTTCTCATATAAATAACTCGGAGTGCGGAACTCGACAGCTTGCTAGGCACGATAGCACCGCAATTTTCTTCTTAGCACTTTTGCCAAGGATGGTGTGTAAGAAGCTCCAGGCATGCGTCTTGATTACCTTAAGCCGCATACACATCTCCAAGTCATTACTGTGATCGAGCGGATACAGTAACGTACTCTTATGTGAACGGCGATATTAATACTCGCTTTGTTCTAACTCGCGAACCACGTATTCTCCCCGCAAATTGCTAATGCGCCTGGCCGCCATTTTGGTGTCGTAACCGTAGCCGAACACTCAGTACCGTTAGCATCACTGGCCGGCGAGTACGCGTACATATCGAGTTCCTGATGACGTCATGTGAATTTTAATTTGACAAGGTTCCAGCGCATTAGCAATTTGCGGGGATAATACACATCATAATTTTTGGTCACAGTAATTGTAACAACGGTGATGGTTCAGGCTCGCAAGTGAATACGCGGCTTTAACCTAGGATTTATTGCTTGTGTTCAGCAGACAGGGAGACGGCCTACCTGATAGAAAGCGGTTACCGTTTCCTATGGACATTTGTAACACCAGAGGTGCTACCAATGATGCTATCTAAAAGGAGACTGGAACCTGGCCACTAATGCCTTAACACAACTCAAGGCGGTTATGATACTATAGACCAGCGGTAGGCAACCTTTCAGCAAGCAAAATCTAGTAAAGGTGGGCCGCACTGGTTATATTAAAAACGAAAAAATATTTTACTTGTGTTTTATTTAAAGAAATGAGCAAAATATACCAAAAAAAATGAAACATACACTACAAAGCATATACCTAAAAACTTCATTGTGACGATTGAGGCTGTACTAGAGGCTATTTGGTGTATGTCAGCTTTCATGTTAGTAGTTGTAATTCGTAAAATGATTCTTGAATGCTCATCTGTAAGACGAGAAGTATATTTATTTTTTCGGTAATAAACTTAAGGATTCACAACGTTTGTTCGCATAAATATTAAACATTGTAATTACCTGCTGAGCAAACCTTTTCAATTCATTAGCGCATTAGCATGTTCACTGAAATGCACGATTGCTTAAATTTAAGTTAGGACTTAATAATTACGTTATAATTAAAATAATGTTTTTTTGGTAGGTACTTATAAAAGTTTTGTTATAAAACAGTGGAGGCCGTTTGTCGCCGTCCGCTGCTCTAGAGCACGGTTAGTAGCCATCCTGACGGCCTAAATACCCTACCATTTGGTTGTGAGTTGTTTTGTCGCCTCTTACGATAGGCAGCCCGACCTCAAGAAAATGTACGCTTTCTATGTTCTTGCACGGATAAAAATTTTAAAATAGATAAAAATATTGCTCCCCGAAGGCCTTCACCCGCAGTCATATCAGGTATTTTTATTTCTTGAGGCAGGGGGAAATACGTTTCATAAACTACCGGGTCTTTTACTGGGAATAGATCAAAGCAATGAAAGTTATCCACTGAAGATAGAGCAGATAACAGAGTCAATTGCCGGCTTGTATGGAGACTCAGCAAGGTACCCCTATTAAAAAGATAACCCATACTCTACTAAAACCCCCTTCCTCCGATACGCCCCGCGCTCATGGAAGAAAAAGCGTGAGGCTTAGGATGTAATTACGCGCACGCTGACCCTGCACATCAGTGCTTGAGGACGCCCCGGGAGAGGCAAACTCACTTGGTCAGCAGGGGTTTTATCTGCTCTCTAGACGCTGGAGGATCCTTGTAGAGGAATTGCAGAAGGAGATCTTGTGTATATTTGGGTTTTCGGGCCCTGGACTGAAGTTGGTATCTCTCTCACGTTCCGATATGCTCAGGTCATAAGGCAACCTCCATCGCCGGCCGGTCTGTCGTCCTAAGGACAGAAGCAGAGTAAAGTTCGTCAGTCCTTTCTACCAAATTATAGAGAGCACTCTTGAAAGTGTTCTTACAGTTCTCAACACATACATTACCAGTATGTCTATATACAATTTCATAACAGATCTGCAGTCTTTACACGAGTCACAAACACTCCAGTATTCCATTAATTATTGAGGAATGCCGCATCGTTACAATCACAATAAATAACACGGCTGTTCCATCTTACTTAAGTCTTTAAGCTCCTATGAAACACAGACAGCGTCTGCGTGTTGTTGCCTCTTAATAATACAGAAATGAAGGAATTTTCCCTCCATTTGTTGTTTATTTACTAAGGGTATATTCTCTTTGAAATAGACTTGGTTTTCTGATTAGTTTTGGCGAGAGGCGATCTATAACAGACAGCTAAGTATATATAACAGGGTAATGTATATATGTTGTATATGGGTATACCTAACTTTGAGAAAGTTTTCACATGTTGAACAGGGGCTAAAACTCCTTAATGTCTCTCTAATATAAATATAATTCATAATACAAATTAATAGAATGAAGAAAATTTCAGTTAACTACCTATACCCGATTGCTTATATTATAAGTGCAAAACGTACGTCTATTTGTTACACTTTCACGGATAAACTACTGTACCGTGTTTGGTGAAATTTGGTATGTATATAGTCTCAATACCGATAATTGCTATAGGATACTTTATATTCCGGAAAATCCTACTTTTTAGGATAAAATTAAGTAGTATAGTTAATTTTCCTGGAGCATATAGCGCCTAGATAAAAATTTAACGCAATGTAACCTGTGCAAAGGTTGCTCTATAAATAAATTATGGCTGTTCAGGGTTTAACCCTGTATAACTAAGGTAGAATGTAGCGAATCTCATAAAAAATAAAGCCTCTTGCTTACTACAAGGAAATATTTTTGAATTACGTTATATCAATTATTCTCATTCCATTCTTCACATTATCTAAAAAAATCGAGTCAATCTCTAAATCGAGCGTTTAAAAATAATTCGTGATGGTGACATCTCTCAACTAAGTAATTTAATAATACAATTGTCTGTACAACATATAATTATATAGATGCAGTTGTGTAATCTCAAACCACTGCGGTTTCAAGGTATTGCTATAGACCACCCACGCAATACCACGGACCGAGTTATGTACCGTCTTTACGTCGGGAATGTCGCCTCATTATGCATGTATGTGTTATATTTATGTTTGTAATTTTAAAGATATACCTATTAATAACTAGCACTTGCCTACGATTTTATCCACGTTGGACAGGCAACAATGATTACAGTTATTTAGTTTTCGGTTCAAAGAACTTTATTTCCCATAAGAACATTTAGTTCAGTTACAATGAGATTAAAAATAATTATTAACTAATACAGCACTAATGTGGTGCTATGCAGTCTTCGTTAAATATTGCGGTTTATTATTTTATATTTATTTTAATAAAAGGTTTTTTAATTAAATTTTAAAAAGTATTTTTTTTACATTTTTGTAAGCCATTTGGCAATTTATTAAATAACTACACACTATCATGTTTATTTCCCGTAATTTGTTCGTAGTAGAATTTTTTTATTGCATGCAGTCAGCAGACAGGCAGACGACCCACCGGTGGCAAGCGGCTACCATCGCCTATGGACAGTTGCAACACCAAACTTACTTTTGTTCTCTAAAGGGACAGTGGAACTTGACCACTAATGCTGAAACACAACCCATGGTTATTACGGCGGAATATTCTAGACTAGCGGTGGTAGCCATCAGATGGACCCTAACACCTGGCTGTGGGTTGTCTTGTCGCTTCTTACGACAGGCCGCCCGGCTGCCGGAAATTGTCATCTTTCTCTGTTCCTTCACGGAAGAATTAAGATGTCATAAATAAAAACAAATAAAAAATAAAAATTGGTTAGGGTGCTAATCATTGATTGATTGTCTTAGTAATGGCCCTATATGGCGCCTCAACTATAATTTTAAATTTTCTCGTGGGTTATGATGGTTTTATAAGATTTCTTCTTCGCATAAAATTACTACAAAGCCATTGTCTGACCAACGAAATTCCTTAAACAAGCATACTGGCACATAGACCGGCGAGAACATTTAAGACGGTCGAATTCCGATTTCGAAATAATAGAATAACTCAACAAGCGCCCTATTATACCGTAGCGGGTTGAGTTTGCCGTTCGATTCCCTTTCCTCGATCCAATTTTCGAATACTAACAGCTGGACCCCTATTCTATAAGAGTTGAGGATGTAATGCAGTTTTTTATCATGATATTGATTCGCCTTTTGATATTTACTTGTTTTATGGCCGTCATTAGTGTCGAACTAATCCTTATTGTTATTGTATTGCGTCGAAGCTTGCCAGGAATGGATTGGTGCATTATAAAGCAGTGGCCCAATGCGGAGAGGGGCAGTCAAGCGAGGATTGCGATACGAGCAAGACGTAGATTCGATGAGCGATATAGTGACGGACTTTGCGCGTGTTATTAAGTCGTGCAGTTTGTACTAGTAGTGTCTAGTTATAGTTTTACCTATGTTACATGTGTTTGTAAAGTTCTAATAAATTCTATAGTAATTCCAACGGCATTTTAATTCGAGTCCTGTAACTCGTAACCGTATTATATGAACAACTTGAAAATGTCTAACATTCGAAACACGTTATCGGCAAGGAATTTAGTTTGTGAAACTTGTTTTGGTTTATAGCTCTGGATTTACATTGCAAAGTAAATCGAAAAAACGTCACTGTTCAAATACACCAGGATTACCTGTTTTAATTGGAAACTCCTTTTTTGAAAAACCTGGAGCTGGGGATTAAATCTCTCAATGTACAGCTTAATGGAAATTCGTAATAGGGTTTTTGCTGCACTGAACACTTTAGTTTTTGTGATAGAGATTGTAATTTCGTTTAGAATTCCGTAACCAAATTATAATTTTGTTACATGAAATAGTCAAAGGGGCAATCCATATTCATATTCTCAATGCATGCAAAGATAGTTAAATTAGCAGACGCTTGGTTTTCTGTACTAAGAGACAAAACTACAATATATTATAATATTATTTGTAAATTTAAATAGCTTTAAACCAACAGAACAATAAATTAAATTATTAATAAATTACACTACAAACGAAAATATATAGGAGTAATACATAGGAGTAGTTTATTACAAACACGTATAACACAGGTACAAATATAACTGGACGCAACCAGTACAAACTGCATGATTCAATAACACGCGCGAAATCCGTCACTATATCTGTTATCGAATGTACGTCTTGCTCGTATCATAATCCTCGCGTGACTGCCTCACCCCTCCGTTTGGGCACTGTTTTATACTAACTATACAATACAACATGTTGCTTTTCTGTATGTATTATGATATTTACTGTGTTTATATAGTATATAATTAAGATTTTTATTTATTTATTTTATATATTCTACACCGTCTACATCGCCACTGTCATGTTTTAAATTATTACCTTAGTTTAAGGGGTTGCCTGGAAGAGATCGCTTGAAGCGATAAGGCCGCCCTTTTTTCAGCATTTAATGTATCTAGTTTTTAAGAACTTAGTTTTAATTTTGGTGAACAATAAAGTGTTTTCATTCATTCATTCATTCATTCATACAACACCCGACAATTTCCAAGAAAACGTAACCTGCACACCTGCGGCTATAAACGAGTACAATAACAATAGACGATTGTGTAATTGCAAATTTTAAACACAAAGTAAACAAAACAAGTCCAAATGCGGGAAAAGTAAGAAACTGTGCATTTACTTTTTCGGCGTGTAACAAAATAATATGTGCCATTTTCGATTGACGAACTTTTACCAAAGTTCATATTACAGAAAGGTTAATAAAACGTACAAGAGAGTCGCTTAGAATTCCATTGCGGTGCTTGCGTCACGTCATATTCAGCGAGAAAAGTGTAAAATACAACAAAAGCAAGTTTGCGAAAGAGAGAAAAGCGTTTGATAGCCCTGTGGCACAGCTACTGTTAGTCGGGCTGCAGGGTTACTTACAAAAATTACTAATGTAATTTTTATAATCAAAGCTGAGAAATTGTCTCTTAGAAGTAGTTACTTTCAGTACATGAACACCACCAACCTATTTGGCCAACGCCTCTTTGTTTCTTTTGTCTTTTTTTTTTTATTGCAGGAGATCAGCAGACAGGCAGACGGCCCACTTGATGGAAAGCGGTTACCATCGCCTATGGACATTTGCGACACCAAAGGTGCTACAAATGCGCTGCTGCTCTCTTAAGAGGGACTGGATCCTGGTCACTAATGCCGGAACACAACACACGGTTGTTATGACGTCATACTCTAGACCAGGGGTGGTCGCCATCCAGTCGAGCATATATATAATACTCTCCCACCTGGCTGTAGGTAGTTTTGTCGCCTCTTACGACAGGCCGCCCGGCCGCAGGAAATTGTATTCTTTCTCCGTTCCTGCACGGATAATGTCTTTTCATCGGATCAATCAATAACTCTTTATTGTACACCAATTGAATGTTTTTATTGTGCATCTGTCAATATGTCAATGTGACACAGGCTACGTCTCATTAGAGACTCACAAAGACACGTTCACGACCGTGATTTTTCCCGCTCCACTTGCTTGCCAGCGTCAATACCAAGTGGAACGGTCATTCGACCCACCTCTTGACATCGAAGGTTGTGAGCGTTGTGTGATCGAAAATAATGACGTAATTTACTCATGCATCGTCACATGGAATGTGGTGACTGTCATTGATATTCATAGATACATAATTGAGATATTATTATTCAGTCCGTAGACGTGAAGAAATTTTCTGAATCATTTTTTAAAATCACCATAATTGTTACCAACCTTAAACTAAGACATAGATAATATAACATTATGATTAAATACTAGCCACGGTCTTACCCGTGTGGTGATGTAAAATCGTTTTATTTTGGACAACTCACACTATACCTTTATAAGTTAAAGCCTTTGTATTATTCTCATGTGTAAATTATGTTATTCTAAAGTTTCATCAAAATCTATAAAGTAGTTTTTGCGTGAAAGAGTAACAAACTTACATTTCAGCTATACTGCTAAGTAGTGTTAAACACACACTGTATTAACAACATGAGAAAGGATGAAACACAACAGTATATAGTAAGAAACATGTAACAAAAATTAGTAACATAAAACATAGCTGTATATCCATAGCATAAAACATAATAGATTGTATAAGGACCTTTTATATTTCACAAATAAAGAGAATGAACAAAAAATACAAAAATAAGAAAAAAAGAAATGAGACAAAAAACAACAAAAACAATAAAAAAATATAAGTAAAGTAAAATATAATAGTGAATAGCCCGGACAATCGTGTTCATCCGGGCAGAGGCGAATTTAAAAAATAATATAAAAAAAACCTACATCATACATCCATGCATTCTTACAAAATTTCGCGTTTCTAATATTTATCTAATATATAAAATTCTCGTGTCACAGTTTTCGTTGCCACACTCCTCCGAAACGGCTTCACTGAATTTGATGAAATTTTTTGTGTTTATCCGGTATCTATGAGAATCGGCCAACGTTTATTTTTCATCCCCCTAAATGTTAGGGGTAGTCCACCCCTAAATTTTTAATTTTTATTTTTTAGACAAAATTTTTAATTTTTATTTTTTTATGATACAACATACAAAAATACATACAACCCTAGATTTTCAACCCTCTACGATCAACCCCTATTTTTTACCGGGCAGGACAACGTCTGCCGGGACAGCTAGTCGAGATATATTATTGCACTGCGATATTATTATTAATATCAAAAAGTGATGGTAGCCCTAGCTCTAGATAGGGTTGTCGATGTAAGAAAATAAACAAGAAATCTATCTGGGCCACCGATATTTTAGCTTCAATACGTGCGACCTCACTCGAATGCACTCTACTTAATATATTTTTCACTTATTTTGTGTTTTGATGCATTTTGTGCAGACGTTTTCTTCTTTTAGAACTTTTTAAGTTTCTATTTCATCTATTTCAACACCTACGTGTGAATTGCGGGTACGTTTGCAGAAAGATATAGGGAAATTATACCAATACTGATGGAATGCGAAGCTAGTATTAGATATTCAATTTTTTATTAACACTTTAACAAAGTTTTTTTTGATAAACTAGCTTCTGCCCGCGACTAGGTTAAAAAATCCCCCCGATTTTGAAACATTCTTCATTGGTGCTCCGCTCCTATTGGTCTTAGCGTAATGATTTCACCTCGATAAATGAGCTATCTAACACTGAAAGATTTTTTAAATCAGACCAGTAGTTTTTGAGATTAGCGCGTTCCATCAAACAAACAAACTGTTCAGCTTTATATATCAGTACAAGATAGATTCGTCACTACTACGCTACGTTCACTAACACGCCTAATGTCAGACGATGATGCAGTCAAAGAGGGAGCACGCGTACCTAAAACGCTTATTCACAAGAGACTTGAAGACGCCTGAATTGTATTCTTCGGGAAACACGGACTCTGCTGTATTCCACAGCTCTGCTACAAGCAGAAGGAACGTGAAGGCGTAGCGACTAGTTCGTACTGGTGGTGTTTTCCACTGTAAATGATGGTGTTGACCAGAGCAATAAAAAAAAGTTAATAAAGCAAAATTCGTTCACGAAATGTCCCTTGCTATCACTCGAACTTGCGAGGTCTAGTCTTCAGTCGACTAGGCGGGCTAAAGATCATCCTAGAACATCTCAGAAGCAGCTTAGTTACCATAACCAAAGCTGCGGGAAACCTACAGTGACTTTATAAATTACTGTTACTGTAATGCGTCATAATTACGTTATGTATTACTTCGAACTCTTAAATCAAAAGTAATAAATTATTTTACGATATCGCTTTACGTCAGTTTTATCGATAAATTTTAGGGCTGTTCTAATAATGAAACGAGGAAGGAATATTTCTGCAAAAGGGCATCCGAACCCTGATTCAGAAACTCTATATCGTTAATCAGTTATCATTTAAATAAAAGAAAATTATCTTTTTTCAATTTTTTTGAAGTAATAACTTCTTATGGGAGGGTAAGCAGATTTGTTACGTAACGCATTACGGCGCCAGTCGGTCTGGCTTTTCTTTCTGTCACGCATACGGCAGCGATAGGCAGGCCTCCTCCTCTCTTACTCTAACCTACAGCGCTAGCCGTATTTCAGTAATTAGATTAAATAATGATACTAGTAATGTACGTACAGAAAATTATATAGGTACATCAATACCATACACAGATACACATCATCATACAAGAATTGTAACTAAGAATAAAATATATTTTATAATCAATATTTTATTATTACCTTACCTTTTCTTACATTATCATAAAATACAAAAATTTTAAGTAATAATCCAAGCTTTTCTCAAGTTAAACAATTTCAATAATAAATAGTTCAACTTAGATTAGTTCAAGTTATCACTTCTGTCGGGCGTGCCGAGACGCATACGTTTTTTTTATTGCAAGAGTTCACCAGACAGGCAGACTGCTCACCTGATGGAAAGTGGTTATTATGGCCTATGGAAATTTGCAACACCAAGGGCGTTACAAATGCGCTGCCGCACTCTAAAGGGAGACTGTCACCTGACCTCTAATGCCAGAAGATGTTATGGCGGCATACTCTAGATCAGGGGTTGTATTCATGAAGATGGGCAAATACCCTACCAACTGGATGTGGGTTGTTTATCGCCTTATATGACAGCCTGCACGGCGCAGGAAATTTTTCCGTTCCTGCACGTATAAAATTTGGATTGTATTCGTACAGGAATGTTATGTGTCACCAAAACCAAATTTGAATTTGGAGAAAATGTGGTAAAATGCGTCTTTTACTTCAGAGAGACGCCTTATATAATATTTTCTTCTATACCTTATATTTTTGAGGCAAATTGCCGTTGTGAAGGCCAACAGTAATCTGCCGTCATGTAACGGTCCCGACTACCCTGGTACCTTTCCACCATCACTATTAGACTATTAGGTGTTGGTAGAATCTTCACCTTGTACCACATTTAAATTCTCAAGATTATCAGGAAATCTAAACCATGTAACTATGGAGAAAGTAACTTTATGCTCATATTCACTCTAAAAATCTCAAGAACTAAAGCCAATTCAGTACTTCCATGAATATATTCGCAAATTGTGTACTGGAAATTATAAAAAGCTTGACCTGTGCAATCTAATAGAGAAACTTGTAAGTAAGTTCTTATTATAGAAAAGGGAGTGGATGAAACTGAGTGATTGATTATAATAAAATTAAAAAAGAAAGTCAATAAAATCCTGGATGCAAGGAAAGAAAACGTTAGTAGAGATAAAAAGTACATACAATCCTCATTTATAAACTCCGGGAACAAAGGGAAAGAAATATTACCGTTCTACAAAAAGCAACACGAAGTGCAATAAGAGAAGCTAATGTTGCCATGTCATTTTTGCCAAATAACCGGACAGCAGAATTTTAAAATTAAATTTCTGTTATTATGCATTTGCCGCGATTTACGAATTTATTTGAAAAATTATTATCACCTTTTAAACTAAAATCTAGTAAGATTTTATTACGCTTCCATAGCTGCATAATCTACCTCTCATCACTTTGCAATTTTTTTTGCTTAACTATGAAAAAGGAACAAGAAGATCTCCAGTAACACAACTAGCTAATATTGATTCCTTGTATGGCATTTTAAATGATTTTTTTCTTTTTTCTATTTTACCTGGTTTTGTGAAAAACTTTAACTAATTCTATAATAATTTGTTAATATTTATCTTACAGTATCGAACTATATCTTGAAGTACATTTGCATAAAATTAGCTTCATTTATACATTCTAAATTAAAATAAAAAATTAAGGCCAAACGAAAGGGTTATATTTTTCTAATAAGCGTAATATTTTTATTAATCTGTCTTTTCCTGTTCGAATGCCAAAAAAGTTTTTAAACGTTTCCTTTTTACGTTATTTGACTTGAGCTGCATGCATTGTATCCTATATCGCCAAGATAGTGTATGGTGTAATTCACGATGAAATATGTAACACAGTATTAGTGCTTGTATATCATATGTCATGTAAACATGACATATGGTATCTATGGAATTTCACCAATTACTTTATTTTTTGGCAGTCCATATTTCCATCTCATGCGTTACCAAAAATCGGGAAGCTCCGCCAGAATTGTAACATATGAGAACACCAAATAGCGATGGGCACGTCTTCGTCAATCAAGAAGAAAATCTTGTGGTTTATTTTTTTAAACAATAGTCTAGTAGGTATTTACTGTTTGTTTATAATCAATATCAAAGTGACTAATCGCTTATGTATACCATAACACTAATAAGTACTTACAAGTACATAATAAGTACTTATTTATAAATACGTTTTATAATTGATATACAAAAATTGAAAAAGATTTTTTTAATGAAAATTTTATTTTACATGTTTTTATATAAATGTAATGTCTGCCGTGACAGTACCTTATGAGCTCAGCGGAAGATCAGCGCTGGTTTTAAAAGACCAGCATTACGCTGACTCTGTTGCCCCTTTCAGGACCAGATTATGTTGTAAGTTTTAATTTTTTTAAACAATTAGACCTACACTACACCAATGTAATTTGGCCTGAATAAAATTATTTTCTTTCTCCTTTCATAAAAGAATAATTGTTTGTTTTTGTAAAAAATGTTTTGTACCACCTTTAAAAAAAGATGTAAAAACCAATGAATTTAAATAAATATGTACATGATTAATATTAACTAAGATGCATCCAGCTGTTAGTATTGAGCCTCTTCATCTTAGAGTATGAAAGAAATTGTGAGAAAACATGTATATTGAGATTAATATTGGTATGTAAGCAAAGCTTTCAAACCGGTATAAAAAGTCGAACCGGTTATAGTATATACTAAACTTACACTTTAAGCTCGATCAACCGGTTTTTGAAGATAATTTTATTAAATAGATTTGTTGAACACACCGGTTAAGAACGAAAAAAGAATGGTTCTGTCGTACACCATAAAAGCGCAGCCATGTGGTAGGTAGTTTTTAGTCGCACACATATTGACAGAAATAGAATTATACTTCCTGTTCTCGTGGAATAAACCGGTTAATTGAAGTTAATATTATATATTTATATAATATTTCTATTTATTTTTTCACTCCGAATGCAATGGTTTCCAAAAACCGGTTATAACCGATCAAAACCCGGTTAATTTTAAACCAGTTTCAAGTAAAAGGTCCAGAAATGAGAAGCAGCATTTCAATCCATAAAACACTTTAATGTGTTATTCTTCCGATTTACATAAACGCTTGCACAGAAGTTATCGTCATCACACTTGACTGTCACAAAATTATACTGAACTGTGTGTACTACTCCCGCCAGGTTATATACTTTAAGAACGAGAAAAAAATAAGTAATGGCGGTAGTTAACTGGAAATGTTACTCACATAAGTATTTTTGTGAACAGTTCTCATAATATGATTTTGTCAACGGAATTAACAAGGAAACTGGTTGACTGGAAGTACCGCACACATCAGTACTTCGGTAATTACATTATTTCCACTATTTATAAAAATCACACAATCATTCAAAATCAAAAGTTTTTATTTAAAATAAGTTCCACTGGAGGACACTTTGAATGTCATACATATAGGTTAAAATTTAATTTTACTTCCTAGTCTATGTACCGCTTCGTAACGTGTTATTGCTGTTAAGGAGAAGAAGCGGCAAGAAACTCCCCAGCAACACCTCTAGCTAAAATTGTTTTTCTTTATATTTTGCATTCTATTTATTTCTCAAGTTCTTTTTTTATAAGTTTTATACACAAGTTTACAGAAAGACTTTTGAAGTATAATGGAGTTGTAGCAAACAGTGCCTATTCAATAAGACAGAGACACTATAAAAGGATAGAACAATATTATTACTATTAATTATATCTTAACAGTAGTAAATTATAGACGAAACTACAAAGTGTTTAAGTGACGTTAATAATGAGTTCAAAGGAAATGATTTGATTCGAAGAAGTTCTTACACAAGTTTTTTTTGAGTTAGGGGGAAATTACATTTCGTACACTATCTAGTTCTTTATTTAGACTAAATCAATGAAAGTTATCTACCGAGGATGGCGCAGATAACAGAGTCAATTGCCGGCTTGTGCGGAGACTCCACTGCACTTACTCCACTAAAATCCCCTTCATCCCATGAGCCGCGCGCTCATGGTAGGAAAAGCGTGAGCCTTAGAACGTAGTTACGCCCACGCTGATCCTAGCGCATCAGTGATTGAGAATGCCCCGGGAGAGGTAAACTCACTTCGTCAACAGGGGTTTGATCCTCTGCTCCCCAGATGCTGGAGGACCCCTGTTCTTACACACCCTTGTATGCAATATCTGGGAAATAAATATCATATATTAATGCATGAAGTGGCAGAATATACGAATATATCAATCGTGTGTTTTAATTAAATTAACGGTAGTCTCTTTATCTAAGGACGCGATAAATTATGTCCCCCGACTTAAAGTATTTTGTGATATTTTGAAGAGCCTACTGCATAAGGTGGTACAACTTAAAAGAGAAGGCGACAATAGAAAATAATGGGAATAGTTTAATTTTACTTAACACCAGGGAATATATTTATTTAGACGTATTAAACAGGGTACAACACAAAGTTGCCACTAAATCTAAACGATTATAATGAGCTTGTGGATCTCCTTAACATATACGCACATCTACAACAGATTTGTGCTGTTAAAAGGTTAAATCATATACAATCTAAAGTGACAATGAAGTATTAAGAGAATATTCTAGCATTTATGAATGCTAAAACGTAATTTTAACACGCGCAGTGTTAGAGACGATGACAGCGATTTGAGCTTAATTAAATAATAATTTTGACTACATGTATTCTAAGTGTCAAAATATCGTTATTAAAAATTTCTAGCTCTGGTTATTTATACTGAACCATTCCGGGACCTACTAGAACACACACAAAAAATTGTTACGTACGAGCGGAGGTACGCACTTATGGATTGGAAGAAAACACCACTTTTGACTAAGAGCTTTTATTGACTTACACAACCGCAAGCAGTACCTCTCTGCAGGATTGCCCATCTACGCACGACCAACGATGCACAGTCCCGACGATAAGTTGTCACACCCTCAATACCGTCGCCTATATTGCGTAGACCACCTTATTATCGCGTGTAGCTCGCTTCTGGTTCCTCTCTCGAACTACGCTGCACACCTCCTTCACGTATCTGTCCACCAAACTGGTCACTAAATTCACCACTTAATTCGTTTCTGTCTTCTGTTAACCTTCTCTTCCAACTCTTCAGTATCGCACTTGTCGCTTCAACGTCTTGGACTGAAGTCAACTCTAAACTGCCCGGTATTTTTTTATTTATTTGACTTGACTTTATATTGTTGGTCCGAAGACCTCACAACTTTACCGGGGTTTTTGCGGCGAGCGCCTTCGTAAGGCGAATGCGATCGAGCCCGGGGGCAACTTGCTTGAGGAAGCTCCCTAGGGAGTTTTACCTCGGCTGGACTGTTGCCATGAGAGGGGGATGAATCTGATGAGGCTCCCCAATGGGCGACACAATGAACTAATTGGGAACGGGCGACGGGTAATATAAAGCCCGAGAAGAAGGATCCCGGGGGACCGGGATCGGCGGTTCGCGGCGGCCAACGCTATCTTACTGCCGTTTCGCAACGTGTTATGGCTGGGAAAGAAGAAACGGCGAAAGGAACTTCCTAGCAACACGCCTAGTCTATCCTGTAGGGGGGCTATGTCTCCTGGCGTCCCTCGCGAGGACGTGGAGAGATCGTGATTGGAACTGCCCGGTAGGCGCGCCTTACGTTGTTTATATACCCGGAAGAATTTTC
Organism: Dendrolimus punctatus; assembly: GCA_012273795.1. Classification (NCBI taxonomy): domain Eukaryota; kingdom Metazoa; phylum Arthropoda; class Insecta; order Lepidoptera; family Lasiocampidae; genus Dendrolimus; species Dendrolimus punctatus. Next base: position 3,407,166 of record CM022528.1, read on the forward strand.
TAGAACCCATCTATCTATCTCTGTCTCTTCCTTCCCGAACCTTCTGCTCGGGAACTTTCGTTTATACATCTATCCCTTTCTAACATACCTATCTCTTTCTTTCGTTCATTGTCTATCCTTTTCTAACATCTATCTATCTCTGTCTTTCGTTTATCGTCTATCCTTTTCTAAATATATCCGTCCTTGTCTTTTCTTTCTAGGTTGTCCTAGTTTCTTCCAAAAGTTCTAAAACTAACTAGATGGTTCTACCATCATTCGCCACAATATCCGTCCGCGCAATTTTCTTAAAAAGAGCTACAAAGTTTTTGCTTCACATATTAATATATAGAAGATACCTGTTAAACAAAGAAGAGTTAAGGGACAGCGCCACAGTATTTTGTTCGTACAGTGCGCTCCTGATTTGCGCTGTCCTCGTAAATTTGGTACGGTAATGGGTTGTCGGGGCCGACACTAACAAGATTTAGACGTTGTTAGCCGATGTATTTGATAAAAATTTCTCTCAAGCCTTTTTACAACGCGGGTTTGACGTTGGAAAGAAATAGTGTCTTGATTTTTGCTATGTACCCGTTTTGTAAAATAAAAACCTATGAGCATGAAAGGATTTTTTTAACATCTCTGCGGACTCGAGTTCCTTTTCCTTTTTTACAATTTAGGAAAAAGTTTAGGAAATAAACAGGCTTGTTTGTTATTTTTTTATTGTGTGTGACATTTAATGAATGTATGTTTGTGTTGTGGTGTACCTTAAGAATAACTTATTATATTAATTTATTCTTATTTTAATACTAAACTTATACTAATGTAGAGTGTATCTGTTGCTGGTGTTGTGAGGAAGTGCATGCACAGTGTGTGTCAACTGAGAATTTTTTTTAAAAGTAATTCGTTAGAAGATTAATTTATTTCTTTCAAATTTATGTATGTATTATGTAAATAATTTACGGAGCCATGTTGCTGTATACAATTTTAGTACGTCATGTCAATATTATAACTATATATAATATTTTACTTTCCTTTTATTGTGTCTTCCCTTACAGAGTTTGCACTGTTTGCTAAACTCTATTATTTCTAAGAAAAGTAATTGTGAAACACATTTCTGTATAAAATGATCAATAAAAAGATAAGATAATTTTTAGCTAGACGTGTTGCTGTAATTCGGATCAGATTATGATTCCGAACATACAATTTCTAGAACTTTTGTCTGTCTGTCTGTGTGTTTGTTTGTCTGTTAGAGCATCACGTGAAAACTTGGACGGGTTGAACTGAAACTGTAATAAGAGACAGCTTATCCTGGGTCGTAACTTAAGATACTTTAATTGTTTTTGTGTAATAGACGAAAATAGTGAAAAACTGGGGTTACATCTTTTTTTATAACTTGACGTATTCAAATGAAACTCGGTGCAAGGGTGGCTTGTATCCCGAGTAACACTTAGGATACTTTTTATCCCGATAAAATCTCGAAAATATCCCGTCCCAAGCTGAAAGGGTGCGTGTTCGATACTGGCCGGAACGCATGCACCACTTAGGCAGTTTTCTGACCTAATGTCCATATTGTCACAATTACCACGTGCTAACAGCGGGGAAGGAAATATCGCGATGAAACCTGCACATCGAGATTACCGATGTGTGAAACATGCCAGGCCACCTAGGACAAGCGCGACGGGTATAGTGTCCGCTCCCCTATAGCGGGAGGCCCGAGCCCAGCAGTGGGACATTTATCGGCTGTTATTATTTATTTATATATATCTCATCTCGTTATTGTAGTATTAAAATATTATTTATGTAGGTAGTTTGGAAATAAATCAGTTGTATCGCGTACTCGGTGTTTAAATGATCGATCCCTATTATATTTCTTAAATATACAACTGTTATCATATGGGTGAAGGTCGAGCATCTCTTAGTCTATATACACTTCTCTTTCTTGTCAAATTAACCGACTTTGAAACACAAGATGTAGAGAATGAATAGTGTACTGTAACCAAAAAGCCAACATGACATAAAAACATTAAAACTCTCCATTACAAGCCAAAATTCTAATAACAAGATAAATCTGTTGTTCTTTATTGTTTGTTAAAAAAACCCGGAAATCTTCGTAACAAACCTTCGGAATCAAATTACGTACTTTACACAAGGGATTTGTTTCACACGCCGGTAAATTATTATGTAAATTCTTTGTTTTATATTTAGATGGGACGCCTGTAACGATAATTAAGGATAAGCCAATTAAAAGAATATCTTTATTGCGAATGTTTAAATATTTCCTTATTTCTACATTGTTACGAATTACAAGACTCGAATTAAAATGTCGTTAGAATTACTTATTACTAGAACTATACAAACACTTATAAACAGGTACAAATATAACTGGATACAACCAGTCCAAACATAATGCACGATTCGATAACACGCGCAAAGTCCGTCACTAAATAGATTACCGAATGTACACATGTCTTGCTTCGCTCGTGGTCATCTAGTATTTGAGGCTTTGCTTTATACTGCACAGATGCCATATGTCTGCCCGACCGCGTGGACCGAATTTCTTAGAATCAGCTCGTATTTTAAATCCGAACCACCTGGCAGTGATCACAATACAATAGGCCGTAAAAGATTACAATATACAATGGGCTGTTTTTTTCATCACAAATTTTAAAGACAAAGTAAACAAAAGAAGTCTAAATGGCGAAAAGGTAGTAAAATGTGTCGTCTTTGTCGGCACCTAGGTCCTAACACTATTATGTTCTATTTATAAGGACCCATCCAAAGATTTCCTCACATGAAGTTTTGACCCCTCCGCTACCTTGTCACAGCTGGTCACATTCTTGAGACTTCTCCCTCTGTACAGTCACATTACATATATTGCAATTTTACATCAAAAAATTGTAATTATAACTAGCTGTCCCGATAGACGTCGTCCTGCCCGAAGAAGCTTCAATCGATATACCGACAGCAGCGCCACCTACCGGGACCAATTGTGAACCAACTAAGAAACCTTCTCTGGCTCATGCACAACAACTTTGCTAAAGATCATAACATGTTCAAATGTATAGTTTACGATTCTATAAAGGACATACAGACAAAGGTTCATTTTCATATATAAGAAGATAATATGTGAAGCAAAAATTTTGTAGTACCCCTTTTTACGGAAATTGCGAGGAAGGAGTATGAAATTTCGCACACTTATAGTTCATATACAGAAAGAGTGCAGAAAGCTAATATTTTTTTTCAATATGTATTAAAAACATTACACATACTACCAGGTATTTTTAACACACGTAAATATACTCTTTTGTTTATTGTTAAATTAACAGTGTAGTCTTGGCGAAATATTTGATTATAAGGTATATCTTAAAATCTATGTAAGATTCGATCAATTTCCTAACCGGAAAATCCTCCATAGATTAAGCGTATTTTAAAAACAGGACAACAATCCGTGCAGGAACGGAGAAAGAATACAATTTCCTGCGACCGGGCGGCCTGTCGTAAGAGGCGACAAAACAACCCACAGCCAGGTGGTAGGGCATTTGCCCGATTGGATGGCTGCCACCCCTGGTCTAAGTATGTCGTCATAACAACCTTGAGTTGTGTTCCGGAATTAGTGACCAAGTTCCAGTCTCCCTTAAGAGGGCAGCAGCGTATTTGTAGCACCTTTGGTGTTGCAATTGTCCATAGGCGATGGTAACCGCTTGCTATCAAGCGAGTCGTCTGCCTGTCTACTAAACTCCTACAGTAAAAAAATACAATTTTAAAATAACATGTTTACCTCGAAGGTATGGTCCAAAAGCTCAATAAACAAGTTTCTACCGTACCCTCAGAAACATATCCCTGAATCTATGCTGACAGCCCCTTTACCCATCAAATAGTTTCGTCAGAAGTACACAAAAGCAAACTTAGTTAAACAGATGCTAAAAGCATAAAACCGCACTGGTCAGCGTGAAATGAATTTCATCATAAACGTTGCCTTTTGTGAGCCACCACTATTGAAGAGTTAATATTTTTGTCAGTATATTAAGTCACCTTATGTAGGTTGAATTTTTCAACATACTGTTACGAGTTACAGGACTCGAATTAAAATTCCGTTAGAATTACTGTAGAATTTAATATATATATATATATTTTTTTTCATATAAGTTGCTCTATGTTTAAGTAATAAAACAATGAAACAAAAGCCGGTGCCCGGTCGGGTTATAAGTTGCTATTTTCATTCAATACGTGTGGAAAGATAGTAAAAGTAGTACACAGTAATAATTTATGTACGACAAATAACATAACGACATCATGGCGTTTTCGACCTTTTAGTGGCTAGTTTCTTAAATGTGGGCTATAGGGAATCGAGTTGTACGAAGACCACGCCACTATTGTTCTTACTGTTGTCGATTTAACATTGTCACAGTGAGTTTAATAGCAGGCAACCGAGTTGCGCTTCCATGCCTCGACTTATGCAAATAAGACGCCATCTACTCCCAACGCCTCTTGGTTCCTTTATGATCTTTAAAAAAAAATAGCAGGATATTGTTGCACGAGGATACTTTGTAAGCAGAGCCTTTGAAAATTATTACTTTTCTGTTATTTCAACAATCAACACTCAAGTGGATGTTTATTGAACAAAGACTTAGTTGTGATACATGTGGGGGCTGATTAAGTTGTATGGTACGTCGATGATGGTTACCCTGTTGGATAGGGTGGCGCACTATTGCCAAGAACCCATGGCTCAATCGCCGTGAGGGTAGTACAAAATAAGATGACGAGTTGTTGTTCTCTTGATGAATTTACTTGCTTAATTGTTCTTAATTTAACTTAGATTACATATATATATAATTACAGTCTATAATTGTCCCACTGCTGGGCTCGGGCCTCCTATTATAGGGGGAGCGGACAGTATACCCGCCACGCTTGTCCAAGGCGGCTTGGCAGGTTTGACACATCGGTTATCTCGACGTGCAGGTTGCATCACGATGTTTTACTTCACCGTTTTTAGCACCTGGTAATTGTAACAATATGCACATTAGATCAGAAAACTGTTCCGGTCAGGATCGAACCCGCGCCCTTCGATTTAGGGGCGCGTGCGCTAACAATTACGCTACGACGGCTTATATATAGACTATATACAGAAACCTTATCGTTGACGTGATGTGCACGCCGATATTTTAATCATTATTAGATATTAAATTTACAAGCTTATAAGTTTGGACTTTTTGTGTGATACAGACAGACACCCAATCTTATCGACAAACTCTATAGGGTCGAATTTCGACCACGGGCAACCACTATTTTGTATAAATGCAGCAAGTAGTTCTACATGAGGTTGTATCACAATCAAATGTTAAAATACATTAGACGTGAGTGGATGAAGGTGATATGTCGCATATTCGCTTTTTTGCTTTTTTTGCGTAGATGAAGGTTATAAGTCGATACCAAATGACTACAGACCATAGACCATAGATATAAGGCATATTAAAAAAATAAAAAGTTGAAAAAGGTGTTGTTCAGTTCAGTTTAAAATAAAAGTAAAACTTTGATCTCGTTTACTCAGAATTGGAATTATGCGACTTATCACCTTCATCCACTCATGTCTTCCATTGTTCTGACCTACATATTGATTACCTATAAAACATTTTGGGTACTCGTTTAATCTCTAATCATTTATTGCCGCCATTCACGCCTGGTCTCATTTACCAATCGGCGATCGAATCAAATAAGGTTACTCGAATGAATCGCACAATATCTCGATTATTCAGTAGAGAAGTCGATCGAGTTGCGATTAATTCGATTGTTCAAACATGTAGGATTCCGCCATTGCTAGCTCAGGTTAACTTTCGTGGGCGTACAAGTCAGAATGCGTCGGTGATCCGGCCTTGCGATGTCTAAAGGCGTTATTACCTCATATTTCTAATAGCTAACCACCCTCAGGGGAAATTAGGGAAAGACAGCACTTCCTTTAATGTTATTCGATATTACTCTACGTTGAGCACGACATATTTCATGCTCGAGGTAAAGTAGATTATGAACTGGGATTTTTCAGCATAGTATTACTGTGAAAGTATCTACCAAATCCGGCTTGTATACCGGCAAGTTTTTAAAGTCAAACACGCACTATGATTTACTTATACCAGACTCAGTTGTAAAAAGATGAGCCTAGTAAAATTGTAGTGTGGGGTTTAGCTTTGGAGTGAACTTTAAGCAAACAAAACTAATAAGTGTATGGCCGGATAGTAAAAAATCAATTTGTTATCTATAAAGCCTAAATATAGTCCAAAATCCCAGGGGGCTATGGGAGTTTGGACGCTACCAGACGCTACTTATATTCTCACAAATAAAACATATGAGGTAAACTTCAGTACGTGCATACCTGCTACTTTGAAAGGAAGATGGAAAAACATTAATTTGGTCTTCACATAGCGCGACATATGGCGATATATTAAACGATATACCATACCAAATAAATATACCAAAAAAAGTCTCACGTGGTGCCAAATATGTGTAGTTCAGCATATGTCAGGCCTGCCAGGTTAGATGCCTGAAGCTGGTTTTCAATTGCACCTTAAGACGAATGGATGTAACACTGTTTTTTTTATGTATATAAAAATTTGGCCCGACGGCCAACTTACAGGTGTCAGGTGCTAAAAGTAGGTAAATACAAATTTCTTAAAGTCTGGAAGTTGATTTTTACGTATGTTTTAAAACGTTTAATTTTACTTCTCGATTATTTTTGACCTGATAGCAGGTAATGCTGACAACGTATTAGGGATATGAGGTGCAAATTCACCCTCGTTTTTATATTAAATCATTGAAGCGGTGGTAACATTGTGCTGCAGACGACAATACTTCTATAACTTGGCAAAATGTATGAAGACAAAAAAATAATTGAATAAATAGCGGCGTACTTACATTTTTATTAGCAGGAGTTCAGCAAACAGGCAGACGGCCCACTTGATGGAACGCGGTTACCATCGCCTATGGACATTTGCAACACCAAAGATGCAACAAATACACTGTTGCTCTCTTAAGGAAGAATCTGGTCACTAATGTCGGAACACAATACAAAGTTTTTATGGCGGCATACTCTAGACCAGGGGTGGTCGTGATCCAGTTGAGCAAATACTGTACCACCTGGCTGTGGGTTGTTTTGTTGCGTCTTATGACAGACCACCTGGACGCAGAAAATTGTATTCTTTCTTCGTTCCTGCACTGAAAAACTGTTGTGTTGAGTGAATCTGTTACTGATTATTTACTATTTAGAATAGAATATACTTTATTATACAACAAAATTAATTAAACAATACACATAAACAGCTTAGAATTTGGTACAAACGGCGGTCTTATCTCTGACAGTGATCTCTTCTAGGCAAGCTTGGGATGGAGAGAGAAATATGGCACATGTCACTATTTACTTTATGTTATGTTACTATCGTCTGTTTGTCTAACATCGGCCCTGGGCTGGTCCGTTGTATTTATTCATAACACAAGCGTTACTTGCTTAGCTTGGGGATATACAATTTGTGTGTTTGTCTGTCAATTATTATTATTAATTTTGACAACAAAACCGCACGTCGTCTGGAGAAGCAATAATATAGGTATATCCAAAGCAGCATTTGCATAATGTAACTGAAATGTGACATACATAGAAATGAATATGTAGAAGGTATTTTGGGTCCATGATTTTTTTATGTCTTTTCATGCTCTCACCGGCTTTTATTTATCGGTATTTACGCGGTTTTTATGGTCCTTGATATATTTGGGTAGGTTCTGGAAAATCGGTTTACTGCGTCGTTTTATTACAGTGATGTCAGATTTTGTGATATTTTTTAACAAACAGCAAAGATTTATATTTTTGTATATTATCATCTGATTTGCATATACTAGATATAATTTCATATAGTAAATCTGTCGATGATTCCTGTTTAAAATTAGGAACAATATCAGGAATTCAATTTAAGGGGTAATTCGGTTGCGCATATTCCTAGAAACTACACTCAAATTCCTTTGCGCTCGTTAAAAACTGAATAATATGGCTAAACTAAGTAAACATTGATTTTATGTTATTATTGATTTATATTGATTATTAAGGAATCAATATTGTTTACTTCAGTTATGTTAATTATGTTAGTTACATTTACATCCTTTTTTTTGACTCTGACAAATACATCATTTCATTTCAACATTTTTTGAAAATATGGTATGTTTGTAAGAAGTCTGTTATCAGTTAAAAGCTGTTCGGCTCAGAGCAAGCTTATATTCCGGGAAATACTTAGCTTATTACATAATAATATAAATGCTATATGTATGTATAAAAAAGGCCTGAGATATATAAATAATTATTATAAAAAAAAAAGCTAGATATGTCGACGAAGAAACTCCTAAGCAGAGTTCCTTGCCGCTACTTTCGCTTCAAACAGCGATATACGTTACGTTACGGTGTATCGAATAAGAAGTAGATTTAAATTTTGACTAACGTACTGTTACAACCCTATTCGGTAAGCACTTATTGCTGAGTCGAACAGTTCATTGAGATCGGTTTTCAAAATGTCGATCAGCAGTAATTGCCTATAAATACCAAATCTTTTTCCAAATTCTGAGAGTTCTCTTGGTTATTAGCCACAGCTCTACAGCTACGGACCTGATTTATGTAGACCTTTGAGGTCCCGTGTATTGAGACTCCAAGTCACCTATTATTCGTAATAGTGAAATAAAAATGGTCCTAATAGCCAAAAGTGTTTTTAACACGCTTTTATTAGCTTCACCTGTATGTATGTATGTATGTTTGTAACCGATCCCTTTGAGCTCGATTTTGTCCTACTTTGAACGATCAGATTTAATTCAAACTTTGCACACCTGTCAAAGGTCGATGACAATGCAATAATATACTACCATGGAGCTGATCTGATGATGGAGTCGGAAGGTGGCCATAGGAACTCCTGTACTAAACAAGATAGACCCGTCGTGTTTGGGCTCGTATGTTTATATCGCGTGTCAGTGCAATAATATGGTACCATAGAGCTGATCTGATGATGTAGTCGGAAGGTGGCCATAGGAACTCCTGTACTAAACAAGATAGACCCGTCGTGTTTAGGCTCGTTTTACTCGTCTTGGCTAGCACTTTGCTGCTACATGATATGCAGGATCTCAAAAGCTTGCATTTAAAAACATAAAAAAAAATCAACTAAAAAATGAAAAATAAATAATAGTTTTAAAAAAACTAAGAAAACACGCTTTCATAAAAAATTCAACTAAAAAACAGAAAATAAAATTAGATGAATTTGGTTTAAGATATTAAAGAAGAAGAAAAAGCGCTTTGAATACACCCCACGCTTTTTTTTAAGACCCCATTCATTAGAAACCAAATTGATTAAATTTTGTTTTCTGTTTTTTAGTTGGATTTTTTATGAAAGCGTGTTTTTTTAGTTTTTTTAAAACTATTTTGACATATAAGTACTCGGGACTAACAGTACCTCCAAGAAAGTGTTCGCAACTGGAACTTAATCTGAATAAAAACTTTTTAATTTAAATTCAAGTCGATATTGTCAATAAACTGGACAGGGAAAAATAGCATGATCTCGTTTCAGATGTCAAGACTCACTTTATGCCGCTGAGTACGTAGTAAGTAAGTACAGCTATTCTTACATTCGGATTTTATCAATACCCTACATACATGTCGTTCGGATGCGGCGTGAAATTTCAATAAGATACATATATCATCAATCTTGTGCGCTGAAGACAGATCGAACCGTCTCTTTACGTTCTCGTTTCACGTACACTCGACGCTTTCAATGTTATGTAAAATATTTATCTCTATATTTGAGCATATCAGTGGTAAGTTTTGTAAGGCTTAATACAAAATTTGGGTAAACATAATTCGCTTCTTTGCTTCAATAACGTGACATATCCCAATACTCACTTATTTCACTCACTCACTATATTTTGCTAAATTTATCATATTATCACAACTTGCTCATATATTTCAAAAGCTTAGTAAATTGACCTTAAATTTAATTGTAAAAAATATACAAAAAAAGTGTAAAATATGTTTGGTAAAATCCTTTTTTGAAACTTTAAAGTGGCGTATTGTAAATTTGGGTTTTTCAAGATACCACGTTATTGAAGCAAAGAAGCGAATTATCATTTAAATTGTATATAGTTAAAGCTCTTTATTCGCGGGATTTATTTTCCATAATCATGCCGCGAATACAGAAACCGTGAATATGGAATGGCAATTTGGGATTATATGGGATACGTTCCTAGGTGACAAAATAAAAAAAACATATATATATATATATATATATATATATATATATAAAATTAATTGAAGTTTTTGAACATTGTTATTAATTACCTTAAGGTTTACGGAATGGTTTGAAAAATTTTGTAATTTTAATTTAAAATGTACTTTATTAATTGTATAATAAGGTTGCTTTCATTCTGTTTGTTTACATTCTCAAAAACAACGATCGTGGCGAAGGTGGCTATGTCAAAGTCCTCGGCGATATCATTTAACAACATATTTTAGGCAAAGTTGTAATAAGATCTGTTTTACTTTTATTATTTTATTCCATTTGTCCATTTGATGGCTTTTACAAAAGATATATATAAATTTTTAGCCGTAAATATAGGAATTTTTACTGCAATTATATAATTTACATTGTTCAGTTCTTGCCTAGTGAAGTAGCTAGAACATTACTCGCTGAATCTTGCAGTCTACCCTCTTTTTGTTCGAGGTAACGGCCAATGCACAGTAGGGTAAGGACAGCCATTTTGGACACTGACTGTCAACGTTCTACGAGAACCACACCGCGCCGTGAGATGAACGACTTTTTGACGATGCTGCCAGCCTTCTGGGTACAATGCCCAGCGATAGTGGTCTGGTGGGCTGGATGGGCTTTAATATAGGTTTTTTTATTTTACTATTGTATATATATTTTTAAGGTAGGTTTATTTGTAAAAAAATAAATATTTCTTATTTTTGTATTAGAAAAATATCTTTCTTCAGCCTTTTAAATAAATAATAAACACTATTCAAAGCGAATCAAATTATAAGTAAACATTTAAAGTAAATTGAAATTCAAAACGAGTTTTAAGACAGAAGGAGTGTTTCTTGGAGTAGCCTAATTAAATATTCCGTAATTGTTGTTTCAATATATAATTACGTAAAGACGTATCGCAACAAAGATCAATACCAGGATTATAGTAAAGTATTATCGTGAAGACGAATATGAAACAAATACAATTAGCTCATGAAACATGTGTAAATAAACAATTGTTAGACTATAACGGTGTTATTCAGAGAAAGTTAAGGTCTGGTCAAACAGCGGACGGGACGGCGACGCGACGCTGGCGGGACGTGAAGAGTTGTAATATATTAGTTGATGTAAAATATGTCACATAAAGCCGTCGCGCTCGGCGCTCGACTAGCGGTCGTGTCACGGCCATCTATATAAACATACATATTTTACATTAACTATAGTAGAATTATTTTTTTCGTGCAGTTTGGGTCATAAATAATCGGAGCGGTCAAAGAGTATTTCGCTCTCTCTTCCACTCACGGGCCTTATGGGCAGGCATAGTGATAAGCATTATTGTTATCGATAGTGTATTGTCATTTTGTGGGTTAGTGATATAAATGAAAGAAAAAAAATTAGATAGAACAACGTATTTTTTAAAATAAGAATAATAATGATTTAAAATAAATTATTAATCAGGTATCTATGTATTATAAAACTATAAGTACAAAAGTATAGAATGTAACAAGTTATATTAAAAATAAATATAAATACTTATATCTAAGTTTAAAATTAACAGCAAAAAAGATAATAATTATTTTTATAAGAATAAAGAAAGAAGAATTCTTATCAAAGAAGATTATCTTCTTTGATAAGAATGAATATTTATCGATTATGGCGTTGCGCCCGCGCAACATGCTCACTGCCTTAGCTGGGCTGAGACCGAGCTTTGATTTATGACCCAAACTGCACGGAGAAAATAATTCTACTATAATATATTACAACTCTTCACGTCCCGCCAGCGTCGCGTCGCCGCCCCGTCCCGTCCGCTGTTTGACCAGGCCTTTAAAGTAAGTTTGAACGCGTCGTTATTGTTCTCGTAGAAGCGTTTAAAATTACTGTAATGGATATAAAGTTCAATCAAATCTAACACTATGAATAAGTCCGTAAATTTACAAAATAGTGTAAATAAATAACAGTAAATAGAATTGATTGTTATAGTATGGGAAGAGGTTGTAATAAATTTGAAAACAATTGATTGTATTTTTTTTCTTTTTTTTATAATTTTAATAATAAGATTTTATGTTGAGTGCGAGCGTGCGCACATGCATGTAAGCGTCCGAACCGGCTTACTAGGTTTTGTATTAGTTTTAGTGCTATAAATTTAAGATAATAAGGCAATCTGTGTTTTCATATAACAGATGACATTCTAAATATTACAAAATATTATATTTCTAATGTATTTAAACATGTTCAGTTTTGAAGATCGTAATATAAAAAAAAAATATGAAATAAAATAAAAGACGACAGCTGCCTTAAAAGATGACAGAGGAAGGTGAATATAAAAACAAGCAGGTTCTTAGAAATAAATATAGCCCAGTATGCTTTTCAACAATAAAATGAAAACTGCTATCGTGCAACTCGGAATAGTTGTTCTTCTGGGAAATTACCGGTACAGCCAACAAATAGGCGAATTGCCCGTTAAAGTGTACTTTGCATACAATATTTTCAAGATTTGTTCAAGTTTTTGTGTTATAGATAGATAGATAACTCTTTATTGTACACCAATACAAACATGAACTTAAGACTAAAATTATATCTAGTTATGTACAAAGGGCGGTCTTATCGCTAAAAAGCGATCTCTTCCAGACAACCCCAGAAATGAAATTATATGATAATGGCGATGGTGGTATACGTAACATATAGTACAAACTACTTACATTTTAATAATAAATACATAAATTATATATATATTTATATATTATATATATATCTATTATATGTGCCATTAGACCAGATTTTTTCAGTTATATATATATATATATATATATATATATATATATATACTAGCTGTCCCGGCAGACGTCGTCCTGCCCGGTAAAAAATATGTGTTGATCGTAGAGGGTTGAAAATTGAGGATTATATGTATTTTTGTATGTTGTATCATAAAAAAATAGAAATTAAAAATTTTGTCTAAAAAATAAATAAAAAAAATTAGGGGTGGACTACCCCTAACATTTAGGGGGATGAAAAATAGATGTTGGCCGATTCTCATAGATACCGGATAAGCACCAAAAATTTCATCAAAATCGGTTAAGCCGTTTCGGAGGAGTATGGCAACGAAAACTGTGACACGAGAATTTTATATATTAGATATATATATATATATATATATACATATATACATATATATATATATATATATATATATATATATATATATATATATATATATATATATATATATATATATATATATATACATATATATATATACGAGTCGTGAGACTCGAGTTAAAATGCTGTTGGAATTACTTTAGGGTTTATTAGAACAACACAAACACGTATAACACAAGTACAAATATAAACCAACACAATAAATCCAAACGTAATTCAATAAAACGCGCGAAGTCCGTCACTTATTACATTCCTGATTGTAGTTCACACGTCTTGCTTCGCTCGTGGTAACCGCTCGACTGACTCCCCCCTCCAACAGGTTATCGTTTTTATACTGCGCAACTGCAATGCCCCCGTATCTAAGTTGACTTAATCCGACTCACCTGGCTAATGACGGCCATAAAAGTTTACAATGCAATAATGGGCTGTTTTCTAATCACAAATTTTAGTAAACAAAAGAACACGACCCAAAAAGAATTTCGACGTTATTAGTTCAAGTACAGACTGGTAATAAATGTGTATGTTTCAGATATGCAGGTGGATTTTTTTCTTTTCGGGACCCGAGTTGCAACAATATATATATTTGGATATTAGAGTAGGTCAAAAAATATATATACAAGTGACACGGAATAATGGGTTGCTAGACACCTTAAAAAATTCTCACAAAATATGAATTTTTATAGGAAGATCCTCCGCACTGCAGTTTTTATTTTTTTCTCAGTCCAATACAAAAAATACCTCATCATTAATTGATTGCACAGAAAAATGTTCTCAAAGAATTTTGTAGGAAATTTAATGCTCTACAAAAAAGGTAACGTATATTGTTTCTGTAAAACTCACCACTTGAATGATATTGATGATTTAAGTTTGATTATTTGAAGACAAATTTCATCTTTATTCTGAGTTTTATAACTCAACAAACTTTCATGTTTTTTTAAAATAGGTCTACAATTGAGTTGTCGCGTAACAAACATAAAAAAGAACCATAGAGTCGATTTGAGAACCTCCTTCTGGAAGACAGTTAAAAAGTTTTTCAGTTCATTTGATTGTCAAGTAACCTATTCTCGAAACGCAGTGTAAGAGAGCGCCATGGAGCGCGAATCTCGCCGAAAGGTTCACTCTTCCGTACACCGCGCAACTGTACCTAAATTCATCGGACGTAGGCTCAGTTTTATCGGTAGAATCAAGAAACGAAAATAGAATTTATCTACGTCATATTTTCCGCCCCCTTCATCATCACAATAACGACTAGGATGTATCAGTTTTGCTGCGACCGCACTTGCTTTAAACAAATCAAGTCAAATAACTGATTGCATACTCTGTCCAATAAGCCTTTTTTAAATATTTTTGAATACAAGCTTTTGAGATCCTGGATATCATGTAGCAGTAGAGTGCTAGCCAAGACAAGTAAAACGAGCCCAAAGACGACAGGTCGATCTTGTTTATTACAGGAGTTCGTATGGCCACCTTTGGACTCCATCATCAGATCAGCTCCATGGTACCATATTATTGCACTGTTACGCGATATGCATATGCGTGCAAAATTTATTACAATTAAACACCAAAATCACGTTTTAGAACGGTTATTATCCCAAGATAACAACATCTTTGTCAATATTTTTATTCGCTGCTAGTATGTCCATGACTTCGTCCACGCTCGACTTGAATTTCCCGCGAGATTTTCTAGTTAGGTTTTGTCAATAGCTCCAATGTACAGACACGGCATGTTTCGAATTTTATAATATTACTAGCTGTCCCGGCAGACGTCATCCTGCCCGGAAAAGCTTCAATCGATATGCCGACAGCATTAAAGTGTATAATTGACAAATAAAAACTAGGGATTGATCGTAGAGGGATGAAAATTTAGGTTTGTATGTATTTTTTAATGCTGTATCATAGAAAAATATAAAAATTGAAAAAATATTTTGGGGTGGACTACCCTTAACATTTAGGAGGATGAAAAACAATGTCTGATACTCAGATATACCCGATATGCACACAAAATTTCATGAGAATCGGTGAAGCCGTTTCGGAGGAGGTTAACTACAAACACCACGACACGAGAATTTTATATATAAGATAGTTGACGTATCTCAATACGACAATATACATCACATCTGACACACTAAGTCATAAACAAGCGGGCTTTACATATAATCGTTTCTTAGGTTTAAACTGAAAACTGAAACTGCACAGCTGATCAGTGAAAATATTACCCATAAACTCCTCTTTAGCCGAATATTCTGGGTACAAAATTTACCGACGTTAATCATTCGAATTTCGTTTATGTGTACTCCTCTTAGATAAACAACAGGTAATTACTATACGTTTAAAAGCGACGAAAAATATATTCATTGATTTGGGTCTGATTCTGATTCTCTTAGTTAAGAGACTCCTAATCGTTTCTTATTGTTATTATAAGTAAGGCCGTATATGTTTAAATATAATAGCGAAAAAGTATACTGGGATAGATAAGTATGCAGATATATATATTTTAAGTGAGCGAATAGGCCCCGAAAAATACCTTGTTGAAATGGGTGAAAATATGAAAAATATTTTTGCAAGGTATTAATTAATAACTGTTATATAAAATGCCCTTTCAAATTTTTAACTATACCAAGAGTCAGCAAAATAGAATCGACAAAGTCAGAATTTAAACAATAGTATCCAAAGATTAAGCATTTATTGTTGAATTTTTCCTTCGACATAAGTATTAAACGCGAAATTATTATCAAGTAACGTCGTAATCACTTGTAAATCTCCCTAATCTTTGGATTAAAAAGTAATTAAAACGTACACTCATATCCTTATTTCGAAGAAAACCTTTTATCGAAAAATATTTTATTATTTATTGAGGTTTACGGCTTTTCTTAATTCCAATATATATTCTTCATTTTCTTAAGCCTATCTAGCTCAGCTGAAGTTTAGATTATCTACTGACGCCACTCAACGGAGTTCTTGTGACAACTCGAAAGGCCACACAAAAACACATAATAACTCCTCAAAAACTATCAATATCCTACAACTACAGTTCATTTTAGAGTAATTTTACACATATTTGAAAAATAAAACTGCACAGCACTTCCTTTAGTCCCCGCCAAAAACTCCAAAAAATAATGTAATGTAATACGCAGAATAGAGTGGACACTCAAATCAATTGAGTTATTTTTTATAATTTTGGAAAACTTTTAAGCCTCCGAGAATTTGGACGAGTCTAAACACTATCCACGACTACGATCACGTCCAATGCTGGACGATGATGCGGTCGAAGATGCATCATTAGACTTGTCCTGTATGGCAGTGAAGCGTGGCCTGTACTTGAGCGACACAAGCAAGGAGTGCTTGTCACGGAGATGAATATGTTGCATTGGATGTGTAGTGACGCGGAAAGACCGTGTCAGGAACTCCCGCATCTGCGGCAGTCTTCATGTCCGTGACATAGCAGTCAAACTGCAGGAGTGTTGTTTATACTGGTACGTCCACGTTTTACGGAGACCGGCTAATTATGTGGGGAACAAATGTCTAGCCATGCCGCCACCACCAGGTCCCAGTCGAAGGGGAAGGCCCAAGAAATGTTGGCTTGACGTTGTGAAGGATGACATATGTACCAATGGTCTCAAAACGGGGGATGCTGAAGACCGCGCGAAGTGGTGTAGAAAAAGTAGGAAAGCGGACCCTGGGCGTCGGAGTGAACGCTCGAAGCGCAACCGGGATTTAACGCTCGGATGATGATGATGATGATGCAGTCGAAGATGGAGCACGCTTACCTAGTAGTTAGTACCTATTCACACGAGGCTTGAAGATACCCGGATTGTACGTTTCGGAAAACACGAACTCAGGTAGTGCATTCCACAAATGTGCCATTCGTAGAGGGAACGTGAAGACGTTTAGTTCACACGGGTAGCGTTTCCACTGTGAAACGATGTCGAAGCGCCTTGTGGTCCGAAGATGGGATGCATGTTATTTTTTTTAGTATATATGTATCTGTGATGAACGATAATAGAATTATCGTTTTATTATATTTATCAAAATTTATTGCTTCAATAATAAATGATTGCAACATAATTTCAATACTTTACAAATAACTTCAGGCTATGCTTTTATTTATTATTAAAAAAAAAATAGTTCTAATATAGGTACTTATCAGACAATGAGTGTTATTATTAATTAGTGAGTTAAATTTATTATTATACTAGCTGTCCCGGTAGACGTCGTCCTGACCGAAAAAGCTTCAATCGATATGCCGACAGCAGCGCTACATAGTCGGTCCAGTTCTGAACCAACTCAGAAACCTTCCTCGGCTCATGCACAACAACTTTGCTAAAGATGATCAAATGTATAGTTTACGATTCTATAAAGGACATACATACATACAGACGTTCATTTTTATATATTAGAAGAAAAGATTAAACTAAGAATTATCTATCTAATAGTATCTCAAACTTGGATTATCATATCTTGTTAAGTTTGTAGGTATGATTTCTTCACGATGTTTTCCTTCACCTTTCTTTAATGGATATTTATTTGTAGCATATGCAAAGGTCAGAAAAAATAATTCTAAGCGATGTATTCTTCTAGGTCGAGGTTCGAACCAACGTTGATCAACGTTGTTGGTGTTCATTGATGATACATTTTTGCCACTGATTTATGGCGATTTCAAACGATTTTTGTAACTACTCTCGAAAAGGGGATAGAGGGGTAAGTTTAAAAACAATGATAAAATACGTATAGATTTTTAAATCTGTTTATTTATTTTTGTACAATGTTAGAATTATGCTATAAGGTAAAATGTTGTCTTTGGATATGTTGTAAGGTAAAAAGGATTGTTTAGGAGTATTCTTTTATTGGTCGAATATTTTTTGTTGTATATTTCTTAAATCTAATGTTTCTCACCTCAGATCAAATTTATAATATATCTCTCGATATTAATTATCGTGATCTGATCATCGGCTATCACCATCGAAAGAGTAATAAGAATAACACTAAGTACAATACAAGGAATAATGTTGAAAATAAATTTTACTTCATACAATATTGTGCAATTTTATTGGAATACCAATTTACATTATTATTACTCGAACGTGGACTGATTTTAAGCAGGAAATTCGGGATGATTTTGGTAAATTTACCTCCTTTTCCCCTTAGTTCAGGACTTCAGGAAGGTTCATCACAGGAGTGGGGATGATAGGAGTGCCAATGATAACAGGCTCTGGAATCACAATCTCGGGGAAGACGGGCTGTGGAAGATCGACGGCTTCTGGGATAACGACCTCAGGGAGAATAGGAAGGGGAAGCTGAACAGCTTCGGGGCCGACAGGAGCAACATCGACGACATGGACTGGGTGGGTTTCAGGGATAAGGGTTACTTCGGGATTTCCGACGACTTGTCCACCTTGGATGTTGATGATGATCTGGACGGTGGGTTGAACTTGGGCTTCGGAGACGATGTTGTCTACTACGGCAGGTCCGACGGCAATGGGTTCGAATTGGTCAATGACGGCAGGTCCAACAGCGATGGGTTGGAACTCATCGATTATAGCGGGGCCAACAGCAATGCCGTCTGGGCTGATGATAGGCTCGGGTCCAGCACCGCCGGGGTTAACAACGGGCCCGATAACGATGGGCTCAGGTCCAGCACCGCCGGGGTTAACGACGGGTCCGGGGATGATGGGGGCTGGGCCAGCCCCTCCGGGGATGACCAGGGTACGGGTGGGGCCGGCGACGGCCAATGCCACCATAGAGGCGATTAATAGGATGGTTTTCATTTTTGGTTATTTGAGTATCTTTTCGCTGCTTCTGTGAAATTAAAACAAAATGATTGTTAGATCTAACGTAATTCCGTTTTGCAGTACTGTAGAGGTAGTAGAAATATTTTTATTTATTGATGAAGTACAGTGGACAGGCTGACGGCCCAACTGTGGTGGTAAGTGGTTACCACCGCCAATGAACATTAACAATACCAGAGATGCTGCCAATGTACTGCCGGCCTGATGGAGAATACAAGTTACTTTCAAAGCATTGGAGCTTATTTGTGTTTACTAACTGTCGTTTAAATATTTTTAAATCTATAAAATTTAATAATATATAATTCAATTGGTGCCTTTAAACTCATTTATTTTCATTAACCTATTCATATATGTTTATTTGAGTTGCTTGTTACCTGACCTCGGTTTATAACACTTCTGATATTTAATCATGCTGTGTTGGTCTCGGCACTCTACCATTCACAATACAGTCGTACACCTGTTTTGTGATTCTTCACTTCTTGTTATTAAATCTTCTATCAATCCAAAACATTCTCTTATAACACTGTTCCTTATCATATCATTTATGCTAACCGCATATATACTTCTCAAAGCTCTCATTTAACCTGCGTGTATCCTACTTTCATGCTTCTTCTGCGATATCCAACTTCCACTACCATACATCAGGGCACCAACACAATATTATGGACAGCCATGCGTGGCTTTATAGACACTGTCCGACTGTTCATAAAAGAGTTTAGCGTTTTATTCATCTTCTCACCTGCTATAACTTTCCTTTCAATTTCCCTTCTATGGTTTCCGTATTGTAATACGAAATGAAAATTCAACAAAGTAATAAAACTACATAACATATTTCTGATAAATATTGATTTAATATTTTTAATGTTTCACCAACATCGTGTATGACTTAAACAGTTTTGAAGTTAAGTGCAGTTACAATAATTTCATTTTCATTCAGATGCTTACTGTAATTAATTACTTAATTTTAATTACTGATATGATATAAAATTGAATATATCACTTGGCTTATGTATATTTTAAGTAATAAGAAATAGCTATCCACTAATAATTATCACAATATAGTGCACATTTTTATAACTTTTAAATTCAAAATTTTCGCTGAAATTTCTTGGACGTGAAATAATAAATGGTCCAATAATTATCATCATGTTAAAATCAATTTCAAATATTACAATATGTCTTTATAATCTATATACGTGACGCAAAAACTCTGTACCCTTTTTACCAAAATTGCGCGGATGAAGAACTATTAAACTTTGCACAACTATAGTTTATATAGAGAAGGAATACGTGATGCTAATGTGTATTTAAAATTATGTATTAAAATACATTCAATCAAAACAAAAAGCATTACAGATACTCCCATGTATTTGACACTCACACGCAGTATAACTCTTTTGATTATGGTTAAAATCAAATTAACAGTGTAGCCTTGGCTTGCCGCGCGTCCCTCTCAGGGCCGGGGAAACACCATTCCCCGGCCCGCACACAGGAGAGGCCGCCTCTGCTTATGAGGCGGCCAGCCGCTGCCGGGGTCGCGGGTTAAGCTCGCGCACATACCGTGACCCCGGCGCTAGGCGGAAAGAAGGCTCCCATGGGGTTTTAGTGGGTATACCGGCAGCCGGTCGTATTGAACCGGCGTCGGGGAGCCCCACACACCGGCCGCGCATGATCCCCCGCGCGGCTGACGGTGCGGTAACGCATTTCCCATGTAAAAAAAAAAGTGTAGCCTTGGCGAAATCTTTGATTATAGGATATAGTCTTTGATAACTGAACCTTAATAATTTTCATAATAAAAAAACAACTTATAATTAAAATTAATTATGGTCAGATTTCGAACAATGGGCGACCACTAGTTGATATAAGAATATAATTTCTAATAGTTGACAACTTAATAATATTAAATACTTACTTGTTAAGTCGAATGTAGTAACAAAACTATACTGGTCCGAATTTCCTAAAACATTATATAGTAGCACTATCACACCCTGAAAAATATAACGTATTTTAATCAGATAATTTACGACATCTATTAGCTGTATTAAGATATAATAGCCAAAACACTAAGGATTAAAATCCGATTGATCAAACGTCTAAATGATAAAAGTATGAGTTAATGAAACTAATCAATATTATTTTTAGTACCTACTTAGTGTAATTCGCAAAATAATGTGTGAACTTTGTACCCTTGTTTCGAAAATTGTGCGGACGGAGAAGTATGAAATTTCGCACACTTATAGTTTATATAGAGAAGGAGTGCAGAATGTTAGTATTTTTTAGGATTATGCATAAAAATACATCAAATCAATAAAAAAAAAACATTATACACACTACCCTGTATTTGATACACACACGCATATATACTCTTTTGGTTATTGTTAAAGTCAAATTAACAATGTAGCCTTGGCGAAATCTGTGATTATCGAAGTATATATAGTCTTTGACAACAGACCCATAATAATGTTCAAAATTATAAATTCAAATTCAAAAGTTTTTATTCACAATAAGTTCCACTGGAGAACTATAAAATTTTTGAAGGTTATACATATAGGTTAAGATTAAATTTTACCGCACCGCTTCGCAACTTGTTATTGCTGTTCAGGAGAAGAAGCGGCAAGAAACTCCCCAGCAACACGTCTAGCTAAAAACAGACGAGCGTGCATGACACGAACTATGAATGTCAAAGAAGCAAGTGAGGTGTGTAAGAATAAGCCTAAATGGCGCTCTGTTGTTCGTGCCTACCCCGCAAGGGTCCTGGCATGAAGTTATGTATGTATGTATTTCTTGTTCATTTAGTGTTAAATTTAAGTGGACGGTTACCGTTGTTGCAGTGTCAATTGTGTTAGGATACGCTTTAGTGATAAGCTTGTGATATAGGTAGAGTATTTGTTATGTGGATAGTGGGAGTGTGGGTTGGATATTCTGTGCTACGCATCGGCAGATAGAAGAGGTAAAGTATTATTTCTTAAACATTTTTTTTAAATTGATATACTTAAGTAAATGCACATTGGATCAGAAAACTGACTAAGTGGTGCATGCGTTCCGGTCAGGATCGAACCCGTGCCCTTTGACGCGTGCGCTAGCCTAATGGCTAGCGTACGCGTCACCACGCTACCGCGTCATGTGCATATTGTTACAATTACCGTGGTAACAACGGTGAAGGAAAAACATCGTGATGCAACCTGCATATCGAGATAACCGATGTGTCAAACCTGCCAAGCCGCCTTGGACAAGCGTGGCGGGTATACAGTCCGTTTTCCCTATAATGGGAGGGACATTTATGGGCTGATATTACATACTTAAGTAAATTAAGAGCTTCCCAAAACCGAATTTATATAACAAAGGCCTCAATCAAACTTATGTGTTTGGCAATTCAAAACAATAGACTTTACGTAGCAATCTGTAAACTTATATTCTACTAAAATGTAATGATTTGCCATATAGATCTACAACATTAGTCTCTGGACTTAGTGTAGTAATTGAAGACAGGAGTGGTTGAAGAAGTTTTTTGAAGTGATAGCTTCTTATGGGAGAGTAAACCGCTTCGTCACGTAATGCGTTACGCTGCTAGCCTGTCTGTCTTTCCTTTCTCTCATGCATACTGCAGCGACAGGCGGGCTCCTCCTCTCTCACTCTAACTCTACTAACTAACTAATAGCTAGCCGTATTTCGGTAATTAGATTAAACAACGATACTAACAATGTATATATATACACAAAATTCTAATGTACATATTCAAGAAATGTAACAAAGAATATATTTTAGATTTAATTAATAAATAACTTTTCCTTACATTATCATATTAATATACATAACATTTAAGTAATAACCTAAGCTTTTCTCAAGTTAAACAATTTCAATATTAAATAGCGCAACTTAGATTTGTTTAAGTTATTACTTTTGTCGGGCGTCTGGAGACGCACAGGTTTTTTTATTAAGTTTTATACAGAAGTATGTTACAGGATGACTTTTGAAGAATTAATGGAGTTGTAGCAAATAGCGTTACACCGCTCGTTGGGTTTAGTATTTCTTACATCTAATCCTTCTCTCCTAAACTAAAACACTACAACAACTAAAGACACAACAGTAGTCGTGATTTCCATCACTATCTATATATATCTAGCAGCTTCGAAATGCATTTACCAATTTCGTTCAGATTAACTGTTTCC
The DNA here is from genome assembly GCA_012273795.1 of Dendrolimus punctatus. Taxonomy (NCBI): domain Eukaryota; kingdom Metazoa; phylum Arthropoda; class Insecta; order Lepidoptera; family Lasiocampidae; genus Dendrolimus; species Dendrolimus punctatus. The sequence goes on from CM022528.1 coordinate 3,430,503, forward strand.
GTCTAGATTATATAAGTGTGTGCGATAATGGAGATCGAGGAAGTATTGACTATCTGAAAACGCACTATCAACATTGTAATATGATTTTGCAATAAGGTATATAGAAAGAAATACCTTATTAATATTACCTTCTAATATAAAAAAATAATAAGTAATTTAAATATAACCAAAATTAACTAAAAGTATTTAGTGTCTATTTATACTTTTCTTATTGTCTCTATTAAGGCGAAGACACTATGTTCATGTGTTCTTTATTAATAGCTACCACATTACACTACATCTTTGATCGAAAAATATCATCTAAATCTGTTTTACTTTATCGTATATCTTTGTTTTTCCACTGTCTTCTGTCTCTGTATTTGGTACATAAATCAAGCGTTATCAGGCCTCGGTGCGCTCGGTTTGGACTGTATTCGAGTGGCTTCATTTATACGTTAGTTCAGATGGATGGCCACCCCTGAAGGGTTCAGATTTCAGATTAAATGGTTTGAGACGGAAATTGACGGCGACTGGTAACTTAGATTGCTATGATCTTTATGATTAATACGTCTTTGAACGATAGGAGAAAAAATGTTTGGTTGGAGTTATTTAAATACGTATCTATAAATAAAATAATAATAATAACAGCCCACAAATATCCCAGTAATGGGCTTGGCCCCCCATTATAGGGTAACCGACAGTTTACCCACCACGCGAAATGTAATTTGAGATATGGCTTTAAAATGGCTTTATATTTTTATATAACAAAATGGAATCAGCCATCATTTTTATTTGTAGAATGAAAAATCTAATCCAAATTCAAGTTTTATCCAAAATAAGTTCCATTGGAGAACACTTTTTGAAGGTCATGTAAGTCAAAATTTAAATCTACTTCCTATTCTAGGTACACCGCTTCGAAATATGTTATCGCCGTTCAAAGGAGAAGAAGCGGCAAGAAACTCCCCAGCAACGCGTCTAGCTAAAAAAAATTTCTTCATTATCATTTATATATTATCTCAGGCTTTTTAAAAAATACATATTAGTAGTTGTTTACAATTACTTTTCAAAGAACAAATGGGTTTGTAAGAAATAAAAAAAATATTTTTACTGTTTTAGTAATGACATACTAAACTTAAAAATAAAATCACAAATAAAATAATTTATCAGTTACCATAATTAATTTACATGAATGAATTCCAACAAATATTAACATAAAGCACACCACTTGATGGAAAGGGGCTATCATCACCTATGGACATTTGCAACACTAAAGGCTACAAATGCGCTACAGCTCTCTTAAGGGAGACTGGAACCTGATCACTTATCCCGGAATACGACTCGATGTTGTTATGGCGGCATACCTAGACCAGTGTTGGTAGCTATCCAATCGGGCAAATGCCCTACCACCTGGCCTTGAGTTGTTTTGTCGCCTCTTACGACAGGCCGCCCGACCCCAGGAAATTGTGTCCTTTCTCCGTTCCTTCAAAAACAACAACAAGAAAACTCTACAATTAAAAAAATATCGACATAATAATAAAAAATCTTGAAATCACTCTCACATTTTTACAATTTGAGCCCAAGAACGTATGAAAACGTATTCGTCTCCTTTATTATAGAAAATGTAAAAGTTCCCATGAGACATTTACTCCAAGGTTGCAAGCGAAACCGTGTGAAAAGCCATTTTAAAACATCTGCTATCAATAATTTATACCGAAGTAAACAATGTTGAATGTCATCCATCAACTTGAGAAAAGGTTTTCTCTGTCAGTAAAAAAGCAAGCAAAAATCCTGCCAATCTTGAGACAGGTAAGAGTAACTTCGATGTAAATAATGGGCCCCAAGGCCTAATACAGTCCGGTCCCTAACAATAAAGGGTGTATCGGCAACTAAATATACGCAGATAGAGATGCGACACGACTTGATTTACTCGTTCATAAAAAAGAGTTGAAAAAGATGTGTTATGGTGGTTTGGACATGTAGAGAGAATAGCTAAAAGTAGAATCACAAAACAGGTGTATGACGGTATTGTGAATGGTAAAGTTGTTGCCCGTGGACCGAGACCAACACACCATGGTCAAATATCAGAAGTGTTGTAGAGCATAGCATGTCAAATAAACGTGCATGTATGAAGAGGTTAATGAAGGTAGATGAAGCAAAATTTTGACAGGATCTTGGCATGTGGAGATTCATAGTCTCTACCTACCCCCATAAGGAAGAGTCGTGATATCATGTAAATAAATTGGAAAAGTGCATATCGATCTACACCCATTGAAGGGTTCGGTAGAGGTGACAAACGGCTGCTGCTTTTGTTATTTGACAACATAATTCTAAAATAAGCATTTAATCTGTGCAGGAACGGAGAAAGAATATAATTTCCTGCGGCCGGGCGGCCTGTCGTAAGAGGCGACAAAACAACCCACAGCCAGGTGGTAGGGCATTTGCCCGACTGGATGGCTACCACCCCTGGTCTAGAGTATGTCGCCATAACAACCTTGGGTTGTGTTCCGGCATTTGTGACCAGGTTCCAGTCTCCCTTAAGAGAGCAGCAGCGCATTTGTAGCACCTTTGGTGTTGCAAATGTCCATAGGCGATGGAAACCACTTTCCATTACGTGGGCCGTCTGCCTGTCTGCTGTTCTCCCGCAATAAAAAAAATAAAAAATAATAATAAAAATATCCTATATCTCAATGACCAAACAATGATAGATTTTTAATGATTGATGAATTTAATTATACTTGAAAGTATTTTGTTAGATTTACATAACTTATAATTAAAACATCGCCTACATTTAAGAATGTGTTCAGTAGACACTAGTTTTTCTTTAAAAATGTGGATAACTTTTATACTATAGACTAATATATATTTATATCTTATAAATATGTTTGTACATATTTAATTTAGAAATTAATTTAAGTACGTGTAACTATTTTACAAAATATGTAGTTTAAATGTGTTTCTTGAAAATCTACCTAATAAACTGCACTACCCACATAGCCAGATTAGGTTAAATTATTTCTTAAGTTAGGTTATTTGGAAGGGAATGCTTTAAAAGTTTTACGATTCACCCAAATTACTCGTTTGAAATCAACTCAGCCCATCACTATTTGTGACCCATCTCAAGTTGATTGCGAACCCACTCGTTAAGGGTCTCCCCAAGCCACCTGAGGCTCCCTAGGATTAAAATTACCGATGTGTACCCACGATAAAACTGTAACACTATTGTGTCTAGTTCCCAATTTGTTGACACTTTACAGTTCCATTGGAATTTTGGCTGAAACTCGACCCTAAAGTCGTCTCGCCGTCTGTCTTTTAACCATCACAGCTGCTTTCTGACGTGTATATAATATGGTTTTAACGAGTGTAATATCAAATCACAAAGACTTGCAAAAAATTGAAAATAGATTTAATGAAAATAGCAGCAAAAATTATTTACTGAACCTTTTGGTTGGAAAATCTCCAACCTAAACCAAGCAACCATCCTCCAACAAAACTTTTGAATTCCTTCATATTTAGCCTTCATATTTATATAGCCTTCATATTCCTACAGCTTTTTAGTCTTTAAAACCTTTTTATTTCTTTACTAGCTTTACCCGGCAAACTTCGTACTGAGAATCAATAAATAAAAAACGTTGATTTCTGAACGACGGGACGAACATCAAACGTTTGACGGGTAGGAATAGTTTCTAAGGGAAAACGAAATTGTTGTTTTTACTATATTCTAAGCAAGCCAAATCAGTCTAGCCGTTCATATTTAATATGGTATATATAATTATATATAATATATAACATATTAAATATGAACGAATTATATATATGTATACATACTGTATCTTGTATACAATTTATTTTTGTTTTTCTATTCATATTATTTGTTACATAGTTAAATCGTAAAATATCTTAGTATACATCTGCTTTTTTCTTCTCCCCTTCTTGCTAGACTCATAGGTTTGCTGGAAGAAAACTCTTTTTGGGGTTATGCTCGTCTTCGTAAATCACCACTATTTTATAATTTTGTATGTAACTTTTATGTATAATAAAAAACAAATTTTTATAACAAAAAATCTACATAATTATAGATAACACTTAATAGCTTACCAAATATATACAATAAAAAAATATTTAATACCATGCCCATAATACAATATTGCTTTAATAAATACGCAGAAATTAGTGGTCGCCCCTATTACATATTTCTTGTAGTATAGTTATAGTAACAGTATGTTAAAAATCATCATTTTGAATTTGAGGTTTTTTTAATCTTACAAGCTACACTATAGTGTGTATGTATGTAAGAAACCTTACATCTGACCGATTTCAAAAAAGTAGTCGGAGAAACATCCCCTTCGAAACGGTCAAAAACCCAAATCGCGTACATAATTGGTGTTTCAGCTTCCTCACTAGAAATGCCTCTGAGCTCCAGATATTGAGCATTACTGCGGCTTATTGTCCTGATAAGGGCGTATTATTTTTTCTGCTTAGATTTAATAAGGTTTGGCGAGTAAGGCTCTTATTGTATTATTAGTTGATGGAACTTCCTTCACACTAATGCTTAGACATTTTTCCCTTTAGGAAAGTATTACGGATGTAGTAGTGTCGAAAATAACAACTGTCACTTGGAGGTATAGCATTTACTTGCAAGAAAGAAGAATCCTGGGTATGATAATAGTCCCTTAAAAAGGAACTATGAACGACATTGTTCTACTTGAAAAAATGGTCATTGGTCTTTCTTTTGACACTTCTTAAGATTTTTTGACACTCTTTTCTTTCACCTTTTATCAAATATTTGGGGTCGGCACAATATGTCTCTTCCTTCCACACTCCTCCATAAAATAATAAATAATTAAAATAAAATAGCCTTTATTCTACCGTCATATTACAAACATAATTCATAAATTGTTAATAATTTTATTTCTTTTTAAAATATGTCAAATTAATAGAATCTATCTATGTCCTTTTTCTAAAAAAATAATATATTATTATTTATCTACGGAAGTAGTAGTAGGCCTCTCACGATATTCTCCATTCATCCCTATTTCTTGCCAGTCTTATCCAATGTGAGCCGCATGTTTCCTTAAATATGTGTTCCCATCTTTTATTTGATCTCCCTCTTTTCCTCTTAGCGTCTCTAGGTATCCATTCTGACTCTTTCCCTGACCATTATTCCGTGTTAATTCTGTGAATCTGTCCTGCCCATTTCCATTTGAGACTTCTGACCTTTTTACTACACCATATACTTTTGTTTTTCTTCTTATACTTTTATAGCATGATAGATAGCATGCTTCGATCCATTTTCCTCTGATGAACAGCTAGTTTGTTTCATCTTCTTTTCCACGCTCCTCTATTCTGACATAAATCTGTCAGATGTCAGTGTGACAGTGTCACAGATGTAATCCCACTGTCACACCACAAATAACCCATCGCCTTTTTGTTCTACCTCTACATATGTACCCATCAATCTTACAGTTTGACATTCCCTTTGTCACGTCACTTTCATCCCTCCTCATTACATGCCAGTACCAACTTAAGTCTTCTTTGTTTCAAATTTTCTGTCACTCAATCAATCAATTCAATCAATATCAATTCTCGTGACACCACACATCCATCTCAATATTGTCGCCTAGCTGAGTGTAGACATTTGTAGTCTATCTGTAACACATATAGTTAAAATCTAGAACAATTTACATAAAGGTGAGGCTTTATCTGCGTAAGTGTTAAGGATTTAGGCCAGTTGCGATCGCACACCGCTCACAACGACCCACGTCAAAAGGTGGGTCGAATGACTGTTTCACTTGGGTTTACTATTGCAAGTGAAACGGGAAAAATCGCGGTCATGGGTATGGTCGTTGTGAGTGTCTAATAAATCGTAGCCTAAATAAACTAATTGTGACAAGGCATGACATAATGTTCCTGATTTTTGACACTTGTCATTCCTTTAAGATGAACCTGATAAAGCGGCTATTTTAGCTCTCCTGTTATGTAAAATGGAAGTTTTAAAAAAGTCTCAAATATACAGACGGTTTCTGTAATAGTTTTTGTGGTTTTGATATTCTATGCATAGAATATAAAATGGAGGAGCTTGATGTAAAGCAAAATATTAGAAACGCCCAGACAGGGACTTGAACCCTGGACCCTTGGATTAAAAGTCCAATGCTCTACCGACTGAGCTATCTGGGCTTCATGGTGGGCTTTACAATTACTAGGCCAAGTAGCAAAGGATGAGCCTTAAGTGTTTTCAATATCCTTTTCCTACATCTTACAATTAATTAATTTGTGTAATTTTCTAAGTTCCCGTTCTTCTATTAAGATATTATAGTTTGACGTCTGATACTCTTTCTTTGAATATTATGCTTAATTCTGAGAGAACCAGCAATGTATACATGATTATATCACCTATTAGTTCAATACATTTTATAAGCGTTTAATTCCAACGTACTTGTGAAGCTTTGAATTTGAGGTACTGGCAACAGAATTTAGTAGGTAAAAATTTTCAGTTATTCTAGTACATTTTTGGCATATCTAGTGATGCAACATCGCTCATAAAAAACATCGATGTTAGAATATCTATGTTTTCAAAGGTGAAACATTGATGTTAAAAATATCGATGTTTATGAACGATATTTTTTTATCACCATTAACATAAACTTTTGAGGCTTGTTCCTGCGATGCAAATGAAACATTGTTTTTTTTTAACATCAATGTATCGCCCAAACCAGTTTAGCAAACCTTTCTTAATTCTTGCTTTCACTAACATCATCCTGTTACACCACTGTTACTCCATCTTTCAAAAAAATACCACACACACTTCACAATGCTCTCATTCCTACTAAATACTATGTTTTTAATTTTTTTATATGTCTTTTGCCTTACCCAACATTCACTACCGTACTTACTATTTAACAGCGTGGGCACACACTAACACATCTCTATGAACATTTCAAATAAATGTACTACATCTAAGAAAAATATATAATAGTAATCAACTTTTACATCACAAATTATTATTGGCAATAATAAAAAAATATGAAAAAATGATATAATGGAAATCTGTGTCGATCACAGATAGAGCGTAAGATGGCGCGTTATGTCTATGTAAGATAAAACATCGTTCTTGAACAACGATGTATCGTCGATGTTTTGCTTCAACGTCGATGTTAAAACATCGATTTTTATGAACGATAGATCGATGTTTGGAAACACCGATGTTTTGTTTGCATCCATAGGCATATCGGATAAATGCGGGGTATTCCCTGTCATCAAATGGATTGTAACTATTTAATTTTCATTGATCATTCTTTTAGTTACCATTCGTACCGTGAGCATAGAGTGTGTTAGACTAGTGGGAATTCCTTTATTGAGAATTTTTATAATCGAGTTTAAAATGAAACGTAAATATACACAAGGATATCGCGATGAATGGGAGCAAGATCCTTCATTTAAAGGTTGGTTATGTAAATCTAAGATAAACACTACGACTGCTCCTTGTAAAGCATGCAACTGTGAAGTGCTAAGTAGACTGGCGTCTTTGAAGGAACACATGGCTTCATCAAAGCATGTAAAAAATATGGAAGGATATTCCGGCATGTCTCAGGTATGCAAGTTACTTTAGTTAATATGTGGAATGTAATTGGGATTGTTCACTTTTTTTCAATCTAGCTATTTGAAAAACCATTTCGAGGAATAGTGTCCCTAATCATTTCTGTCTAGTTAAAATTCCAAAAAACGTACGATCTTCTTGTATTTTGTAAGAAATGCGTTTGACCTTTATTTGACCTTACTAAATCCAATCAGGTGGGCCATCGGCCTGTTTGCCTGCTTCAGGTGTAAAAAAAATCTAGCTGTACGTTATTTGATTTAAGTTCTGTAACACGGATTTTCCCTAAAGACCACTTTTAAAAATTAACGATAACTATAGAAAATAATAATGGTTGAACACGAAAAATTATAAGCCTAGCGACAAAAAACACTAAAATGAGCATGATACGTAATGAGTAAGGATAGTGACATTTAAATAGTAGCACAGATTACTATGACTATAGATAGATAAATCTTACTTTTATTATTTTTGTTACTAGGTAAAAAAACCAATATAAACTTGTCCCTTATGACGTCATCGCAGAAATAATTTTAAAATTGAATTATGAAAAAACTAACGCTTAAAATACAAAAACATTCAAATGAGTATCTTAAAATACCCTATTTTACGTAATAAAAATATAAAATCAGAAGGTAATTTTTTGTGAACAATACCCATTCTTAGTTAATTATTCTTGTTAAGACTTTTTTTAGTGTGAACCCGTGTTATGTTATAAAGTTTGTGTATTTGATTTCCACTCAAAAGCAAACATTCGCTGTTTTATGTACGTTTATTACCTACACATTTACATAACAATTAATATACAGCTATGTGTGGTTAGTCATGTTAAACGCTATGTACAAATTGCTTCGTTTTTGATATTATATAGCGCTATATAAAATGTCCTGCATGGTTATTTTTAACTTCTTTGGTTACAGATTGATACGATTTTCAACCATTTCGGAAGAATTAAAAAAAGCAGAAATCAGCATTGTAGCTGCCTTAGTTGAACATAATATTCCTTTTCGCGTAATGGATTATGTAAGCGAAGTTATTTCAAAGGCATTCCACGACTCCGAAATCGCAAAAAGTTTTTCCCGTAGAAGAACTAAATCTGCCGCAATTGCCTACAACGTCTTAGGCAATAACTTCATAGATAATATGCTTGCAGAATTGCGTCCTAGACTGGAAAATGAAACTGAGATAAGCCCAGTATTTTCGCTCATTATCGACGAGAGCACAGATGTCAGTACTATCAAGGTAATTGCAACAGCAATAAAGTACTACTCCGATTAACTGCAATCTCCACAAACAAAATTTTTGTGTATGGTGGACTTAAAAGGTGATACTGCGCAGGATTTGTTTGATAATTTAACATGTGCTTTATCTGAAAGAAACCTTAACATAGCCAATTTAATAGGGTTTGCTGCTGATACCACGAATGTTATGTTCGGCGAAAGGAATAGCGTGGTATCTAAAATTAGGGAAGTCAACCCAAGCTGCATTTTTTTCAAATGTATTTGTCACTCAACAAACCTTTCAGTGAGTTATGCATGCAATAAATTACCTCGTTCTATAGAATTGTTTGTCAAAGATGTTTGTTCATACTTCTCACACAGTAGCCAATGACAAAGAATTTACTGACACTTCAACTCAATATATGCTTCGCCATTATGATATCAGGTGGCTTTCTCTACATCAATGCATTCACCGAATTATAGAACAGTGGTCAGCATTAAAACTTTTTTTTCATAATGAGTTTTTAGGGAATAAGAATGCAAATGCTACGTGTCAATTTATATTTGATCACCTTAACAGCGATGAGACAAAACTTTATCTGCACTTTTTAGATTTTATATATACTACAAAATTTAACGTTATTTTTCAAAGTGATCAGCCACTTATTCATAAAATTTAAACAGAAATACAAAACATGATGAGTTCCATTTTGAGTTGCTTTATGAAGACAAATTATGTAAAAACTACTCCGCTTCAGTCAATAGACCCAAGTTCAAGAATGCATTTCCTTCCTATACAAAACATGTACCTGGACACAGACGTAGCAATTACATTGGAATCATTAAAAGATGATGTTCGAATGAGATCTAAAATTGGCGAATTCCTCAACAGATGTCAATCATTTTTAATCGAGCAAGTAACCAATTCCTCCAAAGACTGCATGTAGAAGATATTTTTATGTAGGATTTGTCATTCATCGATCCCCAAAAAGCAGTGTATGGTGAAATTCGAACTCTCATAAGAATACTCCAAAAGTTTCCTAACTTAGTTCCAATAGAAAACATGCAAATTGTTGATAATGAATATAGGGAATTAAAATTGGATGTTTCCGTGTCCAATTCATTGTCAACTTCTAGTTCGACGTCTGAAACTTTTATGGTATATAAATTTTGAAGTGAAGTCAGCCAAATCTGTGATGCAAATAACAAGCCAAAGCATTTATGGCGATTTGTGAAGCAAATTATGATACTACCTTTGTCAAACGTCAAAGTAGAAAGAATATTTTCCGATATTAATAGGATTAAAACTCAAGATCGAAATCGATTTAATAACAAGAATGTTGCTGCAATAATTCATGGAAAAGAGGGGGGAGGGGGTTACGACAGTTGGAAGGAGGATGTAGCAGATTTAATCCTGACAGAAGTATGATCAAGTTAATTAACTCAAAATAGCTTTATAACAATGTTACCCAACATGAAGACGAATATTCTCAACTATAAGTTTCATTTTATTTTTTAATTATATTTTTATCTAAATAATTAAAGAAACCAGTGTTTTTTTTATTAAATTCTAAAATTTATTATTTTATCGTTTAACCAAGAAAATAATCATGTTCTTATACAACGTACAAACACGACAGCAAAAAATATAATATAGTAGATATTTAGTATTTTCCTGATCTCTTTTGGTAGAATTCAGTAGTTTTTTACCTCCACAAGCAGTAGATTCGTCAAATAAATCTGGTCACACTGGTTAGGCTAGTCAGTAGTTCGTTGACCACTGCGATGACTATACGTATGCAGCTCCCACTAATACTATTAAAGAGTATTACAAAGTCAAAATGCCTTTGGACTCGTTGCAAGCACCAGCTTCGAATTCTCCTTTCTATATAATGTATCAGTTTACGCCAATTCTAACATTTAATTAGGAATGCTTGTGCTTAGTTTTGACCTTGTTAGTAGGATACGAAGACATGATTTTTTGTGTTCTGTTAATTGCAAGATTATTATATATGAAACTAACCTATTAAAATACAACATTTATAAAAAACGACGTTAAAATAACTAAGTGTATCTTTGGGGAGTTTTTTGTCACTTCGACGCCTTAAAAGAAATATTTTGCAAAGTGATTTCTTGTAGTTTAGGAAATGGTGCTAACTCTTAACTTATATGCTTATACATATTTATTAAATAAAACTTTCAGTTTTTTTGATGACAATAAAAAGATTTTCAGTAAGACAAATGTTGTATTTGATCTTTTTCTTTAGTTAACTGATACTTCCGATTGTTTTTTATATCTCTAGCATGTAAGTAGTTGTGGAGTGACCTCGACACAGCTGAATATTTCAAAATTCTTTTTCCCACCTTAAAATCCCGAGACAAACAGGGCGGCTTAAGTGCCTAAATAAAGTCATTTGACTTAAAACAAAGGGCGGCTAGAGAGAGATTTCAACGCAATAAATCCTCAACGAGAAAGTCACTTCGTACAATCGTCGATGGAAGTTTTTAAATCCATCTTTAAAGAAAATGATTTGATTATAATTATATTTTTTAATTATATGGTGACATTGGCATGATACATTTCTAAAAGAAAATATTGTTACATTCCGACAAAAAGAGAATGCACACCTGCCTACCAAAAACCTGGTTTATTACTTTTCCGCATTTGGACTTCTTTTGCTTACGTTGTGTTAAAAAATTTGTTGTTAAGATAAACATTCTATTGTTATTGTACTTGGTGTGTCGAACTAATTCTTGTTGTTATTGTTTTGCGTTGAGGCATATTGTATTTGTATAAAATAAAAGGAATGCCCGGACGGAGTGGTGAGGCAGTCTAGCGAGAACAACGATCAAAGCAACCCGTGTACATTCGATAAGCGATAAAGGGACGGACTTTGCGCGTGTTATTGAATCGTGCAGTTTGCACTGGTTGTATCCAGTTATATTCGTACCTGTTTTATACGTGTTTGTACAGTTCTAATAAATTATATAGAATTCCAACGGCATTTTAATTTGAGTCTTGTAGCTCGTAACAGTGTTAAGAATGCTTATCTGGACACAGCAGGTAATCTACAGGAGGTATTCGAAAACGTCTATAATTTGGTAAATCGAAATATTCTGATATTGGTAACTGGTTCCCATAGCCCGGATAGCTCAGTCGGTAGAGCATTGGACTTTTAATCCAAGGGTCCAGGGTTCAAGTCCCTGTTCGGGCGGAAAAGTTTTGATTCGATGCAAAAAATAATAATTTTCCCCTTGTTAGAAAATATAGTATTTTTAAGCCTATTATATCCCCTATTCATCCAAATTAGGGATAAGTATTTGTTTTGCATTTAGGAATAATTTAATTATGATTATTATAATATATAAAATTCTCGTGTCAGTTTTCGTTGCCCTACTCCTCCGAAACGGCTTGACCGATTTTGATGAAATCCGGTGCTTATCCGGTATCTATGAGAATCGGCCAACATCTATTTTTCATCCCCCTAAATGTTAGGGGTAGTCCACCCCTAAATTTTTTTATTTATTTTTTAGACAACATTTTTAATTTCTATTTTTTTATGATACAAAAATAAATACAACCCTAAATTTTCAACCCTCTACGATCAACCCCTACTTTTTGCCGGGCAGGACGACGTCTGCCGGGACAGCTAGTTAGTATATAAAAATTGTATTGTCTGTCTAGAAAACGAACTACAAAAACAGATTCGATTCAGAACCTTAAATCAGTATTTTTCTTTAAACCTTTATTCAATGCTTTATTTAATAAGTTTAAATTATTATAATAATGCACTAAAATGAAACTAAATTATGAACTAATTAACTTAAAAATAAACATTACTATAAAAAACACTTAGAATTAAATACTAGATCTAAATAGAAAAAGGGGGTATAATTATAGGCAAAATGTTAGTCCCAAACCACTGTCACTTCTCGGGAACGTTCCCAGAAGGCTGGCGGCGTTATCCTGTTGTATGAGACTTATTATCAGTATTTGAAATTTTATTAAAATCGTACTCAGAGAAAAAATATAAACATATTTTAGATTGTATTTGATATTTCCAATCACAGATTCATTAATACGTATTTATAGCTATTATTAATAAAATATGAGATTTTTACAGTTTTACTAGCTGTCCTGCCAGATGTCGTCTTGCTCGGAAAAGCTTCAATCGACACGCCGACAGCATTAAAGTTTATAATTAACAAATAAAAAATAGGGGTTGATCGTAGAGGGTTGAAAATTTAGGGTTGTATGTGTTTTTTAATGCTGTATTATAAAAAATATGTAAAAAATAAAAAATATTTGGGGTGTACACCCCTTATCACTTAGGGGTTTGAAAAATAGATTGTAGCCGATTCTCAGACCTACCCAACATGCACAGAAAATTTCATGAGAATCGGTCAAGTCGTTTCGGAGGAGTATGGAAACAAACATTGTGACACGAGAATTTTATATATAAGATAAATTATATTAACAAATACATAAATATTTCTTATATGAATCAGCAAAAAAGCTTTTCAACGCCTCTGTACAGGATAAGGTAAATGAAATTTAGTTTTTGTGCAAAGGCCTTAAAGCTGAGATTTTTTATTTTTATTTTTTAACGAGAGCGTGTCGTTAAATATGGGTAGAAATTATTTAAACAGCCTCATTTATATCACCATAAGTAGGGCAATATTTATTTAAGGCTTGTGTTTAAACGCCTACCAGAAATGCACCTATTTTACTACCAATAAATTCGAAATACATACCAGAATGGATAAATGCTCACCAAATTGTGTTTCCGGAAGTATTGTAGAAATGAAGCTATTTTCCTTTTAATGCTATGCCATAAAAATATATAAACTTCTTTAAAGCTAATTTCAGACCAAATATTTTACATTATCGCTAAGTAGATATTACCAATATTTTGTTTCTCCACTTCCAATTTAGTAATTTTTGCTGAGGCAAAAAAGCAAATGGTCGAACGTACAATTATTTTTAATACCAAATATAATATTGCGTTGTTTTTCACTAATATTTCACTTATATATAAGATAAATAGTGAATGGTTACCAGTCGGCGCTTTGGTCTACACATAACCTAACCTAACCGACTGTTTAAAACTTCACATATTTAAATTTTCGGATACATGCAGTCTCCTATCTAAATAAATCCCGTCAAAAAACGTAAAAAAACGTCTCGGCGACAAAATTACCAGATCATTGTCGTGAATTTCAAACTTCGATAATAAATTGAATATGTATTTTTTCCACTCTTGGATTCAGGTTGTATAATTTGATTACACTTAAACTATTTAGAATTGTAATTTTCGGTTTGAATGTTAGTGTTTTAGTAAAACAATATTTGGTGGTCATTTATCCATTTTGATAAGCAAAAAGAATTTAAATACAAAACGTACAATTATTCTGATGAGTGTATATTTATTTTGGAACGTAAAACATTGTTTTTTAGGCACCTCGGTATAGAGTGGATTAAATTTATATGAAGTAATATATTTTATTTGGTGCTTAGTCTAAGGGACAAAAAATATTTTTGGTGAGCATTTAAATGGTACCCTTTATTTAATCGGTCTACATTGAGTGGCGAATTTAGCGAAATTAACACATGTCTACATATACTGGTGTTTGTAGGACATGCCATAAAGTTCCACTTTATGTTGGTACTGGTCATGTTCATCGTATGAATCTGCAACAATGACCTCTTAATGCTCTCATAACTTCTTAATCTATATTCAAAATGATTATGAAGGTAAAAAGTTAAAATGCTCAAAGTTACGGATTTAAATGTGTTGGCTAAATCCGCCGGATTGTATTAAACAGACAAGGAGATGGAAAAGTTTAATGATATTTGAAAGTCTGTGTGTGCTGGTAAAATAAAGTCACCATTACAGTAGGGATCGTCATGCACTGTATAGTTAAGTGTAGGTTAAATTTTTGGAGTGAAGGAACTAGGAACTGCTGCTTTTGGTTCATTCTCTTCTTTTTGAGTCCCCAGCAACAGGTGCGGCGAGTTTTTAATTTATATTTGTTTTACGTTTTTCATTTAGCGAGACGTTTTAGTTGTTCAAGTTATAAGGTCGGTTTTTATAATGATGGAGTGTTGAAATTAAGAGCGCGTGATGCGAACGCCGCACTGTGACGAACAAATTGCGGCTCTTATCGTAGCGTTTTTTATAAGTTCTCAAAATGGTGGTGACATCCTCACTTTCGTTGCGGTGAGAATAAGGACGGTCGGGGAGGTTTAAAAGAAGGGAAGTAATCGTCATTTATAGGTATTTACTAATATCGTTGAACGGGTCTTACAGTGGTCCTCTTACTTATACAAATTAATTAGAATTAAATAAATGAATATGAAACAAAAAAAAGAAGAAAGAAAGACCCTCTTTAATCACTCAAGAAATATATATAAATGATTATTATAAAAGATTAACTTATTCATATTGAGTTTTTAGGCTTCTGTGAGAACCTTAAAGAAGCTTACAAACTCACTCCTACTTAATATGCATAAGACCATATATCTGCTCAACCTTTTAAGATATCGAAATCAAACATACACGTTAATTCAAAATATCTTCTCCTAGAATGGTTTCACTATGATAATAGATGTTATTTACATACAAGAATTAGCCATTCATTTGCCCATATTCCTATTTTAATTGAATTCAATAGTTTCAGATATAACCACTTTATTTGTTATTATAGCTAACGAGGCAATTTGCATCTTGGTTCTTGTTCAAGCGTTCGCTGTTTGCCTATCTACTAAACATAATATTTATATTTGATTGCTGTCTGAGTTCGAGATAACGAGCTTGTTTGAAGTCTCGATCTGCAAGTTCACTAGACTAGATGGAATTGTTCATAATGTGCAATAGAATTTTATGACAAATAAATAATGTAGGTAAGTTATAAGGATGGATTTTTTGAAGAAAATATAGTACAATGGAGGTAATTTGGTTTCTGTCTAATCCGGTACCCCCTGTTATCCGATTTCCGTTAGTAACATAATCTTATACTAATAATACAGGGTGCTTCAAAAAAATGTATACACACTTTGAACTTCCATAGAAAATTTATTTACCGTTCTACAAAGTTAAATTTCAGGAAAATAGAAAGCTGAAAGTCCAATGTAAATGAAACATAAATAACAAATGTTAATACTGTTCAAATTGGTGACCTGCAGCATCAATACAATTCTGAGTACGAGTCACCACAGATTCTGTACATCGTATCAAAACGTCCAATGAGATTTCTCTACACACTGCTTGAATCTCATTCCAAAGAATGTCTAGGTTACGTGGTTTACGTTTGTACACCTCATCTTTTACTGTGCCCCACAAGAAGAAATCCAGTGGTGTAAGGTCTGGAGAGCGTGCTGGAAACTCGATTGGCCCGCTGCGTCCTATCCACTGGCCCGACAAATTTTGATCCAGGTAAGCTCGTACGTCTCTGTGATAGTTCCATGAACTTCGAATTTGTCTCGTATGCGTGTAATTGTTAATCTTGAAGGTGGTTCTGTATCATACTCCCTTCTCCACTGTCTTTGAACTTCATTTACATTCTCAAACTTCCAGTACCACTTAATAACCTGCTTACGTTCTTCAAAACTCAAACGTACGTCCCCCATGTTGATATTACAAATTCCAACTGATAATATAACATAGAGGGACGATTATGCTGGCACCTGGCGAAGAAATATAACATTAGCCTTGTAGAGCGGGAAAACTACAATAGTTTAAAGTGTGTATACTTTTTTTTGAAGCACTAAAGCTGAAGAGTTTGTTTGATTGAACGCGCTAATCTCAGAAATTACTGATCTGATTTGAAAAATTCTTTCAGTGTTAGATAGCCCATTTATTGACGAAGGCTATATATCATCACGCTAAGACCAATAGGAGCAGAGCAGCAATGAAGAATGTTTCAAATTTGAGGGATTTGAAAACAAATTCCACGCTGACGACGTCGCAGGCACAGCTAGTACATATAATTATTTAATTTTTATATTTTTGACACTATCGTCGGGTCCTTCGGAGGAATTGCGTGGTATACCTTTTTTAAATATACTTACTGTAGCCGGCAGACGCTGTCTTACCTTTTTTTAAAAAGATCTAAAACCAAATTGCAGCGCCATCTACCGGGACCAAATCTTAATATAAACTGTGCAATGCTGGATCACGGATCCTTACACAGCTTCGCTGATTCTAATGGTAATATGGACTGTATAGGTTTATATATGAGATAGTGAGAGGTATGCCAAATCCTGCAAAAAACCAATGTGGTAATAAGTACCACTAACCTCAGAATCCACCTCCAATGGGGCATCTAGACAGCTCCTGATAGTGCACGGCACGAACAGGTCCTCGAATGGCACTTCGGGTTGTAAGATTGGCACTCACAACAAAATAGCAAGCACGGCTTGTATAAAGTTCAATAGAAAGCTCTAAGAATGGGATGTGAAACGTTCACGTGCACGGAGAAAACGGAACGTCCGGACAGACCTCGCGTGCGTTGGAGACTGTTTCGCCACCACGCAATGGCGCCGAAACCGAAAGCCAGCGGCACTTATAAAACTACCCACATTAGCAAAATTGTGAGGATTCAACATAAACTATTCTGGAATCCACTTGATCAAACATAAAAATTATTTCACCTAAATCCTGGAACCCGATTACAGCGCTCCTATTTGGTTTTTATTTGGATCTATGCCATCCCGAGATCCACTTGAACACACATAAAAATAGTTTCATCTAAATCCTGATACCCGATTGCAGCGCTATCTACTGGTACCAAATGCCAATCTGAACTATTTTTGAATCAACTGGAACAAACAAAACATTTCATCAAAATCGGGCCCGCCGTTTAGAAGTTCAGCGGCGCCAACTACCCGGTCCAATCGTGAACTTAAACCATTCCGGGACCCACTTGAACACATACAAAATTAATTCACCTCAATCCTGACACCCGATTGCAGCACCACCTACCTTTTTTTTTGGCTAGGGGAAATCCGTTTGAGGACTAGGACCGCGACAGGCGCAGAAGCCTGGGGGATGCTCGCGACCTTGGTGAGACAGTGTGGGATTCGCCAGATCGGGGGTGGCACTAGCGTGCCCGGTCAGAACCGGTGCCACGCTATTGCCACTCCCCAGTTAGGGATACCCACTAAAACCCCTGGGTGTTCCGTCCTGCGCCTTTTGCCAGGGCTACGGGAATAGGCTACCCGGCTCCGCAATCCCTGGCAGGCGTGGACCCCGCTCACTGGGCCTCTTCCAATGCCGGGGGAGCTACTCCCCCGGAGCACCACCTACCTGGTTTAACTTTGAAAGCATTAAGGGTAACGCTTTTCAATTGGCAAGCTATCATAGGTGTATCAATATAATTCGATAAAAATATGTCTCATCTGCTTATCCCATGTGTGAAGGTTGATCTTCAGCGTCTCTTTGACTATTATATGGAGGGTAGAGGCAAGGAGAATCATCTCATATAGGAAAATAGATGAAGAAGTGTTCAGTTGTAAGCTGAAAATAACAGTTCAAAAATCGTCCACAATGGCGCTGATGTAGACAAAGGGTATGGTATGAATGTAGCTGTTGTAGATGAATCGAAGTATACCGAGTTAAAAAAAATATTGTTACGAGTTACGGGACTCGAATTAAAATGCCGTTAAAATTGCTGTATAATTTATTAGAACTATACAAACACGTATAACATAGACTATAAGTAATGTTAGAATTCAATGTAATATCTATCCGTATTTGAGACGAAGCCTGAATCTCAAGCAAATAACGGTGTTAACGTGTTTTAAAATTTGTCTAGTCAGGCCCCATCTTCTGGCAGCTCCAAGAAACAGGTCATAAAACAAAAACATATATACACATGTACCATTAAATAATAAATTTCACTCGTAGCCATGTTCAAACATTTTTCACCGCCGTCGGCGTTGGCACATAAAAGTTTATGTCCTATAAAATATTCTACATTCCACTATACGAGGTGGTAGGAGCACTATTCGCTGTCAAATATCAATCAAATGGATTTACTATCGAGCTGTACGTTTGACACGTTCCCATTAAGAGCAACGTGATAGTGTTTTGTCACATTTTTCGTAATAAAATTGGTTATATTTCCATACTAGGTCCACAACGTGATTGCGTCTATGTTGAATGATAAAAAACGTTAAAGAATTTAGATTATTAACTTGTTTCAATTTTTTATTTTTGGTTCGTGTTGGTATCTTTTAAACTTTTAACTTTTTAAATGTTGGTCGAACATCTTCATTTTATATTTTAGAAATTACGGGAAGATTTATTTTTCACTAAACTGACGTTAGCATTATGGATATCAAATAGGTACCCATATTAAAAATACATTAAATTAAAAATATTTTTTTTTTACTTAAATATTCGAGTCGTAGTAGTTAATTAAATGAAAGTAAATGAAAGAAAGAAAGAAAGAAAGAAAGAAAATATTTTATTTAGAACAATAAAACAAAGTTAACATAAGTAGAGAAAGAAACAAAATAAGTCCTAAATTGGACCCAGGCTCAGCATAATGCTAGCCAACAAGGACTAGCGCTGTTCTTCCGTCTGGGACCATAAAGTGAAGTTACGGTGAACAATACAACACATAAAAACAAAATATATAGTGTAATGCATTTCATTAATAAAATTCACACTAAAAAAATATATATATATATAAAAAGCAATAATTTAAAATCGTAATACAAACATAATATATATAAAATAACTGCAGCTGCAACGAAACAAATAACATATATCTATTTATAAATTGACCATATTATAATAAATTAAAATAAATAAATTCATAAAATCATATAGCACTCGTGTCATGTCTAAGATCACATTGTGCGAACGATAAATTATTCCCCTGATTTCCCCGTATTTAACCCTGGCAACATTATGTCGCGCGACTACAGCGCTGCGTCTGCGGGACTTCTTTCGTGAAATGGACTTTACACTAGTACACGTACACATTTTTTTAAATTATCTGTTTACATTTTTTTTGTACTTTTGGCTTGGCATCTAGGCTTTTAGGCCAGCTGTTTACATCTACTCTACTGTATCACATACGTTTCTTTTTACTGCAGGAGTTCAGCAGACAGGCAGCGGCCCACTTCATGGAAAGCGGTTACCATCGCCTATGGACATTTGCAACACCAAAGGTGTTATAAATGCGCTGCTGCTCTCTTAAGGGAGACTGTAACCTGGTCACTAATGCCGGAACACAACTTAAGGTCGTTATGGCGACATACTTTAAACCAGGGGTGGTAGCCATCCAGTTGAGCAAATGCTCTACCAGTCTGCCACCTGGCTATGGGTTGTTTTGTCGCCTCTTACGACAGGCCGCCCGGCTGTAAGAAATTTTGTTCAATCTCCGTTCCTGCACGGATATATGAATATAAATTTACATGAACTCCCCAAATTAACTTTATATACAAATTATACTAGAGATGAGCTAGTACTAGTGCCCGATCGCTGTCAGTTGGGAACGTCCCCAAAAGAC
Organism: Dendrolimus punctatus; assembly: GCA_012273795.1. NCBI lineage: Eukaryota > Metazoa > Arthropoda > Insecta > Lepidoptera > Lasiocampidae > Dendrolimus > Dendrolimus punctatus. Next base: position 3,450,816 of record CM022528.1, read on the forward strand.
AATCCTCGTTGAATGGCAACGCTAATGCGTTGCCGGAAGTGGAAGCCAGTCTTGCGATTATGTTAGACATTGAGAATGCGTTTGGCTTAGTCTCGATATAGCTTGTGCGCCTTAAGCTCAGGGTGGTGTCAATACCAGGGACCATGGTATACACCCCAAAAGCCGCAAATCAAACTCATCAGATTCTAACTTGGTGATAATGGAACCACCTCAGGACCATACTGACCACCATAACTGACGTAGAAATCGTGTAACAGACATACAAAAGAAAACACTGAAGACTTAACTTAAGAAAATACTATTCAGATCTTATTTGGTCTTAGTTTAACTATGAAAAGTTCGAAACAGGTCGATGTACTAATTGTAGCCAGTTTACAAGACAGCTGTTGTCTTGAAACTTGTCTAGACAATCGAAAAACTTTTCAAAATACTTTAAACTTACAAAAAGGGCAATCATTATAAATTCTACATGCAATTAAGAGGGTTGTCGTGAATGTATTGTAATTTAATAACGTAATAAAAAAATATTGCTGAAGTCCAGCAGCCAGGCTGACGTCCTAACTGTGATGGAGAGTGGTTACCATCGCCTATGGGCATTAGCAATACCACAGTTGCTGCGAATGTGCTGCCGGTCTCGGAGAAATTGGAACCTGGCCACTCATGCCGGAATACAGCTCAGTCTTATGGCGGCATAATCTAGACCAGGGGCGATTTTCATGGCAAGACAACGTCATAAACGTCATAAAAATGAATGTCTGTCTGTATGTCGTTTATAGAATCGTAAACTATACATCCGATTTTGATGAAATTTTGTGTGTATGTGTAGTGGCTCCCGGGATGGTTTACAGCCACGATTGGAACCGGTAGATGGCGCTGAGATCGGGTTCTAGAATCCTCCTAATCACCGGGAGCAATTTTGGTGATTTAGTTTTTGTGTGTTTGAGTGGGTAACCGGATGGTTTAGATTCGCAATTAGGACCGGTAGATGGCGCTGAGATTGGGTTCTAGAATCCTCCTAATCACCGGGAGCAATTTTGGTGATTTTGTTTTTGTGTCATGGAACAAAGGCTTTTAGGAATTCCAATAGGTGGTACGAAGTTCGCCGGGTTAGCTAGTATCTAATAAAATGAGGTGAGGTTTAAATAATATATGAAAAATATAGCATTATGTTCAAAAACATCTCTTTCCCTTGATCCTGTTAGGCATTCCTTCATAGAAATTGGTCCTTACGAGCTTCACTATGATTTGGTATAATAACAGATGTGTCTATTTTTTCGAAACCAATCGTGTCGATTCCCTGACAATGGAAATCTTCATCAAAATTGGCCTCGAAGCTCCTTTGTGTATTGTTCGCTATATCGTATAGCTTATTTAGTCCTGTTGGCCCACTTGAAAAATTCACTCTGCATATAAAAAACCTAATTAATTTATATGTAAGCAACATCGAGCTTCCCGGGGATTTTGGAAAAACGATAGTAAGGTCATTAGAGTAATATTGTTAAGACTCTTTAATTACTACTACCACAATAACTTTATTTTTGCGAAAATAGTAACAACACCTTCTCCTTTATAGATGAGTGAGAAGTAACGGTGTTAATTAAAGGCTATTAGCAACCCTTTGTCATCTACAGCAGTGTTACCCGATACTGATTTACTTTACTGAATTACCTTGTAATTACACAAATAATTTGCTGATATATAAGAAAAACATTGTGTTAACTAATTAATTAGTAACATCGTTAATTAATTAATAAGTAACATTCGATAAATTATATAGTATAGTCGTGGAGTGTAATGGCTAGTGCATGTGTCCCAAACTCAAAGGGCGTGGGTTGGAATCCTGGCTGGCACGCATGCACCACTTATGCAGTTTTTGACCTGATGTGCATATTGTTACAATTATGTACTCACAACGGTGAAGTAAAACATCGTGATGCAACTTGCACATCGAGATGACCGATGTGTCAAACCTACCGAGCCGCTTTAGACAAGCCTGTCCGTTCGCCTATATTCTAAGTTTTGTGATGGGGAAAAGGGTCGATAATAAATTAATAATAACGATGGGTGAAAGGCTATTTGTTTTAAACGACACTTTTATAAATTGTCGGGAGAAAAGTTTAAAGTTTCTAATGACCCAGAAAGACACATCACTAACGAACTATGTCCTATATTTAAAAAAAAAAGAACATCTGTAGACTGAAACTAGAGATCAGGTTCTTTATATTTCTTTAAGTTGAGACATTAGGATGAAAAATCCATCGTGTTGAGTATCACACAAAATGTCGCTTAAAACAAATAGCCTTTCACCCCTCGATAATATAGGAATGTTAAAGAATGATAAATTATATGAATAAAAAAATATATAGTAAAAAACTAAGCCTAATGGTTCGTTTTCATCATATTCTTACGAGTGTTCAAGAACCCGGTCAACTTCAGAGCGCTGTAAACCCAGTTTAATGAAACTATAATAAGTAAATTTGTAGTGGAAATTAATTGTTAAAAAATCCTCTGTAAGATTGCTCTGATGTAATGCATTTTATTGTAAAAAGACCAGAAAAAAGTTATAACGCCTAAATGAAAATTTGTACAAAAATTTCAGTTATTTTTGTTTATAACTTTTTTATTTTTTAGTTTACGATAAGAAGTAATAAGAATAAAGTTGTAGACAATTTAATTTTCTACAAATAATGCTTTGTAAAATGTTCTGTAGGGCTGTTAGTTTACGAGATACAGCCCTTTTTCCAAGATGGCAGCTGGGGGACATAGGCGGCGACTCCACAAACTTGACCTTAATCTGTCCTGCACATCAATAAAATAAAATTGCGTCCTCTGAGAAACGCAACTTTTCAATGGCCTAATAATCCTACTAATGCTTCTAAAGAAATTTCAGTAGGTATATATGTTAAAATTATTTAAAAAAATCAGTATTGGAGTGAGAGGACAATAATCATAACGATTTTGTTACTCCATTGATATATATAATATATATATATATCAATGTGTCACACATGATGTGTAAAAATATGAAAAAAAACAGTGTTACATATTTCCGGAGCAGAAAAGCATTACCCACCCTCTGGCTATTTTCATTTGATTTCAATACAATTTTCACTAAACGCACCTAAAATTTACGCGAGCAATATACTAAAAAAATAATTTTACTCAATCCTAGTAATTTTTCGAAATTTACGACGATTAAGGTCGCGGGGTTGACTGTCTTCTATCGGATACATCGGGGAGTGTTCCTTAGAATTGTAAGAGCTGATTCCTCCATCCCCATTTTACCATCGGACAACCAGTCGCACCGGTTTGTGCCACCTATGGTGGGAACACCACAAGTCAGAACCAAGGGTTTCGCTATCTATCTGGTGCGCACTGCCGAAGAGTGGAATAATTTGCCGGAGTCTGTTTTTCCTGACAAAACAATCTTGAAGTCATCAAGTCACGAGTGAATAGGTATGTGGCGAAACAAACCTTTTCGCCCACTGCCTGGCAGGCGATATTTTTAGAATGAAGAATTGTCGAATTGTGATGTGACAATAGAGACACAGAGAGAAAAGTCGTCTACAAAATGTATATATTTTTATCCCTTTAAATCACATTATATATTTAATGTTACCTCTTTCGGATATGTAAATATTATGTACGAAATTACATATTTTATAAATGCACGGGTATTTATTATTCCTACAACGACCCGTCATTAATGGTGACCCCTAGAATCTGAGCACAAAATTTTCAACATAAAAAATTTGGAATTGTACAATCGTCGTTGCCCACTACTCAAACTGTTTGGGCTGGAGTTTCAAGCCGAGCGATCCCGGGCGTGGACTTCTGGGACTGATTCAGCGGGCACCCACAGCCCGCAGCGCCGACTCCATCTTCAGGCGAGGCCATCTGGATTGGAATTGCTCCAGCATAACATTTACGGCCCGCAACGGATGATTTCGACGGTGATTTCAACGATTTTCCGATTGTTCAAAAATAAAGGCGATCGCATAGAAAGGTATTTGGTACCATTTCTCATCACATTTCCATCTTTTTAATGGTACCATCAGGTACCTTCTAGGTTAGCCAGCTTCACCCTAGCGTAATCCCTCAACATCAGGTGACACAGTGGTCAAACGCAAACATATACATCCACAAAAAATTGAAGCTATTAATTATATAGCCCATAACAAAAAGCGCTTCTACATTATTGAAACTAAGGTAATTTGTTTTGTTGTTTTTACGAGCTGCCGTCTTGCCTCTCATTATTCCGTGCTCGATAATGATTCAAGTGTAGTGATGGGACACAGTGTATATTTATAATTATTTGTTTATTTACTAATTATAACAACTAGTCGCCCGTGGTCGAAATTCGACCGTAATAATTAATGTGAAAGATTATTCGTCTGATTATGCCAAGGCTACACTGTTAATTTGACTTGAACAATAAACAAAAGAGTATATATGCGTGTATATGTCAAATATATGGAAGTGTGTGTAATGTTTTTTTATTTTTTTATTGCAGGAGTTCAGCAGACAGGCAGACGGCCCATTTGATGGATAGCGGCTACCATCGCCTATGGACATTTGTAATACCAAAGGTACTACTAATGCGCTACTGCTCTCTTGAAGAAGATTGGAGCCTGGTCACTAATGCCGGAACACAACTAAGGGTTGTTATGGCGACATACTTTAGACCCGGGGTGGTAGCTATCCAGTCGGGCAAATGCCCTACCACCTGGCTGTGGGTTGTTTTGTCGCCGCTTACGACAGGCCGCCCGGCCGCAGGAACTTGTATTCTTTCTCCGTTCCTGCACGGATTTTTTATTGATTTAATGTATTTTTTTATGCTTAATTAAAAAAAAATAGCATTTTGCATTCGTTCTCTATATAAACTATGAGTGTGCGAAATTTCATACTCCTCCGTACGTGCAATTTTCGTAAAAAGGGGTACAAAGTTTGTGCTTCACGTATAAATATAATTATCATAATTAATTAACAATCATTGATTAAAAAAAAATATATTCGCACAATACACAGAAATGGATAAAACAAGACATTAATCAATTCAACCAACCTCAATGTAGTGGAAAAACCAAAATTGAAAGGATATGACGGCTTCCTATGACATGTTTATAATGTTCACTTTGGTTGCTTGATTGAAATTGAAAGACAGCAGTGAACAGCGTTATATAAACTTAACGTAAAAAATACATAGATACCAACTGTCAGTGATGCAAATTGGTACATTATATCAGTTAATATTATGAGATAAAATTGATATAAAGGCTTAAAGTTATTATTTTATTCTTAAATGCAGGAAAGAAAGAGAAAAACTATTTTTGAAAAAGTACGACGTACTTAAATTACTTAATATACTGATTGACATATGTATTAATTTTGTGTTTGATATTTAAGAATATTAATTCTTGTATGTTTCCCAAAGCTTTAAATAAAATTAGTTAATCACATTAAACTGTCTCATTACGTTTTACACAAAATGTATTGACAGTTCTTTAAACATATTTAGCGACAAATTTTGCGTTGTGCAAGACGTTAATCGTATTTAAGGAAGTTAAATGGGTTTAGTGTTTCTTAAATAAATTTAAGGAACGTTATGCAAGCGACCCTTAAAATAATAATTAAAACGACTATGACGAATTTCTCACTATAGGTAGAAGAAATTTTAGAATCCTAACTCGTATTACAAAAACTTCGTTTAAAAAAACCGACTTCAAAAACGAAAAAACTAAAATGTATAAAATAACTTAAACTTAAACTTAGTAATTTTCAAAATATAGTAATTTTTATGTTTTACTTTGCACCGACTTCAAGCTTTAGAAATAAGTTATTTTATACATTTTAGTTTTTTAGTTTTTGAAGTCGGTTTTTTTAAACGAAGTTTTTAAATTTTATTTGTTACATTTTAGTGTCTAGCTATGTATGGGTGGACCTACGAATGGTGCCGCGCTTCTTAAAAAATATAGGTCCCAAGAAACGGGAACAAAAGAATGTTCGTAAATGAAAACTACTGAGCCAAACTATGTCAAATTTTTAGGGGACCACATGGCATCTATTCCGCGTCGAACAAAAAAAAATCACGTAAATCGAATCATAAATCACAGAGTAATCGGCGAACATACATAAAAAAAGCAACAAAAAAAAAGATTCCGACGAATTGAGAACCTCCTCCTTTTTCGAAGTCGGTTAAAAACTACATTTGCTTCTCGTCAGTGCGAACAACAATCGAAACTTATATGTAAAATAATACACAACAAACTAAATATATATCGCATGAACTACTATAATTCTAAAGAAGAAGAAAGAAGCTGTTTTAAAATGGCTGAAATTTAAAACATATGATGAAATAGCCATGTTGATTAATTTCTCTTTAATACTCTATGCATATATTTAAAATCAAACACACACAACGCGCAAATATAACCAAGAAAGAAGATTCCCACCACCAATGTATCTAAAGTTAAGGCAGAAACTTCAATAAAGAATTATTATAATAAATCAATTCCGCAATAGCTCTGAACCAGTTTTTATTTCCACCAGATCCCAGTCAACTCGAGCCCTGAGCTCATGCCACAGTGACATGGTTTATGCAATCAATGACAATTTAATTAAGAAAATAGGTACTATACGATTTCCTAATACAGTCAAGTTTTTATTTTGAAATTCAATTTAAATCCCCCATCCCTAGGTCCCAGTATCGGCGGCTAATAACAGCGACAGGCTGTCTGTGCGCCATCGAAATATTAATTAGCTGCCTTTGTTCTACCCACTGTATTGGTATTCTGTTACTACAAGCCGCCTACTCCTCGTGGAGACGATATTACAGCCCGCATTGTGGAACTAAATAGTACATGTAATGAGGTTAACCTAAATACCGAAAATCACTAGGATCTTCGCAACATACTATTATTATATCCTGCTCTATCCGTAATCAAAATTAATAGTTCAAAACAGTTTTATCTCTTAATCAAGATATAATATATTATCCCCGCAAATTGGTAATGCGCATGGCCGCCATTTTCGTGACGTGAACGTAGCCGAACACCTAGTACTGTTAGCATCACTGGCCGGCGACTACGCGTACATATCGAGTTGCGGATGACGTCACGTATATTATTGACATATGGTGTATTTTTAATTAAATATTGTTATTAGGCTTCCTTGCACAAATAATATAAAAACAAAACAGAACATTCTACTTTTATCACCTCAACGGAAGACTATATACATGGACTGTTACGCACTTGGCCGTTTTTGAACACCTTCGAAACATACCGGATTTACTATGTTATAATAATCTCTTTATACAACATTGCTTAATTCCTCATAGAGGAACAAAGGAAATTCGCCTAAGTTTCGCGAATTTTCCATTTATCCGCCGTTCTGGTTTAATATTTCAACTACTATTTTCAAGAAAGTTTTACCCATATCTGAGGGAATATTGTTACCATTAAGGCTGTTATATACCAAAAGAAATAATATGTTTGTCATCTCTGTACCTTAGCTAGTGTTTTATTAGTGTTCTTTAAATTATTTTTAACAAATTGTTTTGTAGAGGTTCGTGTTTGTTTAGAACTAATGTTTTAGGAATTTTACGGAAAAATTGTAGACAGTAATTAATGATAAACTATATTTAATAGAAATAAATTTCAATTATTCAAACGCTGTATACCATTGGACTAATAAGAAAAAACATATACATATTTGTATAAGTATGGAAGTATTTATACTGCCCGGTCCAGATAATAAATTCTTATGATAATATTTTCTTAAGTTTTCGCGACTTGTGGTATACAAGTCGCGAAATCGTTAAGAAACGTTAGATGGACCAAGGTCAAATAAATTACCGCGCTTAAAAACGTCAAAACGTTGTTTTATTATAATTATTTAATTGTAATTATTTCAAACCATGATTTTTTTATATGGATCATGGGCCGTGGTGCTTTATTAATATAAACCCGCCAAAGTAAATTTAAAGGTATATATATATTACTTTTTCTCGAGGCTTCATTCGCGATATATAAAAAAAGTTTTTTTTTGTACTTTATAGCATAGCTTTAACTGGAAGCTAGGCCGTTCCTTTCTATCTCGTATTCCAAGGTACGCGTGACTCCGTTTATGACCAATCTCTATAAACTATCGAAAAATGAAATCTTAACGTTCAATATGGACTTTATCTTCGTATACATTTTTGTTGACTCGCATGGTATTTGATTTTGGCTCACAAAATCATAGAGTATACTCTTCTATTTAAACTCTATTAGACTAAGGGCCGTTTGCATAAGATTGTTTAAATTTATTTAAGAAACACCATACGTATTTAACACCCTTAATACAATTAGCGTCTTGCACAACGCAAAATTTGCCGCAGAATATGTTCAAAGCACTGTCAATACGTTTTGTGTAAAACGTACTTAGGCAGTTTAATATAACTAATTTTATTTAAGAGCGATCGTTATGTAAGCGGCCCTTAGTATCGAAATTTTAAGTCCGTATCTGAAAGAAGCTCACATGCAAAAAATATTGTTACGAGTTACGCAGGAGTCGAATTAAAATGCCGTTGGAATCACTATAGAATTTATTAGAATTAAATAAACACGTAAAATATATACAAATATAACTAGACACTACTGGTACAAACTGCACGATTTAATAACACGCGCAAAGCCCGTCACTATATCGCTCATCGAATTTATGTCTTGCTCGTATCGTAATCCTAGCTTGACTGCCCCACCCTTCCGTTCGGGCATTCTTTTATAATAAACTGTATAATATAGCAAAAACTCAGTACATGCAGTCGGCATGTACTGAGTTTTTGCAAGAAAACGTAATCCGCACACCTGCTTAATTATTCCTGCGAACGGCCAACAAAAACAATAACAATAGACTAGTTGCACATTTTAAACACAAAGTAAACAAAAGAAATCCAAATACGGAAAGGGTAATAAGCCAGGTGCGCATTTCGAAAGAATTTTTCAAATCAGACCGGTGGTTCCTGAGATTAGCGCGTTCAAGCAAGCAAAGTCTTCATCTTTGTAGACTCGTATTATTATAATATTTAACAAAAACCCTTACATTATCTGCCGTGTCTTTCTGTCTGCCGCCTATTTTGTATTTTTTAACCGACTTCGAAAAAAGGAGGAGGTTCTCAATTCGTCGGGATCTTTTTTTTTATGTATGTTCGCCGATTACTCCGTGGTTTATGATCCGATTTACGTGATTCTTTTTGTCCAACGCGGAATAACTTCCAATTGGTCCCCTAAAATTTTTACATAGTTTGGCCCAGTAGTTTTTCATTTTATGAACATTTTTTATGAAAAAAAATTCCTTTTCGTTCCATATGTGCACCAATCACTCTGAGATTTATAATTCGATTTACGTGATTCTTTTTTTGTTCGACGCGGAATAGCTTCTGATTGGTCCCCTAAAAATTTGACATAGTTTGGCCCAGTAGTTTTCATTTTACGATCATTTCTTTTGGTTCTCGTTTCTTGGGACCTATATATTTTAAGAAGCCACCATTCGTAGGTCCACCCATACATAGCTAGACACTAAAAAGTAACAAATAAAAAATAAAACTTCGTTTAAAAAACCGACTTAAAAAATTAAAAATCTAAAATGTATAAAATAACTTATTTCTAAAGCTTATTAATATATATTATCTAAAACATCTTGAAGTCGGTGCAAAGTAAAACATAAAAATTACTATATTTCGAAAATTACTAAGCATCGACTTTAAGATGTTTTAGATAATATATATTAATAATAATAGCTTTAGAAATAAGTTATTTTATACATTTTAGTTTTTGAAGTCGGTTTTTTTAAACGAAGTTTTTATTTATTATTTATTATATGATTTCAGCAGACAGGCAGACGGCCCACTTGCTGGAAGTTCTGTGGGTTCTTTTGTCGCTTCTAACGACAGGCCGTCCGGCCGCAGGAAATCGTATCCTGCACGGATAACAATCTTAACATATTCAGGGATACTATATGGCATATGCGCTCTTTTTTATATATCAAACAGCCAATTTATCATTGTGCCTTTGTAGAGGCGCAATAAAAGTTGTCTGACATTGAATTTTGTTCGGGTCTGAAACCTTTTTGTTTCAAACTTGTTACCAGTTTGAATCAATCATCGTGTAATACTAATTTATCTTGTTTAGCTTCCATTTAAAAAGGGTTTTTGTTAAAAAAATCTGATAAGCCCTTTCGACTCGCTCACGTTGATATCACGTTTTAGATTTGTGCGTCATCTTGTTCGAGTTTTGTCAGATTTCATATTCTAAATTTGTTTGGGTATTTAGAATATGTGTGATGACAATCATCACTTGAAACTCATCAATAATCAGTAATCGATGTGTATGGGAGAGTGCGTGCGCGTGTGTATGTATTTATACACACTAGCTGCGCCCGCAATGTCGCCCGATTTTGAAACATTCTTCATTGGTGCTCTGCTCCTATTGGTCTTTGATGATATAGTTATATTTAAACACTTAATATTTTAACTTCTTACTTATATTTAAAACTTACCATTAAGAAACTCAGTTACACTGTAGTAGCTTAGAACTAAATATTTTCGTTAACTTATATGTATGATCTTGAAAAAAAGTTATACAGTGAAACTTATTTTGAATTATGTATCATAATTGAACTTTTTCATATCTGCTAAAGATATTTTAGTTTTTGAAGTGATAACTTCTTAAGGGAGGATAGACCGCTTCCTTACGTAACGCGTTACGGCGCCAGTCCGTCTAGCTTCCAATTCTCTCACATTAGGTTAGTTTTAGTTATTACTTTTGTCTTTTTTTCAAAGACTATTTAGTTTTTGAAAAAAATAAATAATTAAACTTTGTATAATTAAAAAATCTTTTATATAATAATATGAGATGTATATCGTGTATACATTATGGTGTACTTAAAGAACATGTTTATATAGAATTATTAAATTTATTTAATGTTTTTGTTATGATTATTATTGCTTAACGAAAATTAAGTACCTTAATAATACACAATATTATGTACTGTATGAAACTACTTATAAATACAATACAAAGTAATAATTATACGAGTATTATGGAATAGCGGCATCTTTAGATACAAGTAAGAAGAAAGAAAGAAAAAAGATTTATTGACTAAAAATACGACGCTATACATAAAAGAAAAAAAACCACAATTGATTGTAAATTTTTTACACAAAAACATATATATATTAAATAAACAAATAAAGGCCCGTACGTCGAGTTTTTTAGCCAACGAGGTTGACAATTCAAACAAGTAATTTGCTTTTTTTATAATATAAATTACATACTATTGAATGCAATGTAAGAAAACTTAACTTATTTGTATTGTATTCTACCCATAGTCCCTCAAGACTATAAGTAGAATACTGAGCCCAGATCACCGTCTTCTATGGGTAAGGTGCCCAGAATGCTGGCTACGTTTCCACGCTGGATCGCCATACTGATCCGTTGGCCGAGGTAGGCACCAGCCCTCTGATCACCTGAAGAGTCGATGAGTGTTTTGATAAATTTTGGTGGAGGCTCATGGCCTCAGGACCCCACGGTCCAAGCGTCTCGACAGCAAACGGCACAAACATATAACTCTCACTGAGGGTTGCATATTTCCGCCGCTTGAGTGATTCCGCTGTTTCCGCTGCCGAACCGGCCGATCTAGAAGTGTTTGGTATGGGATGCGGCCAACGTGTCTACGCAAGTCGCATCCCACACCAAAGGCTTGCCACGCTGCCAGGGAATTAGAGTAATTTGCTTAAAAGAAAATCCACACAAAAAAGTAATATTTGTACATTTGTTTCTTAAAAACAAATATTTTCATTTTCATATATGTAACAACACGATACATTAAAATGTTATCGTACAACTGTATCAAGCATGGTTCTGAATTTATTATCATTTAAAATTTACATTTAATACCCAGGAGATTAAATATACGATTTATGAGGCTTATGAGTAGTTTGTTTATATTAAAACAAAAATCCACTGTCACCGTGTATATACATATTTTTCTCATGTAGATTTCTAAAGCTATTCAAATATTTGCTCGACTAAAAATATAAAAAAATCTTTTATTTACATCAAAATGACTTTATTTTTAATTTGTTGTTGTTTTTATGTTTTAATTCGCACCGATTTCAAAATGCTGTAGAAAGACGGTAGTTAAACATTTTATCTGACTTTTAATTTATATTCGGTTTTCTTTCTTTTTATAAAAACATATTTTACTTTTTAGTTGCGCAAGCAGTTGAATAACTTTAGAAATAGTATATTAAGCGCCTGTAGAAATTGTACTACTGGTATGCGTATACATGATTACTAACTCACCCTTCGATGTTGACGCTCGTCAACAAGGATTGGTCTCGATTTTCCTGCGATCCATTAATAAATTCTCGACTTAGTAAGCATGGGAATAACTCGGATGAAAACATTTACGAATAAAGAAGAAATGCTGACAATCAGTCAACAATAGACGGAGAAATCGCATTACATGCATATAAAAAAATAAACGCCTGTAGAAAATGTAATACATACACGCGTATACAAGTTTTTTTTTTCGAAAAATGGAGACGCTAGGCATTCTTATATATAAGGGTTAGTTTCTATTTCCCTGAGATACAATCATCAGATCTTTTCTGTGCAGAAACGGACACAACAACCCATAGCCAGGTATAGGCTATTTGCCTGAATGGATAGATACCACCCATGTGTCTATAGTATGTCGCCATAATAACCTTGATTTGTGTTCCGGCATTAGTGACTACGTTCCAGTCTCCCTTAAGAGAGCAGCAGCGCATTTGTAGCACCTTTGGTGTTTTAAATGTCAATAGGCGATGGTAACCGCTTTCCATCAAGTGGGTCGTTTGCTAGTCTGCTGAACTCATTTAATAAAAAAAAAGAAAATAAATTAGGATATCTCATGTGATCTTAATATATTTAAATTACGTGTCACGTTGTTTGTCCGCAATGGACTCCTAGACTACTTAACCGATTTTAATCAAATTTGCACACCGTGTGCAGATTGATCTAATTTGAAAGATAGGATAGTTTTTATCTCACAATTGAATCCAGTAGGTGGCTCTGCAATCGGGTTCTTAATTTAGTTTTTAAGGCAGCACAACGTCTGTCGGGACATCTAGTGTAATATAAAAAGCCACTGTATAAAAAGCCAAAAGATTACCACACCGTGGCGTGTAACAAAATAAATTTATTTAAGAAGCTCCCACGAGCTCTAATTAAATGTTACTTAGTTAGAGTAAAATTACGACTTGAGGTGCCTACTGTTCGCCGTTCATTTTATACTTTCACGAGCAACAACAATTGTGCCCACTAATGATTTTACTAATTAAATTTTAGATGTTTATAATATAATCCTTTTTTTAAATATATAATACCTATAATAAAACGCTAAGTTAATTTTAAAAATAAATAAGCTAAATTATACTGTTATTACTCAGGTCCCGACGAACACGCCCCCAGGGGGTGCCGCCCTGGACTCCCCTCCGTCCAGGAAGCGGTACAAGGGGATGCGTCCCCGGGGCCCCGAGCGGCCACTGTCACATTCCCCCCTTCACTCCGTGACATTGGTGTCCCACCTTTCCGCCTCCTCATCCTAAAAGCCTTCCCTTCCTTCCAAACCTCCTCCCAAAACACTCTTCCCTTCCAAAGTTAGGTGTCCTCCCCTGACTCCGACCGCTGACGCTCTTGTAAGTGGGAGGCGGCGGAGAAAAGGGGAGGAAGGAGAGTGAGGGGAGATGGCGCAGGAGCAATCCTCGCAGCCTCCCCCTCCCCCTATCGCGAAGCCCCCCCCACCGCTGACGCTGCTGAGAGCGCGAAGCGGCGAGGGGGGGAAGGGGGGGGGGAAGGAGAGGGAGGGGTGATGGCGCAGGAGCAATCCTCGCAGCTTCCCCCTCCCCCCTATCGCGAGGCCACCTTGCGCTGACGCTGCTGAGAGCGCGAGGCGGCGAGGGGGGAGGAAGGAGAGGGAGGGGTGAAGGCGCAGGAGCAATCCTCGCAGCCTCCCCCTCCCCCACCGAAGGAGGATAGCGCCCGTGACTCCTGGCAGCCACGAGCGGGCGGCAGCGGGCGTCGAGGTCTGGGGATCCTATAGACCTCCGCCCGCACTAATGCCGCGAGAGGGCGCGAGAGGCAGCCGCGCGTCCCTCTCAGGGCCGGGGGAACGTCATTCCCCGGCCCGCACACAGGAGAGGCCGCCTCTGTTTACGAGGTGGCCAGCCGCTGCCGGGATTGCGGGTTAAGCTCGCGCATGTACCGTGACCCCGGCGCTAGGCGGAAGAAGGCTCCCATGAGGTTTTAGTGGGTATACCGGCGCCGGTCGTATTGATTAATCGGCGTCGGGGAGCCCCACATACCGGCCGCGCATGATCCCCCGCGCGGCTGACGATGCGACAACGCATTTCCTCATGTAAAAAAAAAGGTCCCGACGAACACAAAATCCACTTGCGTATCTAAAACAAAGCATATTTATTACTGGTTGGCATTTAAACTAATTGTAACTCTTTTATGATCGCCTTTTTGGTTTACTTATTGGTATATTGTTGTATTGTAATCATTACGCAGGTGTTACGGATTTAAAGTACAAGCTGATTGTAGCGAATTCGGTGCCGCTGCCGAGCGGAAATATTGCATTTGTGTAGTATAAAGCAATGGTCCAATTGAGGGAGGAGTTAGTCGAGCGAGAACCACCAGCGAAGCGAAACGTGTGTTCTACAATCTGAAATCTAATAAGTGACGGACTTTGCGCGGTTTATTGAACTACGACCTTCTGCATAACGTTTGGATTTGTTGTGTTCGGTTATATTTGTACCTGTGTTATACTTGTTTGTATAGTTCTAATAAATTCTATAATAATTTTAACGGCATTTTAATTCGAGTCCCGCTAAACTCGTAACAATATTATGAATAGCTTAAAGATATACCTAAGCGATATCTAATATATATCTAATATATAAAATTCTCGTGTCACAGTTTTCGTTGCCATACTCCTCCGAAACGGCTTGACCGATTTTGATGAAATTTTTGTGCTTATCCGGTATCTATGAGAATCGGCCAACATCTATTTTTCATCCCCCTAAATGTTAGGGGTAGTCTACCCCTAAATTTATTTATTTATTTTTTAGACAAAATTTTTAATTTCTATTTTTTTATGATACAACATACAAAAATACATACAACCCTAAATTATTAACCCTCTGCGACAAACCCCTATTTTTACCGGGCAGGACGACGTCTGCCGGGACAGCTAGTATGATATAAATATTCGGGGCAGTCCTTTACAAAAAAGCAACTCTTATATTATGTTACATATAAATTACACAACTCTTATGGTCTGCTCGATGGGTGCGATACCACTCTCTCACACAATATCGGATTGAAACGGTTTGATCTGAGAACACTACTAAGTATTTCGTGCGATAAGTGACAGTTCATAATGATTTCAGTATGGCTCTACCACTTCTCATATGATAAGAAATAGTGGTTGCGCCGAGGAACATATCCTTATAAATACTTCATCCCCATCCTCGCCATCAAGAAAAAACTTTTAAATGAAGAATGCGCACAGCGAGAAACATTCTGTTAATGTCAATGCTGTCACCGCAATAAATACGTAACGTCGGTTGTAGCAGCCATAATTTAAAAAAAACGTTGCTTGGAACATAATGAAGAAATAAACTGTTGTAACAGAATTTAATGCACAATAAACATGTCCTAGTGTGTGTGTGTGTGAATCCCCGGGGACGAGTGCACTGTGGCGGCGGACTGGTGGCAAGGTAAGTTCTTCCTTGCTTCTTCTTCCACGTCCCTTTGCCGTAACAAACAACAAAAGTATCAAAATTAAAATTGTCACAAAGGTACTGTTAAAGTAGTGTGTGCAGGAACGGAGAAACAATACAACCTGTGCGTAGAAGGAGTGGCGATAGCCTCGTGATTTCACGCGTCGATGGTTAGTAGGGTTGACAAAAAAGGTTACAATAAATTTAACATTTTAATTTTGTATTACATAGTCTTTACACTAGCGGCTCGGCGCGGTTTCACTCGCGCTCTGTCCCGCACCCGTGGTATATAGCGTCATGTTATATAGCCTATGGCACACCCTATTAACAGATTATCCCCTAAAATATCACAAACTTTACCTGTTTATAATATTAGTATAAAAAACTTATTTAATAATAGTAAATGATACAATACAATAATAGTAAGTAGTTATAAATTTATCCACGTTGGAACAGACTGTCATAAGAGGCGACAAAACGACCCACAGCCAGGTGGTAGGGTATTTGCCCGCCTGGATGGCTACCATTCCTGGTCTAGAGTATGCCACTGTGACAACCTTGAGTTGTGTTCTCCGGCATTAGTCGCCAGATTCCAGGATTCCTTTGAGAATTGCTTAACACCTTTAGTGTTATAGATGTCCATAGGTGATGGAAACCGCTTTTCAACAGACGGCCCGTCTGCCTGTCTGCTGAATTCATGCAATAAAAATATATAATAGAAATTTTTCTGCTCAGAAAAATATTACGCTCTAAAAATTATTTTTCACAAATTTTCCGAAGGAACGGGTGCTGTTAAAACTGCGCAAAGGACGAGGAGTTCATTAAGCCACGTCACTGGGAGACTCCGCGAGCGTGACAGGAATATTATAAACGAAAAATATTTGATTAAGCGCTAACAAATATTAAGAAATAACAACGGTACTACCAATATGAAATATGTATGTAATTCATATTTTAATCACTGAAGTATATATAGCGGACACGCTAGCTTGTGGTGGATACATTTACCACGTTCATATTTTTGTATTATTTACATTGATTAATACATACATACATAACTTCAAGCCAGATCCCTTGCGGGGTAGGCACGAACAACACAACAACTACAACAAGTTTAAGGTCAATCTTTTAGCATTGTGCTTTTGGCCTTTGACAAGTGCTACCTCGAGAAAAACAAAGCAACAACGTCTTTTGATCTATGCTATGTTTATGATTTATATATAATCATAATTTCTAACCTGTTTTTCGCCAAGTATTTCTCTCTCTCTCGCTCGGCGGCCTCGTTTTGGGTCATTACCAAGTCGCAAAAGGTAGAAACCACCTGCCGCTGTGGAGCATGGCCTCGACCACGCCTTTCAGTGATTCGATCTGCTCTTCAATCACCTCTATTGAGTCCTTCTCCCTATCTTTTGGTGGCAAAGCTGTCCTTGCTCTGGATTGAATTTCACAGGGGGCAATTAGCCCCCGGTGATGGGGTGCGTGAGCCGCCTGATATACAAGAGATGTGTCAGCGATTCGCGTCGGCCAATCAGCGGCGGCGAAAGGCCATTTCGGGCTTGCTTTCGGGTGGCTATCTGCGGCGTCTGGTGGCCTGTCTGTGGGAAGGGTCGGTAGCTAAGGTAGGGCCATACGTGGGACAGCAATCCCGTGGAGAAGTGTGATGCGGTCGTTGTCAGCGCGGTCGAGCATCCGACAAGCGTCATAATATCAAACAATGGCCTCAAGCTCGAACCTCTGTGGTTCCCATGAAGCAAACTCGACCGAGAGTATGGCAACGCGTTGCTCTTGTCCTAAAGTTGCTCCTAACGTCCCTATGCAACGGTAACCACTTTTTACCACGCCGAATATCTGATTGCTGACCTTATACAATAAAAAAACCTCTGCATGTGAATTCTACCGACCAGTGAAAACGACCCTTTATCGAATCACAAAAATCAATCGGTCCTATAAATTCCGGTTAAAAGAATAAAAATCGCCAAATCACGAAAGTCACAACAAAATGGGCCTAAACACACATCAAATGCCGAAATGGGATATATCAAAGTGTCATGTCAAAAGTTGTCCTGAAAAGGGACCGATCACAAAGAGTCGCTAATCTGCTGGTCTCGTGTAAGCCGAAAATATTTTTGTCAATCCCATCCAGTCGTGTGTCGTGATGTCACATGTTGGATTTTTGTTTCTTTTTTGCGGCTATGTGTTATATAGATCTTGTCGAAGGTGCAGTGTATCGATTGGCAGTAGACGGAAGATTAGTATGTTTATAATTAAACGATCGTAGTCTATCTATCTTCTATCTTCTTGAAATCCACGTATTTATTGACTTATGACGGTATCGCAGGACCTATAGATTTGATATTTGGCATGGACCTTCCTTTCGCCAAGTATAGGTCAGCTAAGAACGGATTTTACAGCCTGCGAAGCGGGCGGGTAGTTATATATAAAATTATTGTACTTGTGTGTATGTGACTGAACTCATCCTAAACGGCTTTACCGATTTCGATGAAATTTTTAGCGCGTTCAAGTGGATTCGAGAATGGTTTAGATTCAAACCTGGACCCGGTAGGTGGCGCTGCAATCGGGTTCTAAATTTTTTTCTTCAGGGCAGGCCAACGTCTGCTGGAACAGCTAGTAATATCATGAAATTGTAGACATGCCGTGTCTATACATTAAAGTTAAATAAAACTGGAATAGACTTTGAAAATAAAGGTAATTACCAGTATTTTCGTAAAAGATACTGTCATACCGGTATACTTTTTTACCGCTACTTGGTATCTTTTATGATTTTAACTTTGTAGTATAACGTTAAAAATCATATATTTTGTTATACGCATTGGTAATTTTTACGTTATTTCAAGCGACGAGGCCAATTTCAAGAATTGCCTTTATTATGACTGCATGTTACCGAAATAATCGAAAAGTAGATCTTCAAATTACAAATTTTCATATACATACATATACGAGTAAACAACAGAAAGGTTTTGTATCAGGAAAATTAAATAATTATGCTTCTAGAAATAATGTGCAAGCACGGCGCCGATTAGTGCGTGACTGATATAGAACAATTACCTTCTTTAAATCACATTACTGAATACACTAACCGTATTAACTTGTAAAAATGCCTCGAATCTCGTTAACGTTCGAGAAACTGACAAGGAATAAAGCAACATCGCGGATAGTTACGTAATGGCATGGAAGAATTTTATTAAACGAGAAGTGATATTAAAATGTCAGTTACGTTGTTATACGGCGAGCGGGGAAATTGCGCGGCTTTATTGCTCACCTGGTGATATATTAAAGCTGCTCTTTGAGAGCAGTGCTTGTGTGTTTTCTGTTTTTTCTTAGAATAAATTAACTGAAGATAGCGCCACTGTTTGTTACGCCATGCATAATACAGTTGATAGGCGTTCTTTGATGTAGTGTAATGTAGTAGTAATGTGGAAAGTATTTATGCCTTTATCACACCCCTGAACCTCAACTCTTCAGTGTCAACTCTTATGCTTTCCACTCTATAACGGCTGGTCCAAGCTATTTTACATAGAGGCTTTGGCCTATGAGGACCAATCAGACCAGTCAATCAATGTAGACCTCTCCCCAAACCTCCTGCAGATTTATTACAAATATTTTTATTTACGCAGTCTACATTCATATTCATTTAATCCGTGCAAGAACGGAGATAGAACACGATTTCCTGCGGCCGGGCGGCCTGTCGTAAAAGGCGACAAAACAACCCACAGCCAGGTAGTAGGGCATTTGCCCGACTGGATGGTTACCACCCCTGGTCTAAAGCATGTCGCCATAGCACAACCTTGAGTTGTGTTCCGACATTAGTGAACAGGTTCCAGCCTCCTTTAAGAGACCAGCAGCGCATGTGGTAACCGCTTTCCATTAAGTGGGCTGCCTGCCTGTCTGCTGAACTCCTGCAATAAAAAAACTTAACTTGCTACATTACATGAATAATGCAAAGTCAGGCTAAAATTATAAAAAACTTCCTAAGTAGGACTGTTCAAACTCATGCAATTAAAATAAAAGAAGCAAAGGCTCTTAGAGATTTTCCCTTCATTAAATCCAAAAGGAACGTAAGAAGCTTAATCCGCCGCACTCGATATTCAAATTAAGCACGATATGTACAGGCTGTTTTAATATCCAAGTTGCACCTGTACGCGACGTACTGTCTTTGCATACTAAAGGAGAGCAAGGAATATTTAACGTTCAAGTATACGTGTGCAGTGACAGCCAGCTGTATTACGTTTTGAATACATACTATAACAACACATACGAAACGTACCGCGTGAATTCGGCTAAATATGCTTAGTGTGTTTTTTACGTTACCTATATGTATGACACGTCAGTGTTCGATGTGGTCGATTTGGCCGGTGAGGTCAATTTGGTCGATGCAGTCGATGTGATCGATTTGGTCGATGTTTTCGAAGTGGTCTATGTGGTCGCTTTGGTCGCTATGGTCGATGTGGTCAGTGTGGTCGTAGTGGTCGCTGTGGTCGATGTGGTCGATTTGTTTGATGTTTTGGAAGTGGCCGATGTGGCCGGTGTGGTTAATTTGGTGGATGTAGTCGATGTGATCGATTGGGTTGATGTTTTAGAAATGGTCGATGTAGCCGGTGTGGTTAATTTGGTCAATGTAGTCGATGTGATCGATTTGGTCGATGTTTTAGAAGTGGTCTATGTGGGCGCTTTGGTCAGTGTGGTCGATGTGGTCACTGTGGTCGATGTGATCTATTTGGTTGTTTCTTTAGAAGTGGTCACTGAGGTCGATGTGGTCGATTTGGTTGATATTTTAGAAGTGGTCGATGTGGTCTGGTCGATTTGGTTGATGTTTTAGAAGTGGTCGATGTAGTCGATTTGGTTGACGTGGTCTATGTGCTCATCGTGGTCGATTTGGTGTACATATGTAGTTTTAGGTAATACCCAAAATTAGCTTATACTGTAACGATAAATGGGCTAAATACGCTCGCAGTATTTTTTATGTTACCTATGACACGTCAGCAGAAATTACACCGTGTTCAGATTAGCACCGATCCTTCAGTAAAAATCAAATAATTTATTGCATCTTCCAAATACATCTGTCACTGCTGTTTAGGTGCTACGTCACTTAACACAGTTAGTAAATAAGCATTTATTGTTGATCATGAACCAAGAGGACTAGAAGAGAGAACTAATACGTTTTTATATTATAGGATGATGGGATAAAAGGGATAGCATAGAGGCATAGAGGAATGGAATACAAGGATGGGATAATAGGATAACGAAGCAGGCCATCGAAACTCTTAAATTATAGAATACAAGCAAGTATTATTTTGCTTTGTACTAAAAATCCAATACAGAAAAAAGCTGCGATATTGTATTTTTATTTGACCATTGAGCACTTTTGAAGCCAAGAAAATATGAACGAAACGCTTCTTCCATTCATAAAATACATCGTTACATTAATGTAAGCAGCGTTGGTATATCCATTACTCGTATCTTAAGCCCATTGGGCAATTGTTGCTTACTTAAGCGCAATGTTGCTGAAGGCTTCCCGCGGCAATATACCAACTTGTTGCTCAACTGGACCCTTGCCAAACATGTGCCTCATAAATCTATTGGTGGCTAAGTGGGTTTAAAGTCCTCATGTTCGGGAAGCGAGGCGATAGATTCAAACAGATTTCGATGATAAAATGTTGAAACCAAAAACATAACCTGATTTCAGTTTTTTTTAATTGCAAAAGTTAAGAAGACACGCAGACGGCCCACTTGATGGAAAACGGTTACTATCGCCTATAGACATGTGCAACACCAAAGGTGCTACAAATACGCTGCTGCTCTCTTAAGCTTATGGGAGATTGGAACTTGGTCTCTAATGCCGGAACATCACTCAAGGTTATTATGGTGGCATGCTTTAGACCAGGGGTGGTAGCCGTCCAGTCGAGCAAAACATCTTACTCCCTGACTGTGGGTTGTTCTGTCGCCTCTTACGACAGGCCGCCCGGCCGCAGGAAATTTTATTGTTACAGCTTTTAGACCCCCGACAAAGATAAATTCCATGAAGCACGCTATTACCTGTAGGCATTTGAACCAATTGTAATACCTTTAGGATTGTCTTCTTTCGTTTACTTATTTATTGGTTATTGTGGAGAACAGACTATTGTATTCGTTTATGGCCGTCTGCAGGCACAAGTAGTCAGGTATGCGGATTAGGATTTTTAGGAAATTAAGTCGACGATACGGGCGGGCAAACTTATATTTGTGAAGTATAAAACGAAGGCAGGATGGAGACAGTCAAAGCGATAACACAAGCGAGGCAAGACGTGTGTACATCTAGTGACGGACTTTGCGCGTGTTATTGAATTGTGCAATACATTTGGACTTATTGCGTTATACAGGGTGGCGCAATAGAACGTGCATATTGCATCATCTTTTTTCGCGGGGTAGAAAGTGCGCGGGCGGGGGGAGCCTGCATCGTTGGGTAGGCGGGCTCATGGAGTTTTAGTCACTATGAGTCACTTCGACGGGAAGCGTCGCGCATTTTGCGTGCGCGCATTTTACGAGAACTCTCGTTCATACATCGTTACTAGGCGTTTATATTGTTCTGAATATGGACTACGGCAAATTAGTGAAGCTCCGAGTGCTAATTTAATTAAAATATGGGTACAGCGTTTTGAAGAGACTGGTTCAACGTTTAAACCACAAGCAAAAGGTCGTCCAAGAACATCTAGGACCGACGACAATATTGAGAGAGTTATGCAGTCTGTACGAGGAGATCCACAAATGTCTACTCGCAAGAGATCGTCTGTCTTACACTTATCGCGACGAAGTTTGCAACGAATTTTAAACTTGGATCTTAAACTGCATCCTTACAAGCTGCAGTTAACACAAGAATTGAAAGAGTCTGACTTCGGAGCAAGGCTCGCATTTGCTAATGAAATGCTTAATCGATTTTCCAATTTTGACAATATCCTTTTCTCAGATGAGGCCCACTTCCATATCAATGGGTTCCTAAACCGTCAAAATTGTCGTTACTGGAACAGTGAGAATCCCAAACTCAAGCACCAGAAACCACTGCATAGTCTTAAAGTGACAGTATGGGCAGCAATCTCTGGTAAAGGAATAATTGGACCGTTTTTCTTTGAAAATGCGCGGGGGCAAAACGTCACTGTTAATACCGAACACTATGTTGGAAGGTTTTTTGGCTCTAGAGCTTGAAAATTCAAGAATAGTGAATTCTAGAACTTGGTTTCAACAAGACGGAGCTACCTGTCACACATAAAATGACTCCATGGCGGTTGTGAAACAGGTGTTCCCTGGCAGACTGATTTCGAAAAGAGGTGATATCCCATGGCCCCCACGTAGTCCAGACGTGACGCCTCCTGACTTTTTTTGTGGGGATACCTCAAGAACAAAGTCTACAGCAATAATCCAAAAAACATCGATCAGCTCAAGGAGAATATCCGTGGTGAAATGGCAGCAATTACACCAGCATTACTGAAGAAAGTTTTCAATAACTTCCGTTTGCGATTAGAGGAGTGTCGTCGTAGAGAGGGTCATTATTTAGACGATGTTATTTTTAAAAAATAAACTTCAGTTATTTCTTAATAATACCTCAGTTTTATTTTAACTATACCTTTTGTATTTATTTTTTAATCAACATTTTAAATATGCACTTTCTATTGCGCCACCCTGTATTTGTACCTGTGTTATACGTGTTTGTATAATTCTAGTAAGTTCTATAGTAATTCTAACGGCATTTTAATTCGAGTCCCACACTCGAACAGTATTCTTTCTCCGTTCTTGCATGGATAACGTGAAACGTATTTAAGCACTATACTGAGTGTCTTTTTAATATGTTTGCTTGTAGCAAACTGGCATACGGGTCCACTTAAAACTTCTTACCGTTGCCCATGGACGTCTGCAACATTAAATGAGCCGATGCATTGCCTACTTCGTTGAAATTTGAAATATCTGTTTAGGCCTTCTTGGAGACCTATATTACAACGCTCTGAAAAAACGGCGGGAGGGAGTTCATACTATAGCTTGCTTACGTACTTGTACATGAATGCGCATTTTTTTTTATTGCAGGAGATCAGCAGACAGGCAGACGGCCCACTTGATGGACAGCGGTTACCATCGCCTATGGACATTTGCAACACCAAAGGTGCTACGAATGCGCTGCTGCTCTCTTTAGGGAGCCTGGAACCTGGTCACTAATGCCGGAACACAACACAAGGTTGTTATGGCGACATACTCTAGACCAGGGGTGGTAGTCATCCAGTCGGGCAAATGCCCTACCACCTGGCTGTGGGTTGTTTTGTCGCCTCTTACGACAGGCCGCCGGGCCGCAGGAAATTGTATTCTTTCTCCGTTCCTGCACGAATGAAACTGCGCATGCGCAGACCAGTTGATATTACGCGTGTCTTATTATAATTTTCGACAGATGGCGTTACGAATATTATTAAATTCTGATTAATAAATAGTTACATCCTCTATTTTTTTAATGTGAATAAAATAATATTTTTATGATAGATAAGAAATCTAGAAATAAATTGAAATTATTATATTGTTATGAGTGAGCAGAACTCGAATTAAAATGCCGTTGGTATTACTGTAGAATTTATTGGAACTATACAAACACGTATAACATGGATACAAATATAACTAGACACTACTAGTACAAACTACACGATTCAATAATACGCGCAAAGTCCATCATTATATCGCTCGTCGAATGTACGTCTTGCTCGTATCGTAATCTTCGCTTGACCCCTCCGTTCAGGCATTGTTTTTAGTAAACTGTACAATACGCAATCGACTGCGTGCACTGGGTTTTTCCAAGAACACGTAATCTGCACACCTGATTAATTTTGCCTGCGAACGGCCATTAACGAGAGCAATAACAATAGTCTATTGTCTAATGGCAAATTTTAAACACAAAATGAACAAAAGAAGTCCAAGTGCGGGACGGGTAATAAACTAGGTGCGGTATCTTTGTCTTTGTATCCCAAATCTGAAAGTGTAATAATTTCTCAATGAAATGTGCCACAAAAATGCAAAGATTACGGGATAGTGTAAGGACTCGCTGCGCACACCTTAAAATCCAGCCAATAAAATATTTTAGTAGAAATTGAGTAAACATAAAAAACTTAAAAAATCAATTAAACAACTAAGTAGTCTTATAACTCGTTTCACTTAGCTTGCGAAACAAGTTCTTCTCGAAGGAATCTAGATAACAGGTGTTAAAAGCTCTTAGTAGTTGCCGAGGGCTATCGAGCTCAACTCGTTGCCAAGTTACGCTTCGGTACAAACCTGACGAGCGGTTAATAAGCGCTCTAATGCGCAGACGGCAAACTTGATGGAAAGCGGTACCATCGCCTATAAACATTTGCAACACCAAAGGTGCTACAAATGCGCTACTGCTCTCTTAAGGGAGCCTGGAACCTAGTAACTGATGACGGAACACAAATCAAGGTTGTTATGGCGACATACTCTAGACCAGGGGTGGTAGCAATCTAGTTGGGCGAAAGCCCTACCACCTGGCTGTGGGTTGTTTGTCGTCACTTACGACAGGCTGCCCGGCCGCAGGAAATTGTATTCTTTCTCCGTTCCTGCACGAATAAATAATAAACGGTTTAGTAAATGATTGACTTATAATAATATTCCAAAAATCAGAAATATTCTATAATAATAATAATAATAGGGGCCCATGCAGGGAGTGGCGAGTCACCGTCTGCCCATTTTTCTATGTTCCCTGAACATTGCGACGGGCAGACGCCATAGTCCCCATATTCCCAGACCGCTAGTACCACTAACAGTTCATCCCAATAGCCCGGTACTTTTTGTCCTCATTTCCCACAATAGTCCTACACTGGCCGGGGGTGCATTATTATATGGTGTAGACAGGGATAATCGCCGGTCAGTGTCACGCAACATATTTACATTAAATTTGTCAAGGGGCCTCTACGTGTTGACCTCCCCATGGCCCCACGCAAGCCCTCCAAAAGTCCGAGCCATTTTTATGGGCCGTGGTCTTGAAAGACATACATATAATAATAATAGAATGTATTATTTATTTATTATATTATTGATAGTAGCTAAAAGCATAAAAAAATACATAGAAAAACTAGAAACTTCAATTGATATAACTATTTTACAGAAGCAGGCAGCGTTACACACCACAAACATTCTACGCGAGGTGCTAGAAGATACCGTATTTGTAAACAACACAGGCACCATAAAATCAACCACACATAACACAACTCAACAACCAGAACACATCATAATCACCACACCGAAGCGACATACACACATAAGCCACGCAAACAAAGACAGCTACAGGAAGAGCAAGAGGAAGACAAAGAAGAGATACACACACGCAAACGGGAACGGGATACTTATAAAAACCAACAAAAGTCGCGAGAAAGGCCAATAATAATAGTAGTAATTCATCTATTTACAGACAACACAGTCCAATACGTATACAAACACACGAATACTCAGTCCATTACGAATATAAACAAAAATACCTACTATAATGTTATTATTATTAGATTTTTCCTTACGTTTATGTTAGTATTTAATGACTAGTACTGATTTAGTCCTCTTAATGAAGGACCAAATCAGTGGTTAGTCAAAAGTTAAGTTTCGTTTGTTAGTTTAGTTCTATTCATAACAATGTTACACATCAATTTAAATAATAATATTTTTAATGTTTGCTTATAAGCATACTGGCAAATGGTTTCACTTGATGTGTGGCCATGGACAACTACAACACTAGAGGAGCCAATGCGTAGCTTACCTCGTTGAGACTTTAAATATATGTTTACGCCCTTTTTGAAGAGCCCCATATTGTGGCACTATGGGAAAACCAAGGGATGGAGTTAGTTCCATAGTTTGCTCACGTAGGGTATAAAGGAGCGAACTCCATGTACAGTAGAATTAAATTGTGGTCTAAATTAACAACACATGTCATAAAGTCTTCATATTTATAAAATGTATGCTCAACTAAACACTTTCTGAATGGTGTATTGTATATACCCTAAGTATTTAAGAAATGATTGATGAAGGATAAAAAAAATAAAAACTTCGTTTACATTTTAATTTTTAGTTTTTGAAGTCGGTTTTTTTTTATAAACGAAGTTTTTATTTTTTATTTGTTACTTTTTAGTGTCTAGCTATGTATGGGTGGACTTGCGAATGGTGCCGCGCTTCTTAAAAAACATAGGTCCCAAGAACCGGGAACAAAAAAATGTTCGTAAAATGAAAACTACTGGGCCAAACTATGTAAAATTTTGAGGGGACCACATGGCAGCTATTCCGCGTCGAACAAAAAAATAACGTAAATCGGATCATAAATCACGGAGTAATCGGCGAACATACATAAAAAAGCGACAAAAAAAAAGATCCCGACGAATTGAGAACCTCCTCCTTTTTTCGAAGTCGGTTAAAAAGAAGATTTATCGAATGGATCACAATTTTGCACTACTCATTTCTATAAAATTATGTTTCTAAAAATTTTATCCGGCTAACTTAGAATAATGCATTTTTTTAAATTATTTTAATCGAAATAAAGTGTGATGTTAAAACATAATTATATTTTGTATATTTATTTCGTACAAAGGCTTCTGAAACGCTCGTCTGCGGAAGTTCAAAACAGTGCATGTATAGCAGAGCACTTGCATTGCATTAGTGCCTTTACAACAATTGGCCAGAGACGAGTGAATTTCGAGTGCGATGTTGAATACTTTTAATGCACAAAAGCTTTTGTTTTGCAAAGTTTTTGTAAATATATATTTAACTAGAGAATAATAATTGCCCAGTAAAATCACAGGTGACGCCACCAATTCGTTTTTGTTTTTACAGAAAATAAAAGTTGGTTAGTTGGGATAAAATGGGGGGGGGGGGCGTAGGGCGCTAGTTGTCGATCGGTTCCCCCAAGGACTGTTGAACGTCCTATGTTTCTAATAATAAAATATTGGTTTACTTCGAACCCGCCACAGTTTTCAATTCAGTAAATTTTATGTTTTTTTTATTGCATGAATTCAGCAGACAGGCAGACGGCCCACCCATGGAAAGCGATTACTATCGCCTACGGACATTTGCAACACCAAAGGTGTTACAAATGCGCTGCTGTTCTCTTAAAGAAATCTGGAACCTGGTCATTAATGCCGGAACACAATTCAAGGTTGTTATGGCGACATACTCTAGACCAGGGGTGGTAGCCATCCAGACGGGCAAATGCTCTAACACCTGGCTGTGTGTTGTTTTGTCGCCTCTTACGACAGGCCGCCCGGCCGCAGGAAATTGTAATCTTTCTCCGGTCCTGCACGGATAAGATAAATAACAGTAACCAGACTTTTTTTGTTACTTCTTTTTTGGGGGTACTCTAATTCTCGAAATTTGTAAGTCTATAATTTTTTGTTTGTAGCTCCACTCCAAAAATTGGCGTTTATTCACCGCTTCCAAATCTTTTTCATAGTACGTACCAGGTTGTGTTATGGTTCATCGAAATATTTGAACCACATTTTCAATTTTCAATTTTCTAATTAACACTCATTAGGCTTATAATAATAATAATCTTTATTTTCTCCCAAAAGTACAAGTCTTAGTTAAAGAATGTTATGTTACAAAATATGTCTTACTTATACGATACACAGAGATTTAATCAAAAATAGAGCAGAGGGAGACAGGAGTCCAAACTGAGAAAACCTCGTCCTATGGAAACTCCTAGCCTTCACCTCTCGTAAAGTACATAGGTTTCTTAAGATAATATAAAACTAATAAACTGTAAACATAAAGATATGAAATGTGCATTATATCACGAATGTAAACTCAGCTCACTTAGCTCTTGAAGAGCATCTAACATTTCTTATGAGGCGACGAGGTAACTGTTCAGAAACGATAGATTAGATTTTATATTTTTATAATTTTTACCTATAATGAATCCATTATTTTTTTTTCAGTTTTTATGGCAACTTTTCGATATTTTCGAAATTTCCTCAAAGGGCGCTGCGTGCCTCCACGTGCTGCCACAAATAAAGCCTTGAGAGTAACTATTATTTAAATTTAAAGGATAAGTAAAGACTTATCTTCAGTGTAACGTATTCAAAAAAGGCTATTGACCGTTATAATAACGTTTGTATTAAGATTACGCCATCCGCTCCGCGAGGTAATTTGTGCCTATTGTTTGCTTTGGATATAATCAAAAGGTACCCGGACAATGTCTTGGTGCCTTTATAGAGGTGAAATGGCCTATTTAGATTTTGAATAGTCTATTGGTGTTAATCCAATAGTCATCTGCGCAGTGCCGTAAATAGGCTTTTATGCGCCCTATACGAGCTTCTATAACTGCGCCCTTATTTTTTTAGATATTATAGGTACCATAGCTAGAGCAATGCTATATATAGGCCTACTTTTATTCCTTCAGGGTGATAAAATAATGCACAAGGACCTTGGTATTGGTGGACCAATTACATTGGTCAGCAAAAAATATAAAAAAATATGAAATTTCACTCCTTGTAAGTATTTTTTTTTATAATTTTGACACTTATGAATATAAATATAGTATTAAAAGCTTTGTACTACGTCAATTTTTTTTGTAATTGATCTTTTAAATTAAGCGTTTTATTTCCTTTACATACAAATGGACATTGAATTATTAGGACAATAGTTCATTTCATTCCTTCGAAAACATTTAAAATCATCAAAATTATAAGTCTAGTTAATTAATAAACTCATTCCAGATAGTAGTTATCTCCAATGTTATGTATTCTATTGTCATTTTGTGGCGAATGAAGTAACATATAATTCTACATATTTATCGAAAGTTAAATACAATAAAACATAATATAAAACACTCTAAAATAAATAAACATTATCTACAACAATAGAATGTAATTATTAAAACATTATTAATAACTCAAAAAGTCTGGTAACAACTTTAGAAAGTGGTAATTATGACGCAAGTTTTTGAAGAACGGTTGATGTTTGAGAAATTAGAAAAACTTTATTAATAGCTTGTTATGGTTCCAGTGGCAAAATGGGTCATGATAGACTGCTTTCCTTCCTGCATCATATGTTGAACATAATGTATTTTCAACCTGGTTAAGCCATGCTGGTATCATTATTTTGATTATAGCTATTAGGTCCGTGTGATACCACGCTCTTACAGAATATCGGCTTGAAATGGCTAGCCTTCAGCTAATTGTGTTTTTTGCGATGGCCAACTTTCCCCTCCATATACATATAAGATGTATTACAATTTCTTTTGAGAAGTAATTGCATGATGAATGAATGGTGTTGTAAAAACAAGAAAATAAGCTCACCGACGCAATAATGACATACTAACAAATCATATAGGCGTCGGTGGATTTACATGGCTGATATTAAGTGCGGTCAAATGACCGGCCCAATTTAATAAATTAATATTTTAAAACAAATTTATTAACAATCAACCTTTTCTCTTCGTTTGCCGTTTGACATTTATTTAACAAAATTTATACAATCTATACTATGATTTGGTGTACTGGTAATTGTTTTTCAAAAATTAATTTTAATTATGGCGAAGTCAGCTCCGGAACTTATTTGAGTGTTTTTTGCTATTTGGTATAGTTTAGAAATTGGTCCTACAGCCCACTTGAAAAAAAAAGTGAATTTATATGTAGTGGTCGCCCGTGGTCGAAATTCGACCATAATAACTAATACCAAAGACTATTATTCTTCTATAATCACAGATTTCGCCAAGGCTACACTGTTGTAATTAGACTTTAACAATAAACAAAAGAGTATATATGCGTGTGTGTGTCAAATACATGGGTGTATGTAATGGTGTAATGTTTTTTTATTGATTTAATGTATTTTTATGCATAATTAAAAAAAATAGCTATATAAACTATAAGTGTGCGAAATTTTATACTCCTCCGTTCGCGCAATTTTCAAATCAAATCAAATCAAATCATATTTATTTTGCATTAGACACGGTTACAAGATGTTACAATACATATATATGCATGGTGATAGTTTCGCGTGTGCTAGCTAAATTGGCATGCAAAATTATTCTTAATGTACAGTTTTATTATTCTAATTATCTTATTATATTACAATTAAATTATAAATGTCAATGAAAAATTAGTCAATATTGTATTTATCTCATATAATCCTGCATTGAATAGAAACATTTATCCACCAGCCAGTTAAAAAGCTTTATATTAAATAAGTTACCTTTATATTCTTTGATAATTGGAGGTATTTTGTTATAGATTTTTATAATCATAATATGGCTATTTCGTAAAAAGGTGTGTTTTTACTTCACGTGTATTGATTTAGCTTAAAGATTCAGCAAAAAGCTTTTATATATGACTTCCCTAACAGCCAGTTAGGACGTGACAAGCGATTGACAGCTCGACGATGCGTACAGTCCCCGGACGGCCAGCCGAAACGCAGTTAAAAATCAACATTTGGGTTAGCTGTCAACGCTGGTCCATGCCCGGGTTAAGATAAATGTTCCCGCCGACCAGTACATTAATCGTGGTTTAAAAATGGCCGACTATCGTTCACGATCTCCCGACCGGAAACATTAGGGCAGCGCCTTTTCAATACAATTTGGTTTTCTATTGAACAAAGAAACATTTTGGTCTAGGTCCATAATTTATCGATAGATAGATTTTCTTTATTGTATAGACAAACTGAAGTAGAAAAAGATAAATGATTAATGGAAAACAGAAGAATGTACAGTGCGAATTTGGAAAAAATCTCCGTTATCTACTACGGCTTGGGTATTCAGAATATGCCGTTGTAAGTATATTACCCATAATAAAAGCGTAACTTGCTTAATTTGGGAATATAAAATATATGTATTTGTCTGCAGATTATTTATTTTAATTTTTATATCCCAGAGACCACGGGCCATGAAAATGGCCGTAATTTTGGGAGGTCTTGCGGGGGGCCATGGGAAGGCCAACACGTAGAGGCCTCTTGACAAAAATCTAAATGTGGCGTGACACTGATCGGCGATTATCCCTGTCTACGCCATATATCAATGCATCCAAGGACAAGCCCCGGCCAGTGTAGGGCTATTGTGTGAAATAAGGACAAAAAGTATCGGGTTATCGGGGTGAAGTGGTACTAGAGGTCTGGCCCGTCACGATGTGTAAGGACCATGGCAAAAATGGGCAGACGGTGACTCGCCACTCACAGCATGGGCTCCTAAAATGCCAAGATTGGCGAGGGGCAACATGAGTGTGAGTGGCTAAGGGGTGTCGAGAGGTAGGCTGCAGGTTCACCGAAGCTACTTCTGACATTATGTTATTAATCACTTCCACCCCTGGAGCCTGAGTCTTAGCTCTAGCGATCTTCACTCCGTACCGGCTGGCGAAGGCAAACCCGGAGGCGGGGGCCTTATCTTGGCCCCCGGAGTTAGGTCCGAAGTATCGCTACTCACCTAAGGCTTCGCCACAAAGCCCCCCTGCAGGTTATTATTATTATTAATGATTTGACATGCGAGTGAAAAGCACAACACACCGTTAGATTTGAATAGAGAATTTAAATATTTTGTATAGGCCGAAAGCAGGTTTTACATGGCGATATCAATTTGTATTTTACAATTTTACCTTATACGTCAGCTATATTTATTTTAGGTTAAAGCATTTTTAAATAAATTGCTCCAAGGTAAAAGGCCCAAGAATATGTTGTTTTAATTATACGTAAACCGCCTAGTCATGCTCGTCCTGTGATTAAGTGCAGCCATTCCCCGACAAATAATGTGACATACGACTGGCAACTTGAGTCATTAGTCTGCTAACAAGAAGCCGCTGTCACTAATGGAGGAGGTATGTTTCTTACTTTGTTACGACTGAAGGCACAATGAAGCCACTTCAGCTTTGTTTTTCCTTAATTTTGATTAAGGCGCCTGAAGGTACGGATATTTTTGCTGACACCAAAGAAAAGAAATATTTACTAAGGAACTCCAATCGTAATACATTTTTGTTTATATAAAAGACCTCTATGTAAATTTTTCATTCAACATTTGGTGAAATACTAGAGTATGGCCAGGGGCTTCACCGCGTGTCAACCCTTAGGCAGGCTTTATTTTACTTACACAAAACTTAATTCGGTTTTTTGCATATAATAATTATTGTTTTATGCCGATAAAATTTAATGCACACCTGCCTGCCATAAAGCACAGTTTATTACCTTCCCGCATTTGGACTTTTTTTTTACTTAGAAAAACATCCTATTGTTTATGTGCTCGTTTATAGTCGCAGGTGTGTGGATTATGTTTTCATGGAAAATTCAGTCCACGCAATCGAGTGTTGTATTATATACTTAGTATAAAACTATGCCCGAACGCAGGGGTGAGTCAATCAAGCGACGATTACGATACGGGCAAGACGTGTAGATTCGATAAGCTATATTGTGACGGAATTTGCGCGTGTTATTGAATCGTGCAGTTTGCACTGGTTGTGTCCAGTTATATTTGTACCTGTTTTATACGTGTTTGTATAGTTCTAATAAATTCTATAGTGATTCCAACGGCATTTTAATTACCAGGACTGTAGAATCCGGCAGCATAATCACTTACTCAGTTTCGGTGACGGAAACCTTTATTTTTTTTTTGCTTGGTTCACTAAGATTTGCGAGGCAGCATCAGGTCTAATAGAGAATCAGGGTTTGCTCCGGCTAAGTAGCCATTCATATCTTGTCACTAATTTTACATAAACAAGGAAAAGTATATATATATATATATATATATATTTGTGTGAGAACACACAGACCTCTCAACAAGGCGTTTATTTCTAAGAACCAATTTATTATTCGCAAACATTTCTTTCTCGTTTTAATATTTCAAAGAAAACTTGTCTGACTTGGCGTTCAAATAAAAACACCCAACCTCCAGCTGTTTCAATAAGTTGAGAACCAATTAGTTAGTATGTTCCCCTTTAACGATGATTGATATCCAAAAATATTAAACACTCAAGAGCGAAAGGAATTAAATGCGTTTGTCAATGTCCGATTTGTAAAGCAGGATCCTTGTTAAACGCTTTACATTTACTTGATAGAGAAATTGTTTATTTTACTCGTCTGCTAGATGTCGCTTTACGATATTGAAGTGTGATAGTGTTAACAAGGGATTATTTTGTCT
Source organism: Dendrolimus punctatus (assembly GCA_012273795.1). Taxonomy (NCBI): domain Eukaryota; kingdom Metazoa; phylum Arthropoda; class Insecta; order Lepidoptera; family Lasiocampidae; genus Dendrolimus; species Dendrolimus punctatus. The sequence goes on from CM022528.1 coordinate 3,484,754, forward strand.
ATCTAACCAAAGTTTTCTATGATTGAAGATTTTAATATGTGAGATTCCGAATCAGCCCGCCCGCGGTTAGAATGTCAGGCTATGCGCGGTGCCAGGCTTGCAGGCCAGGCACCGAAGAACGTCGTCAATCACGATCTGTCCTCATCCCCTTGAGGGATGCGAGGAGACAGCCCCCCCCCCAGCATAGACTAGGTGTGTGGCTGGAAAGTTTCTTTCGCCGTTTCTTCTCTCTCAGCCATACGTTGCGAAATGGCAGTATGATAGCGTAGGCCACCACGAACCGCCGATTCCGGTCCGCCGGCATCCTTGACCCTCAGGCTTTATGTTACCCGTCGCCCGTTCTCAATTAGTGCGTTGTATCACCCTATGGTGGTCATCATTAGATTCATCCCCCTCTCATGGCAACAGTACAGCCGAAGTAAAACTTAGAGAGTTTTAGCAGCTCGGGAGCTCTCTCAAGCAATTTGTCCCCTCGCGTTCGCGAAAGCGCTTGTCTCGAAAACCCCGGTAAAGTTGTGAGGTCCTCCGACCAACAACATAACGTAAAGTCCAATAAAAAAACGGGATTGTTATAAGGAGGGTTTTTATTATTCAACCCACGTTATCCTGAAAGTATTCCGGGAATCGTCCAGCCCTGTCCTGGACCCAAGTTACATTTTTTAATCCTTAAAAAATGACATTTTTCGAGCAGTATTTTTATGTTGGGATTGTCCTATATTCTTTAATTATAATATACTATTATCAAAGTTAGATTAGTAAAAAAATTGTGTGTGTACAGTTTCACATGCAGTGGAAGTTAAACAAAGTTTGACAAGGGGTGGGAGGGATTCTAATTTCGTGACGTCGCATTATATATATTTTATTAGGTATATTTTTAATATTTAAGAACTTAGTCAGAAAATTCAATCTGCAATATAATGATATGTAATTTTATGTAATTAGTATATAAATATAATATTGCATATATCTATATGTTTATTATGTTTAAATAGTTGCATATTATCGCCATATATTATATATGTATATAACTTACGTGTATATTTGTATGTATAGTAGTTATATATTTATTAATAAAATTGAAGTAATCGTACAATAATTATGTATACCACCATCGCTACTTCTAATCGGAATATTCTTGCCACGGGTTGTCTGGAAGAGATCGCTTTTTAGCGATAAGACCGCCCTTTGTACCCTACTATAATAATACTAGTTCGTAAGATTTTCTGTAATGGTGTACAATAAAGTGTTATCTATCTATCTAGCTATTTTTGACGAAATTGACTAAAAGCTTTTCTTCACAGTTTTATGTCGTTGATACCAAAACCATTGTATAAACAAACATAACTTCTTTAATTCTGAACTTTCGTATTATCATTAAGCTAACAATGTGAAGGCAATACTATGGTATTACGATTTATTCGTAATAATTTCGAAACGTAATTAGCAGTCTATAAAATTACTTAATAGCGTTGAATTCAACGTGGCGTGGAAAGCTAACTACGCAAATAGGCACACATGGCCGATTTTCGATTACATTCTTGTTGAGGTATACGCATTTGCTATTAATATTTTTGAAGTGAAACGAAACTGCGACACTAAAAAGGTATAAACACATCAATGTGAACACTATGCCCATACAGATAGAGATGGAAATGTTTTAAGCTTTTTTGTTAATTCTTCAAATGTCGTGTTTATATTGTTACAACCTAGGCTCCGACAAAGACAAATTCCACGTACAGATCGTAGAAGCACATTTTATTACCTGTCGGCATTTGAACTAATTGTAATCCTTTTATGATCGGCTTCCTTTGTTCACTTATTTATTGACATACGTTACGTCAATTTAGTCATTTTGGTCATTTTGGCCATTGTGGTCATTATGGTCAATTTGGTCATTTTGATGATTTTGGTATTTTTGGTAATTTTAGTAATTTTGATTAAATTCAAATTAAAAAGTTTTTATTCAAAATAAGTGCCACTGGAGAACACTTTTTGAAAGTCATACATATAGGTTAAAATTAATATTTTTTTACTTCCTAGTCTATGTACACCGCTTCGCAACGTGTTATTGCTGTTAAGAAGAAGAAGCGGCAAGAAACTCTCCAGCAACACGTCTAGCTAAAAATTGTTCTTTCTTTATATTTCTTGCTTCATTTATGTTTCAAGTTTTTTTTTTAAGTTTTGTACAGAACCATGTTACAGAATGACTTTAATTAAATTAATTATTTTGATTATTTTGGTCATTTTGATCATTTTTTAATTTATGTAGTTTACAGATAGATAGATGGGGGATAGATAAATAAACATAAATAACAAATAGTTCCAGTCTCCCTTAACAGAGCGTAGGCGATGGTAACCGCTTTCCATCAAGTGGGCAATCTACCTGTTTGCTGAACTCCTGCAATAAAATTAAAAAAATGACACGCACCAGAGTTTGATCGCTGCTTAGTCGCGGAGTAAACTCTAGTGATAATTTGGCCACATAAGTGAACCGTTATTCCCAAGGTGGCTACGATAGCCTATAAAAGAACTGTCGAATGGTTCTTAAAATACTAATTGAAATTGAAAACACCCATCCACTTACAGCTGTCTTTCTTAATGAATACACAGTTGATTTATTAGAATAGTTCTGTCTGGGATCGCGGCCGACCGACTTGCTCGAATTGTTTCAATACATAACTCCATTTTACTGTGAATTCTTGCAAAGATTTATTGTTTATTAAACAATAATTATTGCTTTGTAAAGTGCTCAATAATGCGATATTGGAGATATTGTTATTGTTTAGGAAATATATAGGTAGACAACAAGTCTACACTAGTTTGTTCTGTAAAATGTATTTATATTGTTACAAGTTGCAGGACTCGAACTAAAATGCCCTTGGAATAATTATAGAGTTTATTAGATTATATATACAAACACGTATAACACAGATACAAATATAACTGAACACAACCAGTCCGAACGTAATGCACAATTCAATAAACGCGCAAAGTCCGTCACTAAATAGATTACCGAATGTCACCCCTTATTTCGCTTGTTGATATCGCTTGACTGCTTCATCTCTCAATTGGAGCATTGACTTATACTGCGCTAATGCAATATGTCTGCTCGGCTTGTGGACAGAATTTCCTAGAATCACACCTAGCTAATGACTACTAAAAAGATTACAATACACACAATGCGCTGTTTTTCTAATCACAAATTTTAAACAGAAAGTAAAAAAAAGAAGTTCTAATGCCGAAACGGTAATAAGATGTGTTTCTACAGGGTTGCAGGTGTGAATTTATCTTTGTTGGCACCTAGGTCATAACAATATTCAAAAGAAGCATGTTAAAGCCCTTATCCCCCTAAACGATGCTTCAGATGATACAGACGAATCCTCACGTATGTGAGTATCGTTTTAATTACGTTTCCAATCAACTAGTCTTAGGCGGTGGACGACCACAAGCTTACGCTATGAATAAATTAATTTTATGATTATTATCGTTGATTTAGTTTAATAAGTAGTTTGTTTTTTTTAAACAGCTAAAGTTTCCTAAAATATCAAGTTCTTATAATTATTGCTTTTTCATTCCCACACGTATCAAATTCAATATCATGAACGTAAATTCCGTCTCTCAATTCCGTTCTGTTTTAAATTGAAATATATTTTAACGTTATTTTAAGGAGAGCTCCGCGTTAATTTCCTAATTAAATTTACCTTAATTACAAATTAAGGATGGTTCGAGTGCCAATTGCGAAATTGAATTTTGTGTCTGTAAATGCCTGAGGGTGTCTTGACTCCGGTTGTGCTTTGGTGGTAGATTGATTACTTGACGATGATGAACAAACCAAAATCATTTATTGACAAAAAATTACTCAGAAATAATACATAGGTTCCGCACTAGGACTAGCCTGTAACATATTTAGCGGAAAATTTTGCGTTGTGCGAGATGCTAATTGTATTTAAGGGAGTTAAATTGTTTATGCGTGTGTGTGGTGTATATGATGGATAAAATTTATTATTATATATATATATATATATATATATATGTGTCGGAGAAGGCCTCGTTCTCACGACATCTCCTTTAGTTATTGCAGGTTTAGTGGGCGTCATCAGGATAAAATGGCCACGGTTTATGCACTTTTAATTTAGATTTAAAAGACATTTTAACACAGTTTAGACCGAGCTGCGAGTTCAGGGCACCGCTCATACATCCAACTTCAATACTTTCTTTAAAATACTCCATTGTCCAACTCGACCTATTGCCATCAACCGAATGTGCCACAAAAACTCCTCCGTCTACCGAAGTAGATACTACTAAAGTACAGAGGGCGTCTGACCCCGCTCCGAGCCATATGCTCTGCTCTGATTGGTCGTTTATTAAATTACAATATTCATAAGTTTTATTAGGTTAGAACGATCTTTTAGTTATAGAAACATTTAAGACATCAAATTAAATTAAATTAACAATTTTAGAAGTAATTTAAATGTAAACAAATAATATTGTGCGTTATATACATCCAATCCGTTATATAGCTTCCCTCCGACATATATATATATATATATATATATATATATATATATATATATATATATATATATATATTGTAAGGTTAATTCTATACGATATTAATTAATAAGTTTTAATTTTTTAATCAAGTTGCATAAGCCACTCTTGTGTGGTTGCTTTGATTTCATGTCCGTTTAAATATACAATATCACATTTATCATGTACCTTATTGTACAGTAAAGAACTGATGAGATAAAATTGACATTTGTCAAAACTAGTATTATGCAGGATCCAGGGGCATATTATTTTGGTTTGACGTTTGGTCGTATCGGGTAAAGAGACATTTCTGTGTTTTCTAACAATTAATTCAAGTATATAGAGCTGAGAACGAGTTATAAAATCTAGAACGCTACATTATTCCCGAGATACGCTATATTTGATTGTGATTAATACATCAAAAAAATCAAGATGTTTGTCGCCCAGTGAAGTGGGCACGGGAACGCCTGTCAAATATATTACAGCAATAACGTTCTATCCGAGAATTACGCTCGTGCTATGCACGGCAAGTGCTTTCTGGGTTTATGAATTAATTAAAGATAACAAAGCTTAATTAAACCTTGATATGCGTGCGTGGGGCATGGGTATTTTTGATGACGCCAGGCGAAGCGAGCACAGGTTAGTTATGTTGGTATATAATTATGTTTATTAAACGACTACTATATTATACTTGTATTATAACTTGAAAGCATGTATGATATTGATCGTAAGTGCAGTGTGTGATGTGTGAGACAGGCCGATGCCACGCGCCACGCGCACTGGCACTGCCGCGCCAGCCGATCAAGTTGCTGGCTGTAACAATGTCTAAAAGAAATAGCTTTATTCATATATCGACGTAATTTGAAAGTATATTATTCTCTTCAATACTTACATTAGGCGAAAACATAGCTTTGTAGGGCTCTCTCAAGTCTTTGATCCAGTTTGTATTATTTATAATTTTGGATACATGACGTTGGTGTGCTATGTTTTTTGTATTTATATATACCATACAAAAATAAACAACAATACAGACAGAACAAAGATAAGCATATATAAATATTATTATACATAAGTACATAGTAGTTGATTTATATATTTTTTTAAAGATGATTATATTTTTATTGCACCATCGTATAACTTTTCCTTAAAATCTCCTTAGACACTGGATTGGCTGGAAGAGATCGCTAGAAGCATAAGGCCGCCCAATGTTCTAATGCAAATGTATCCATATTAATTGTCTAGATTTCAATTATGGTAAACAATAAAGAATTTTCATTAATTCATAAAACGGAAAAGCAGGATAATCTTGTGATAATAATAAGAACACAATATAATAACCGATATATGTATCAACACACGCATTATAATTAGATGCCCCAGTAGATAAAGTTAAGTTTGTGTTATGAGTGATAAATAAATGACGACACCTTTGTGGTCGATTCCAGACACCCAGACCATAGTAAATAACGAAAAGTTCTTTTAAGAAAATTGCCATGTCAAGAATTGAAGCTAGTTCCTCTATATTACTGCGAGGTAACCGTACAAAGCTTTCCCCAAACAACCATAGAAGCCTGTTCTTCTTTTATTGGATGAGTTCATCAGATAGACAGAGAACCCATCTGATGAAAAGCGGTTATTATTGCCTATTGACATTTGCAACAGAAAAGACACCATAAATGCGCTGCTGCTCTCTATTTTATGGAAGACTCGAATGGTTAATGGCTAATGCGGGAACTGCACGGATAAAAGTGACTTACATAAACTCACGGACAGACAGACATGACGCTTGTACAAATGTTCCGTTTTTTCCTAAATGGCAATATGACTCTAAAAATACTGTATAACACCTGTCAGCAAAAACTTTACTACCCTCTGAATGTGGCACGTCGCTCAATCCTTACTTGGGTCGAGTCAACCTCAGCAGCACCTGCGCCGCTCAGATTGCGACAACACGGACTTGTTTATTCAGTAAGTGCCCAAAACGACTTGGGGATTGCGACGGCTTAACTACCACTTAGGGGTTGAAATATAGCGTAACTGCAACTTGTTTTAAAGTTTATAAGTCGCCGAGAGTTGGGTCAAAATTACACTGGTATTTTATTTCAATGTGATACACGAAGTTTTCGAAATGTACGGTATAAAAATGTCACGTTATCTTGCAACGTTTAACAGTCATTACTGTGTGAGTATAACATTGGTAGATAATAGAGTTTAGTATCACAGAGATAAAAGCTTGGATGTAATATACTTTTTTAATAATTCACAGAACCAGTCAAATGCGTGCCAGTCCACAAATTACGACAGATATTGCAAATAGTCCATAGGCAAGGGTACCGTTTGCCATCACATGGGCTATCTTCCTGTCTGCTGAAAAAAGATGAGAGACTCTGTAGACATGATAACTATCCATTATTTTCGAGATTTGGCTATGACACCTCGTTTAACCTACTCATTTTAAATATAGAACAAAATTGTATGTCATAAAGAAGTTTTTCTTCGTACGTGTTATTTCACTAGCTGTAGCCACTACAATACACTATTCACGCGGCTTTTAGACTTCATATTCATATTTTTAGAGTACTGGAAGAAATTGAAATGAAACTAATATGAAAAAATATTAAGATAATGATATAAATATATAAACAGTAACAGTTGTATACTTTTCCATTTTTTGACAGCAAGGATAATTGTTTCCCTGGGACGAAAAGTAACTGTTTTCATCCCTGTGATATGGCAACTTGAAGCGCACTTTCCGAGTATGAGGAATGACAAAACATAATAAAACAAAACGAATTTACTCCTTACAATATGCTTATAAGTAACGTTATTTAGGCAATTTAAAAAGCCTATAACGTATATTTAAAGAGTTAAAAAAGTCACTGATGAAATAATATAGCTGACCCGTGCCCACTTCGCTGGGCGCCAATAAAAATTACACATGCACCCATGCACGTACGTACGCATATTAAGGTTTAATTAAGCTTTGTAAACTTTAATTAATTAATAAACGCAGAAAGCACTTGCAGTCCTCTTACGAAGATGTGAGCAATACTTGCATGGAACGTTATATTATGATTGCTGTAATATATTTGACAGGCATTTCAAACCCCACTTTGCTGGACGTTAAACATTTTTATTTTTTTTATGTCTTAATCATAATCAAATATGGCCCATATCACTCGGGAATAGTGTTACTTTCTACTGGTGATGATTTTCAAAATCGGATCAGTAATACCGGAGATTACCCCAAACATTCAAACCCACAAACTTTACCTTTTTTATAATATTATAGTATAATTGTAACGATTAATGGGTCAGTTCTATATCATACGGACCATTAATTTGGTGTATCGGTTAAAATTTGATGTAATATCAAAATTTAACCGATGGCAAGACAAGTGAATGAATAAGTAGTAAGGAACCGGCGATAAGTTTATTTTTTTTTAAACTTTTCCGCTCATTTGTAATCCAAATTGATAGTCGGAAAAGCCTCATCTAATTTTGGCTTTCGATGTAGTCGTTCATTTTGATTTAACTTACCAACTTTTACTTTGATTAGAAAGGAATGCTAACAGCTTTAACACTTAGATGGGGCCACATTCCATGCAACAAATTTTTATACTTAGTTCGCGGAATGAAAACTCATTGTGAAAATTGCAACATTATCGTTGATTTGGATCATATTATTATATTGATGGAATGTGTTCAGAATTACACTTTTAGACAAAGTTATGCAGTCAATTTAAGGTTTAATTTTATCTATACTAGTAAATAAATCTGAAGAGTTTGCTTGTTTGTTTGATTGAACACGCTAATCTTAGGAACTACGGGTTTGATTTGTAAAATTCTTTCAGTGTTAGATAGCCCATTTATCGAGAAAGGCTTCAGGCTATAAATCATCACGCTAAGACCAATATGAACGGAGCACCAATGAAGAATGTTTCAAAATCGGAGGTTTTCCTTTCCTTTTGAGAGCTTCCGCTGCGGGCACTGCATAAATGGTTGAAGTTTCGCAAAAATCATGTGTGGGAGCAGTTAGCGTTACCCCAGTAACTATTCCACGCGGACGAAGTCGCAGGCAAAAGCTAGTGACTAATTCTGGCAGACCCATCTTTAGATGACGCCAGAACTCTGTATAAACTAATAAATATCAGAAAGTTTTGGTAGATTACGTAATTGTGCTTAAAGGGCAGCGTGATCGCTTAAGAGACAAACCCTTTAATTATGCATAAAAAGATAAAACAAAAATTTGATACATGTTCCTCTTTCTTTTGTCACCATCGACTTTACCTATTTTGGAACTTATCACTTAGTATACAGAGAAGTTACGAGCTAATGAAAAGTCTTTCATATTCCGCCTCTTGGACGCCGTCCAAAAGTTTGTTTTCTACAAGAACAGATTTATTGCTGTGGAAACAAACTGTCTGTATGTCTCACAGTAACGGATTGCCGATGGAACTGTTTGCCTGATATACGAGATATTTTTGCTAGAAAAGTTAGTAAGTAGGTATCTACAACCTGTATAATTATACTATTAGTGGAATGCGAATACGTTCGACACGTCAGCCGCTTCGCTTACGAAAGTTTCTGTATGGTACAAGTAAAAGGACTTAATAAATAGTACATTCGAAATACAGCACAAAATTATTTCTATCACAATATTGTAAAAGTGTGTACATACGTACGTGCGTGTGCGTACATGTGTATGTATGTAAAAATAAGATATTGTTACGAATTGCAGGACTCGAAATAAAATGCCGTTGGAATTATTAGGTACAAATATAACCGAACACAACAACTCCAAACATAATGCAGAAAGTCATAACTCAATAAAGCGCGCAAAGTCCGTCTCTAATAGATTACCTAATGTATACTTCTCGTCTTGATCGTGGTTCTCGCTCGACTGCCTCCTCTCTCCATCGGGCCCTGTTTTATACCTCACAAATACAATTGTGCCCGTATTGTAGTCGACCGAATGCGTAACACCTGGCTAATGATAGTAAACGCATGCCAATAAATAAGTAAACAAAAGAAGACGATCAGAAAATAATTACAATTAGTTCAAATGCTGATAATGCTGTAATGAAATGTTTCTACAGATATGCAGATGAGAATTTGTTTTTGTCGGCGCCTAGGTTGTAACAATATTATAGTAGTTTATGTGTTCTAAGCTACCACAAGATACTACTTTTAAAGTTAGAGATAAATTTGGATTTATTTGGATTTCAGAAATCATCTAGTAATATCGCAGCTGAATAGCTGCAGATGGCTTTTTCAGCGATACCAGACTTTGGAGGCTTCCCGACTCCATGAGAGCGGAGGTGTTCAGGTCGGAAGCAGTGCGCTCAAGGAGGCACCCCCTGTGAGGTTCGAGCTCGGCTCGTCAGCTGCGAGGAATTGACTCTATCTATAGCATAAAGCCGTAAAAGGCTGAACGCGCTAGGCCAACCGGCTGAAGTGTTTATATTGTTACGACCTAGGTGCCGACAAAGACGAATTCAAACCTGCAACCCTGTAGAAACACATTTTAATACCTTTTCGGCATTTAGACTTCTTTTCTTTACTTCGTGTTTAAAATTTGTGATTAGAAAAACAGCCAATTGTCTATTGTAATCTTTTATGACAGTCAGCCAGGTGTGGTTCTAGAAAATTCGGTCCACGCGGCCGGGCAGACATATTGCATCTGTGTAGTATAAAGCAATGCCTCGATTGATGGACGAGGCAGTTGAGCGATAACCACGACCGAAGCAAGCCTTGTGTACATTCGATAATCTATTTAGTGACGTACTTTGCGCGTGAAATGCGTCCAAATTGTTCCACGTTACGCTTGTTTTTATAATAATGTCAGAATTTATTATGATGCGTGCCCGCATTCCTACTTAAGTGAAGTCCAAAAAAACATATCTTTTACGTAAAACATTCCCTGAGAAACGGTGCCACTGAATTTAGTATGCAAGTAGCATGGCGATGCTAGTCCGCCCACGTTTTCTCGTGTCTGCATCTGAACATATTCCCAATGCACTCGTAATGCTATTATTTCAGTGGAAAGTGGCTTATTTGGTTGTGGTCTAAGTTTGAAATACGTATTTTTAGAATTTCGTAGCTATTTTGCAAGAATTGAACCGTCTATCCGACTGTCTTTCACGTGATAGTAATAGAATCTGAAATGGAATAAACACTGGAGATCAAAATTAATTTTAACAAGTAACTTGTCTATAAGTATGAAAACGAACGTATTTAAAGAATTTATTCATAACCATTAACATAGTGTGCAGAAACAGTTTGGTACTCAACTGCTGTAGTTATAATACTTTGTTGCAGTTGTTAGCGTCCATTTCCAGACGACTCGTTTGTGATAGAATTTAAAAAAAGAAATATTTTAAAGTTTATAATGTATGTGGAAATGTATAGATGTGTGAATGGGTGTGTATATCTATCTATGTGTATATGTATCTATGTGTATACGTATCTATGTGTATATGTATCTATGTGTATATGTATGTGGTGTATATGTATGTACAAGTGAACTAGTGAGTGTGTGGTTACAGACTTAGTAGACTAGTGTAGTTAGCTTATTAAATTCTCGATGTCGTCATAAGGGAGTTCTATTAGCCAGTTGAATCATTTTAATTTACATTCGCGATGAGTAACAGAGTATATATTTAGAAACTTTATTAACTTGGTTGTATATTTTGGGACTAGGAGAGTAAGCATGATGGTCAGCTAATCGATGGTACAGGTGTACAAACTAAATCGTATCTTTTTTTATTATATATTAAGGTCAAACAGCAAAGTATGGAGCCTATGAAGAGCTAACTGCATGTTAAATAGTATCCTTACTTTGAACTCTAAACAGAATTCGGGATTGGCATGCGAGTGCCAGATCAGTCAACGAGGACTCGAACGAAGCATGGTTAAGGTAAAGAAAATTAGACACATAACAATAAGAGCTATTACTTCGGTGAATCTGCAGCCCGACTCTATATACTCCTTAGCCACTCACACCCCTGCCTTCTATGGCATTTTTTGGGGCCCATGCAGGGAGTGGCGAGTCACCGTCTGCCCATTGCCTCACGTTCCCTGAACACTGCGACGGGCGTCTGCCATAGTCCCCATATTTCCAGACCCCTAGTACCAATAGCAGTTCATCCCAATAGCCCGGTACTTTTTGTCTTCATTTCCCAAAATAGTCCAACATTGGCCGGAGCTTCTCCTTAGATGAATTATTGTATGGTGTAGTCAGGGATAGTCGCCGGTCAGTGACATGCTACATTTACATTAAATTTGTCAAGGGGCAACTACGTGTTGGCCTTCCCATGGGTCCACGCAAGCCCTCTGAATGTCCGGGGCATTTTTATGGCCTGTGGTCTTGAAAGAGCTATAAACAAAAGTAACTAATGCATTGAGCTATGCACAGAAATTTAAGTGGAAATGGGCAGGTCACGTAGCAAAGCAAAGTACGCAAAAAGAGAGTATTGTCGTATGGTATTTTATGAGCACTTTTTATTTATTATTAGTAATATCTTTATTTAGTAATATCATTTAATACAGGTACAGTATTGGACAACTCTGCTTTCCGGTTAGCTGCGAGCCTTCGCTTGGGGGCTCCATGTTGTGTACCACACCGCTGCCAGTGCGGAACTATGGCGGATTCATATGGACACCACGGACTATCATGTCTACATAGTGTTGGCCGAAGATCTCGCCATGCCAGCCTCAATGACATCAACGCTCTTGTCAGCGTTGGCGTACCAGCCATCCTAGAACTGAATGGCTTGGTGCGCGACGATGGCAAGAGACCGGATGGGATGTCACTTATTCCTTGGAAGATGGGAAGGCCGCTTGTGTGGGACGCGACATGCGTTGACACTCTGGCGGCATCTCATCTTCCAGTGACTAAGTAAGGGGCTGGCAACGCTTCTTCAACAGCTGAAGATCTCAAACGACACAAATATGGAACCCTAGGAAGAGGTTACATATTTGTGCCGTTTGGAGTTGAAACTTTAGGTCCGTGGGGTCCATCGGCAAAGGGTTTCTTCAAAGAAATTTGTAAGAAACTCTTTGATACCCATGATCAGAAGGCTGGTTCGTATTTCGCGCAACGAATCAGCATTGCCATACAGCGTGGCAATGCAGCCAGCTTTCTGGGCACGCTTCCCTCTGGCAGCGATTTGCTACATTCTTTATATTAATTAATCTGTTTATAATTTAGTTTATTTTTAAGTTTTGTATTAAAAAAATATAAACATACAATTTTAAAAAATCTTTATTTTAATATTATACAGCAAATATTCACTCTTAATTATTATTTTAAACATTAATATTAATATTACTCAATGTTAATGTCTCCGTGTTCGATACGTAAGAGGAGGCGAGGAGGTCGGTGGTACGTCAGCTGTCATTGGTGTTAACCACTATTGACAGTGACGTTTTATGTTGGCGCCACTTATTTCCCAATTACCACTTGTGTTTTGGGTTTATTCTTGGGCCTTTGGGTGCGTCCCTGGCGCCCCGGGGCTCGTGTAGAAGAACTTTGCAACCTTTATCGCCACGTGAGGAAGCAGCGGCAGATCTCCTGAACTAGCGTTGTCGTGGCCTGGTGGCTGACTTCGAGGTAAGTTCAAAGTTCTATATTTTCCGGGCACCTGTCCTTAATTGGGGTATAAGGGCTGGCCATATATTGAACATGTAACCCGCGGAGATTGCCTGATTGCGTCTCCATTTTCCGTGCAGGAACGGAGAAAGAATACAATTTCCTGCGGCCTGGCGGCCTGTCGTAAGAGGCGACAAAACAACCCACAGCCAGGTGGTAGGGCATTTGCCCAACTGGATGGCTACCACCCCTGGTCTAGAGTATGTCGCCATAAGAACCTTGAGTTGTGTTCCGGCATTAGTGACCAGGTTCCAGGCTCCCTAAAGAGAGCAGCAGCGCATTCGTAGCATCTTTGGTGTTGCAAATGTCCATAGGCGATGGTAACCGCTGTCCATCAAGTGGGCCGTCTGCCTGTCTGCTGATCTCCTGCAATAAAAAAAAATAAAATTATATAGTTTAAATGTTACTACAGGGAGGGAGACCATGATGCGTTGGGAAGAGGATATTATAAAATACAAAATATTGCACACCGTTAGCGGCAGATTTCCTAAAAGAATTATTGTTTCATTTTCATAATTATCTTTTCTATATTCGCAATTAAAAAAATAATATGAATTTGAAAGACAGAGAGGGCTTCGGTATAAAGCTCCGGAAAATATCCATGCCCGTCAAATTAATCTCCTGGTATCATAAAATAATCTTTGTACAAAAAATACATTATTATTATTCAATGAATATAAACGTAAACTGAACAAAGGTGAATTTCAAAGTAATTTCCTCTCTTTATATCATCATAAAATTCTTCATTGCCTCAACTTGAAAGCGTATTTCGTTCGTCTTTAATCTTTAACCAACCGGAAACCCACTTAATAAAGAAGTAATGAGCAGACTGGCGCAATAATTAACTTATAGCAGTTCACGTTTTTAAATAAGAAAACTTTGGTCTTTTAACTATGAGAAGATTAACTCTTAATTGGACTAAAGGATACCTTCCACATCCGTTTCCGAAGCTCTAAGCCATCATAAATTCATGCTCTCCCGCAATATTACCCGTGCGCAGAAAATTTGCCGATAGCCTTATGATGTCACATGTTGATGGTCAGTAGGGTTGATAAAAAAAGGTTACATGAATAGTTGCCATAAATTTAATATCATATATACTTTACATGAGTATATATAATAATGGTAAGTAATACCAAACAACTATAGTAAGTAGTCATTGTTTTGTTTTATTGGACTTGACTTCATGTTATTGGTCTGAAGACCTTGCAACTTTACCGGTGTTTTCGGGGCAAACGCCTTCGCAAAGCGCTCGAGCTCAGGGAGCAACTTGCTTGAGAGAGCTTCCTAGAGAATTTTGTCCACCATAGGGCAAAACAATGCATTAATTGAGAACGGGCGACGGATAATATAAAGCCCGAGGGAAAGGATCCCGGCGGACCGGGCTCACCGATTCGCGGCGGCCTACGTTATCTTACTGCCGTTTCGTAATGTGTTATGGCTGGGAGAGAAGAAACGGCGAAAGAATCTTCCCAGGAACACGCCTAGACTATCCTGAGGGGGCTATGTCTCCTGGCATCCCTCGTGGGGACGTGGAGAGATCGTGATTGGCGGCATTTGAGATGCTGCTGTCTGTGTCTGTCTGAGTAGTCATCGGCAAATCTGCGCGCGACTTATATGTTAAAATTTATACGATAAAATAATGTACAATCACCTCACAATAAATACAGAGTAAAACGGAACGCAAGTTAATGTTTATCTGTGGATTGACAAATATGTTACGGATGTAAATTTCGTATAAATTTTGAGTCCACTCTTGGAGCATAGTATTTAAATGATATAATATATAATAATATAATGAGGAGGGATAATAGTCACGTGACAAAAATAATGTTAAACTACAAGATGGACGGGTACAGATGTAAAGATAGAAGAAAAAGATGGGTGAACTGCGTGAAGGATGATATGATGATTTGTGGTGTGACAGAAGAAGTATGTGAGAATAGAAGAGTGGAAGGAAAAGACATATTGTGCCAACCCCAATTAATTGAGATATGGTGAAAGAAAAGATAGGAGAGTATTTTAATTATTAAATATAATGTATTCTTTGTCATTCTCTCGCAAGCAGTGCTCTCGTCAAAGGGTATCTTTCGTTTTTGGTTACTTTTCAGTACTTTTCTTTCTGGACAAAATGGCCATAGAACCCTAAAAAATTGGGACCAAGAAGTATGAAATTTCGCACACTTGTAGTATATATAGACAAGGAATGCAGAATACTATTTTTTTTAAATTATGCATCAAAAATACATGAAATCAATAAAAAAACATTACACACACTACCATGTACTTGACACACACACGCATATATAGTCTTTTTTTTATTGTCAAAGTCAAATTAACAGTGTAGCCTTGGCGAAATCTGTGATTAGAGAAGTATAGTCTTTGACAACGGAACCTTAATAATGTTCCACTGGGCCATCACTAGTTCTTTTTATTACACAAATTTATACTCAAGTGATTCTGAATCTTTTCAACTACAGCAGAAGAATTCCAAAAAGAAAATACCAAATCCACTTAAACGGAAGGCAGAATGCGACCGCAAAGTTTTGTGTTACGTGATATGAAACCCAACCAACGGTTAAAACAAACAAGTTATATTGAAACTACATGTGCACCTGACGTTTGTTTATTTGCTACCAATGGACCATTTATTTAGAGATATTGCGCACTGTATTGTTAATACTAGTGTTGGGATTAAACATCTTTATACTTTTCTTATACTTTGAAAGATTTTAATTATTATCATCGCAAATTGCTATTGCGCCTGGCTGCAATTTTGGTGACGTAAGCGTAGCCAAACACTCAGTACCGTAAGCATCACTGGCCGGCGAGTACGCGTACATGTCGAGTTGCGGATGACGTCACGTGAATGTTAATTTGACAAGGTTCCAGCGCATTAGCAATATGCGGAGATAATAATATAATTTATGATACAAGAAACTAAAGAAAGAAAAACTCTATTTGCAGAAATAGCGACGTAATTACATTCCTTAGACATTTTTGTACACGGAGCATATTTTGAAAATTTGTACGCCGCATTTTCAGCAAACAAGGTTTGCACTCAGCATACTGCTGTGCCGGAATCATATCCGACACAACGCTCATTTTCAGTGCAAACCTTTCTTTTGGCGTAAGAGGAAAACGACCCAATTTTGTTAATAAAATAATAAATAATAATAATAATTAACAAAACTAATTCTACTTGTGTAATACTTAATAATAATACGTAAAAGAAATAAATAAATTTTAATAAAAACTACAATAAATACGTTACTTCAAAATTAAAATCTAGTGGTCGCCCGTGGTCGAAATTCGACCATAATCTTTAATATCAAAGACTATACTTCTATAATCACAGATTTCGCCAAGCACTGTTAATTTGACTTTCACTAAACTAGAAACGTATGCCAATAAATAAGTGAACAAAAGAAGACGATCATAAAAGGATTACAACTATTTCAAATGCCGACAAGTAATAAAATGTGCTTTTACAGATCTGTACGTGGAATTTGTCTTTGTCGGGGGCTAAGTTGTAGCAATATGATCGAATTTTCGAATAGTAGTTATCTTGTGTTATGTATAGTTCCGATGATGAACCCCACAAGCCGTGCCCTGCATTTAGGACGCGAACAGTTGTAAACCGGGGAACGATCGAAACTTCCCCCGTAATGGGAATAACTTCCGACATTGGTTCCTTAATGTACCAAACTGATCCCAGATGCGCACTACCAATATAACTTTGGTATTTTATATCCTAGACAACATGGAAATGGCATAGGAAAGAAAAATATGGGGAACGGAAAATATACCTTGTATATGTATATAACTTTAGTGTATATTTGTATATACAGCATGTTTCATTTCAAATGACAATAAATCATAACTTTAGCGGTGGTACTCCATACAAATTTTTTGGTACTATTAAATCAACCGTAATGACAAAATTAAAATTTTGAAATTTCCGAACAAATTAATTACGATAAAAAGGGAATAAAAACAGTACATCTTGTAAATATTGGTTCGCGAGCGAGAGCGTAAGAATGAACAACTTCCGCGTATAATGATGAAGAGACGAGCTGGCAACATGATGCATTGGTCACTAACCTACCGATTTAGACACAATAACTGATACATGTTGTTGTTATATTTTGAAATGAAAAATTAGGTCCTGTGGCTAAACCAAAGAAGTTACCTTGATTCATTTTTGTATTTGAGCAGAGTACGTCATGAAGAAAACGTGGTTTGATTTATTGTCGTAAGGTCTGGAACACGCGGTATAGTGTAGTTATATATTTATTATTAAAATGTAAGTAATTGTACAATATTTATGTATACCATCATCGCCACTTCTAATCAGCAGTATTCTTACCAAGGTTGTCTGGGAGAGATCGCTTTTTAAAAGCTTTTATTTAACTTACAATGGATGTATGTATGTAAGTTCGGGTGGCATCTTGCAAGTTAAATTTGACCAAGTGTAATTTTGCACGCATATGTATATCGCGTGACAATGCAATGATATGGTACCACGGAGCTGATCTGATGATGGAGTCGGAAGGTGGCCATAGAAAACTCCTTTACTAAACATCTATCTTGTTTAGTATCAAGTAAAACGAGCGCATCGTATTTGGGCTCGTTTTACTTGTCTTGCCTAACACTCTGCTGTTACATGATATCCAGGATCTTAAAAGCTTTTATTTACAAACCTTTTTAAAAAACAATTAAGCGATAAGAGAAAGGGCGCTCTTACACAATTAGAATCATACTAGTTCGAAAGTTTTCTGTAATGATGTACAATAAAATGTTATCTATCTATCTGTCCCTGCCGCGGTTGTCCAAGGCGGTTTGGCAGGTTTGCCCATCGGTTATCTCAATGTGTATGTAGGTTTCATCGTGATGTTTTCCTTCACCGTTTTTAGCACGTGGTCAATGTAACAATTAGATCAGAAAACTGCTCAAGTGGTACATGCGTTTGTGCCAGTTTTCGAACCCGCGCCCTTTGAGCTTAGGACGCGCTAGCCATTACGCTACCACGAATAATTCTACCTACGACGAGAGAAAACCGATAGCGAATGCCTTTTGTTACATACCGACAAACACCGCACAGCTGCATGCAGTAAAAACGAATTATTTTATTTACTTAATGTTTGAACTTTAAAAACATCTATTGTTATCGTACTTATTTTATGGCTGTAATTAGTGTCGAACGACTTAATCCTTGTTTTTATTGCATTGCGTCCACGCTTGCCAGATGTGCGGGTTAATGCGGCCCTTTTTATACAGTTTAGTATAAAACAATGCCCGAATGGAGGGGTGGGGCAGTAAAATGACGACTAAGATACGATTAGGTGTAATACTTTCGGTTAGCGACATAGTGACGGATTTTGCGCGTGTTGAATTGCATTGAATCGTGCAGTGTGAACTGGTTGCATCCAGTTTCATTTTGTACCTGTTTTATACGTGTTTGTATAGTTCTAAAAAACTCTATAGTTATTCCAACGGCACTTATTTTAATTCGAGTCCGGTAGCTCGTAGTAGGCAGACGGCCCACTTGATGAAAAGCGGTTACCATCGCCTAAGACATTTGCAACATTAAAGGTGCTAGAAATGCGCTTCTGCTCTCTTAAAGGAGACTAGGACCTGGTCACTAATGCCAAAAGACTACTCAAGGTATGGTGACATTCTTTAAACTAGGGGTGGTAGCCGTCCAGTCGGGCAAATGCCCTACTTGACTGTGGGTTGTTTTGCCGTCTCTTACGACAAGCCGCCCGGCAGCGGGAAATTGTATTCTTTCTTCGTTCCTGCACGGATAAGACATGAAGATAGATTTAACAAACAATAACTTAAAAAAATGTCCTTCTTTATTTCTTAATTAAAGTACCTACATAGAATACTAGGCTTTAATGTAACATCAACCACAATATTCAATGAGTTTTTCGTACGATCTCACTATGCTTTTGCAGTAAGATAATAAAAGTCATGTAAAATACGAGCACAGGTAAATGGGTACAGTGTTATAGCTTAAGAGCCCACGTCGGCCAGACCTTCGTCATTTTCACCCGTCGGGTTGAAGGGTGTAGAAACAGCATAATTGCGGCTATAGCTAACAGGTTACATCAATCCAAAATGTATCGGAACTGGTTGCAGATTGCTGCATAGACAAATAATTAATTTTTTATGTAAAATATTTATGTAAATGACATGTTATTAGTTATTAGTAGTGAGGGACTGACCGACTGACCGACTGTAAGCTGACAATTTTCATTTTTAATTTTGTTAATTTGTATCTATATCTTTTAAGTTCTTAATTTAATTTATAATAATGTAATTTGAAATTGTAAAATATGTTGTTTTTTATGGATCTTTGTGTCTGAAATAAATAAATTATTATTATTATATTATTATTATTTTACAAAACCTGAAAGTTTTTTGTGCATCTCCCCTATACAGATAAGAATGATCAGCGACAATAGAGATTTGGTTGTGGTTACTTGGGCATGGAACAGGTAGTAAAGGTGTATATAATAGTACCTTAAATTCGTTAAAATATAAAGCTCATTTTTTTCTTCGGGATAACTTTAGAAATTGCGTCATCCATTGCCGGACACTTATGACAGTTGCTCCCCCCTTCCAGACATCCTTAAACTTTAATAAATTATAATTAAATTCTCGTTATAGTAACTGTATATGTGCAGACAAACTTTCAGGATTATAAAATAACGAAGGTCTGGCAGTCCTGGGCTCTTACTCTATTAGTGAATCTAAACAACGAAAGATTCGATCTGCATATTCTAGTATCGACTTTAATGTAGGGTGACAACGATATTGTACGCATTGGGTACTTTCTTAGCCTCTATGACGTAATGGTCCAATAAATATTAGCTCACCTATCGGACTATGCAGAAGTAGTGGGTTCGATTTCCAGCAAGGTAAATTTCATAAACGATTTACTTTGATCTGTGGCAGGGATCGATTTCGACGTTGTCAGAGTTCTCTTTAACGCAATATTATCAATAACTTGCTTATTTTGGAAACATACAATGTATATATACATCGAGTACATTGATTAGGCTCTCATAGAAGAAATAATAACCATAAACCAAAATTTAAAAAATTAAAAGTTGGGGGTTATATGACCTATATAATAAGTTTAACATTACTCACTGATACTTACTTCGACTTACCTCTTTGTCTTTCGTGATCATGGTTACGGAAAAGCGATCGAAACGTCAGAACAAAAAAAAGATCAAATAAAATACCGTCCTTAACACTGTTAAAACATAGTTTTAAATGTGTGTAGTAGTCATAAAAATCTAAGAAAATACAACATGCAATGTGTGTTTGTTGTCAAATTTATTTATTGTTTGTCTAGAATCTGTGTAATACTAACAATGAAATGGCCTAAACAAGGAAATCAGTATTTACATGCTGAAAAGTTTCATCAAGTGGGACATCATGAGACAACATGCCTTAGCTATAAAGATCTCATTAGTCTTCATACACTGCAGGGTAAAGTGAGAGATGT
Organism: Dendrolimus punctatus; assembly: GCA_012273795.1. Lineage (NCBI taxonomy): Eukaryota > Metazoa > Arthropoda > Insecta > Lepidoptera > Lasiocampidae > Dendrolimus > Dendrolimus punctatus. The sequence continues at coordinate 3,505,459 of CM022528.1, forward strand.
TCTTAATATAGCGTGGCCACCCGGTTCTTCTCAAAGAGTGTAAGCGAAACACTAAGATGTACCATTTCCCATAAATCACTGCGACATGCCACCTAACGACTCTACAGATCCGGGCTGTTAAAATGATGCTATAGAATTAAATAAAAAAAGTAATTTTAATATACCTATTTATAAATCACTAGCTGTCCCGGCAGACGTCGTCCTGCCCGGTAAAAATAGGGTTTTGTCGCAGAGGGTTAATAATTTAGGGTTGTATGTATTTTTGTATGTTGTATCATAAAAAAATAGAAATTAAAAATTTTGTCTAAAAAATAAATAAAAAAAATTTAGGGGTGGACTACCCCTAATATTTAGGGGGATGAAAAATAGATGTTGGCCGATTCTCATAGATACCGGATAAGCACAAAAAATTTCATCAAAATCGGTCAAACCGTTTCGGAGGAGTATGCCAAGAAAACTGTGACTCGAGAATTTTATATATTAGATTATATATAATTATTATATATATTAATATTGTAAATACGAAAAATTTGTATTTTTGTATGTTTGTAATGAATAAATTAAAAAATTACTGGACTGATTTCATAATTCTTTCTACATTATTTCTGATTAATATAGGTTAATAAAACTACGTTTTGAATGTTTTAAGTGCGGCTTATTTGATTTATGGTTATTCCGACGTTTCAACCGTTTTTCAGTGGCGATGGTCACTGACGACGTAATAACCAAAATCAAATAAATTACCACGTTTAAAACTGTTAAAACGTTGTTTTATTAGTATACAAGTCGCGAAAACTTAAGAAAATATTATAGTATAGGCTATATAAAAATTACGGATCCCTATTAAAACTTATATCATATAACCCATCAACCTAAACAAAATACTTGGCGCTGGGATCGGGTTCTACGATTTTGATGAAATTTTATGTGTACTTGAGTGGATTCCGGGATGTTTTAGATTCACACTTATACCCGATAGATGGCTTAGGAAGCAGGTTCCAAATATAGAACAGTTTAAGGCAGAACAACGTCTGTTAACACCGCTAGTATTATATACTTCTAAACTAAGCAAGATATCATAGTGGTACGTGTAATAAATACATAATTGACGAATCTAGGGCGAATGTTTGACACCTGAATCGAATTAAATAATGGAACAGTTTATCTTTATTATCTGGGCACATTTCTAAAATTTTAAAGATATAACGTAATTATATGAAAAATTCGTTTACTAAAAACTAAATTTACTCTACTAAGCATTAAACTACACATCATATACAACATTTAAGATACTAGGTAATAAAGACTTACATAATTACACTCACATTAAGTCATAATAGTTGTAATATTTTCTATTGTTGATTTAAAATTTAAATTATTACACAGCAATCATATTTAATAACAATGTATTTTTTCTTTAAATTTCATATTTAAGAAAACTTTTTTATTGCATGAATCCATCAGACAGGCAGACAGACCGTCTGATGGAAAGCGGTTACCTTCGCCAATGGACATTTGTAACACCAATAGTATTACAAACTAACAAACAAAATAAAAATAAAGTCGACAATAAAAACTTATAGTATACTAGTTGTCCCGTGCCCACTTCGCTGGGCATTAGAATATTTTTTAAAATCACAATCAAGTGTACCCTATTTCACTCAGGAGTAGTGTACTTTTGAACCGGTGAAAGAATTTTCAAAATCCGTTCAATAGAACCAGATATTACCCCCTACAACGTCAGAAACTCAAAAAACTTTACATACGTACATAACTTCACGCCAGGTCCCTTGTGGGGTCAGGCACGAACAACAGAGAGCCATTCAGGCTTATTCTTACACACCTCACTTGCTTCTTTGACATTCATAGCTCTTGTCATACACGCTCGTCTGTTCTTAAGGATCCGGACATCACCTTCTGTTAGTACACGATCATTTTTTTTTTGATCATGGAAGGTGTGTGTGACGTGGCCTGCCGCGACTTAAACTTTACATCTTTATAATATACTAGCTGTCCCGGCAGACGTCGTCCTGCCCGGTAAAAAATAGGGGTTGATCGTAGAGGGTTGAAAATTTAGGGTTGTATGTATCTTTTAATGCTGTATCATAAAAAAATAGAAATTAAAAATTTTGTCTAAAAAATAAATAAAAAAATTTAGGGGTGGACTACCCCTAACATTTAGGAGGATGAAAAATAGATGTTGGCCGATTTTCATAGATACCGGATAAGCACAAAAAATTTCATCAAAATCGGTCAAGCCGTTTCGGAGGAGTATGGCAACGAAAACTGTGACACGAGAATTTTAAATATTAGATGTACAGAAAAAGTGAAATAAATATTATAGAAATATTCTTAGCATCTCAAAATCAGCAATTTTAGCGCTCTCCGACCCAAGAGACTTTATTCGACTTGTCGCAGTACATAAATTTCCCAAGACATAAACAAATTAAAAAGCTCAAGCTTAAAAAGTATAAGCCTACGCCACGTCCTGATTGCGTGTCTTCCGGTCCCATAGGCATTGTCGAAATTATACCGATTTAGATTTATACAGATTTCAAAACAGTAATATAATATCACAGTTGAAAAGGTAACGAGAGTGAGCATTCAAGTAGCAACGATAATATAGTGCCATACAAGTTGTGTGTGCTGGGTATATCATCAAATTATAACTTTCTGGCGTATCTATTCCGTTTACCGAGACGCGGTCTCCACTCCTGGACTCGTGTGCTCCACCAGATATCGGTCCTGCGGCAGACATGACCGGCCTTCAACTTTCTAGTTTTGTATGTATATAAACTTGATTAATTCTGTTTTCTCTGTTTTGTGTCTTTCACCCATATTCATTTAATTTGGTTGACCTGTTTGAAGACAACATTAGATACATTTCTTTCTATCTTTCAATTCGATGAAGCAAAGTGATATATATAACCATAAACTTGAATCTCTCAACGCCTTCGCATATAATAGTGAAGGGTAGGAGGGCTTCAATAAAGCAACTTTCTTCGAAACATTGAGTATATTTTAATAATTTACAATTTTATGATAAAAACTTGGTTGAGCGTAATAATTCGTTCTTCGTTCAGTGATATATTTCGAATATTGGCGGTTGGCCGTAGACTACGAGTGCTTCTCATAGACTAATGTAAATATTCCGCGTACACACCGGCGATAATGTAAGGTAATGCTTTCAACCCGATTGGACCAGTGTGTATCTCTCCAGGCAAATCGTGCGCCGACAAATACTGTCCTTCAATAGGTTGATGCATTTAATATTAACATTTATAACAGCTAATAGGATAAGTCTGCAAATCTATATATTTGAGACCTGTATATTCGCATGACTGTGAAGCGTGGTCTATACTTCAGTGACACAAGCAAGACTTGCTTGTCACGGAGATGGATATGCATGAACTCTCACATCTGCGGCAGCCTTCATATTCGTTACATAGCGGATAGACTGCATGAATGTCGCTTACACTGGTACGGAGACGTTTTACGAAAACTGACTAGTTATCTAGGAAACAAATAAACCGCCAGGTCCCAGTCCTTGGGATAGGTCCAAGAAATGCTTGCTTGACATAGTAAAGGATGACACGCGTAGACTAGAATAAAGTAAATTAATTTATATTAGCTAGACGTTATTAGCATAAAAATTATTAAGTAAGAAAGTATTAAAACAGTATTAAGCTCACAGACCACACAGAAGTCGAGTACAATAACCGCAAGAAAGGTCATGTAGTAAATTACAATCACAGACAAAAGAATGGGCGATACAAAAACATCCCCAAAAACGTGATTCCAGTACATTTGTTATTTGTAACGCAGTTAAATTCTCATTATGAGAAACGCCAGCAAAATACACATTTTTGCACTTTGTTATGGTTTTTCTTTGTGTGCTTAAATTATCATTTCCTTTGATAATGACATTAGGAAGTTGTATTTAATATGAAATATGGAGTGTGGGAGGAGCTGATTTAATTTTGGTGCTTCGATGGTGTTGCCACGTTGGATAGGATGACGCACTACTGGTGGGAGCCTATGGCTCTATGGCCGAGGGAGTTAGTCTTGACCGCTTGAGGGGTTAGTACTAAATAAGACAACAAATTGTTGTACTTTCGATGTATTTAATTGTTTAATAGTTCTTAATTTAACTTAGAATACATATATAAAACTTTTATCGTCGACGTGATGTGCACATAAGTATTCTAATCATTGGACATTTTGATGATATAGAAAATTGCCAAATCTTATCAACAGCTCTAGCACCGATAACTATTATTTATATTTACATAGCATCACTTAACTGTGCTAAATTATAAATAAATAAGTAGACGAAACGCGACGCAACATAGAGTATTGTGATACTTTCAACAACTACATACATACATAACTTCACGCCAGGTCCCTTGCGGGGTAGGTACGAACAGAGCGCCATTTAGGCTTATTCTTACACACTTCACTTGCTTCTTTGACATTCATAGTTCTTGTCATGCACGCTCGTCTGTTCTTAAGGCTCCTGACATCACCTTCAATAACTAGTTTCAGTATATTTATAAGTAGAGAACCTTACGGTTTTACATATTTTATACACTGGCCTTCCACATTCGACAAGGGTTTTAGAACACTTCGCTCTCCCTCTAACAATTTTACAGTAAGAATCTTAGCAAATTTGCAGAACCGAGATTTAAGTCATTGATAAACTATTTTAATTAAAGGGTTATGAATAAAAAGAATTTAATACATTATTATTTAGACATTTAAGATAATACTCGGTATGAGATATTATAATTTAAGTTTTACATGTAATAAAATAAACCGAACTCAGTATAAATCTATCGTGTCTGCCAACGTGAAAATAAAATGTCATGAATACCGTCTATGTACAATTAAGAGATTTTGAATTCTAAACTGTACATAATTAACACATATTAGAGATAAATATTATAACATTAAGTTATGTGAGATTATAGAGAACTACTCCTCTATACAAAACGGGCTCGAATCACAGAATAAATAAAATATAACATTATTATTCAATTAAGGAAATGGTCGACTGTATCGTTTAGAAATAAGAGAAAGAGGTGAGTTGAGAGCTTTGTTATTGTAGTGAATTGAACAAGAAACACTCATTTTTAGATCTAATAGAAGAATAGAATAGAATATCATTTATTGCATAAACTGTCACATACATATAATTTAAAAAAGATATTGTGTTCTTTGTTGGAACGACAGTTTGTCCTTTCGAATGTGCAATACAGGCAGTTTATAATGTTGCCAAGCCATTATATAATACTATTATTATCTTGTCTTTAATTTTTCACAAAATTGTCAAAAAAAATCGATGTGTATTTGAACGGGTACTGGACGAATAAATTATATTTATTCGTACAGTTATTCAATTATTTAAAAAAAAATTAAGAATGAATTGGATGATTAGCTTGTTTTTTAATTAGGTTAGGTTAGGTTTTTTTTATGACATGTTTTAAAGAATTAAATTAATTAATTAATAAATTTAATTAATAAATAAATTCTAAAAGGATGGTAAAGTAAAATAAATTCTAAAAGGAGGGTGGGGTATAGATACACGGCACATTTATTTATTATGAACAAATCGGAACATTTCTAATATAGGTGGTTATTTTTTTTATAACCACCCAAAAAAATAATTTTCCGACACATACACGATTAGTTCCTATGTGTACTGGCGCTGTATATTACGGAACAAGATCTGCTTATATGTTACTACAAAGTATACGCGAGTATTTGCGTACTGCTCTTGTACGGATTGGAAGAACTTCGTAAAATACTTATTTTCAATCTTTAATTAGGTTAGGTTAGGTTTATTTTTTTGGCCGAGCCTTTTTAAGAACATTTTCAGTACCCGTATTAATAATTATAAATTGTTCGTACAGTACCCGTATTAATAGACTCAGCCAAAAAAATTACTATAAATGAAAAGCCTAATTTGATTTTTATGTGAGTAACTCGGAGGTTATATTTAGGGTTTCGTTGTAATATAAACCGATCAAGTATTATGAACGAGTCAACTCAAATATTGCCGATATGTAAGAAGTCTGTAAATCTGATTACTAATACTTCTCGTTGTCGAAGATGTATCACGCTTAAGACCTTGCAGGCTACGTGGCAAGGTCGCCAAAGAATAAAACAAGTAGATGAGACAATCCATATAACATGTTTCGAGCATAGAGCTAGAACGCAGCATTGTAAGATCATAATCCGTGTTAGTATTATGTAGTTTCGCGTATATCTATTTAATAAAAAAAAAACAAAGGCATTGAAACTAGAATACATTATGTAGCAGATCACTGCCAACGGGGAGCGTGCACGCGACGAGTGGCTTTATGTCCAGTCTCTTGCCATCGTCACGCACCAGGCCATTCGGTTCTAGAATGGCCGGAACGCCGACGCTGACAAGAGCTCGGCGAATAATGTCGTTGAGGCTGGCATGACGAGATCTTCTTCCTGCGCTTTTTAAACATGACAACCCGTTGTGTCCAAATCGGTCTACCATAACTCCATATTGACAGTGATAGCGGTAGGAACGGAGAAAGAATTTCTGTGGACAGATGGCCTTTGACAAAACAAACCACACCTCGGTGATTAGGGTATTTGTTTATTTGGTTAGCTACTACCCCTGGTTTAGAGTTTGCCGCCATAACAACCTTGAGGTATCTTCTGGCCTGGCATTTGTGGCCAACCTGGCAACAAATGCCAGTTCCTACCATGAAAATATTGTAATTGTGTATTTTAAAAATTTGGTGACCAATAGAGTTATTTATTTAACTATTTAATTATTTTTATTGCATGATTTCAGTAGACAGGCAGGCGGCCGACTTGATGGAAAGCGGTTACTACTGGAACCTGGTCACTAATTTTATTTTTATTTTATTTTATTTTATTTTATTTGGGGGGCTAACAGCTGTCATTAATAATAACTAAAACTAAGATAAATTTAGAGAAGCTATTAATAAGCCTCCACAGATAACAGTAAAACTAAGAAGTGAAAAAAAAAAGAAAGAAAATTATACAAAGAAACAATAATAAAATGTATGTATGTACATAAATATAAGGTACTTAAACTGATAAATCCGAGTTTGAATAGAATTTGACCAACTTTGCGCTAAACAATGCTACACTATTAGTAAATAAGTCTAAGTCTATATCTTCCAACTTACTTAACTTATTAAATTCGTTTGCTGTTCTGATACAGAACGAATTACGTCGGTAAGCTGTGCGCGTCAATGGTGTGTGTAATAATTTCCTAGGGCGAACATTAGAAGGAGGAACATACAAATGTAGTTTCGCAGTGAGATTAGCACAATCAATTTTGGATTGCGCAATTTTAACCAAGAAACGTAAATCAGCAATTTTTCTCCTAGTTTTGAGAGGTAAAAGGTGAAATAAAGTACAACGTTCAACGTAACTTTTCTGTGGTAATTTAAATTTGAAATTTATAAACCTTGTGAATTTTTTTTGAATGCTTTCTAGTCTTGTGGAATGTATTTCGTAATATGGATTCCAAATTTGACTAGCGTATTCGAGGTGACTGCGGACAAAAGCACAATAAAGAACTTTGAGGGTTTTCATTGCCTTAAACGAGCTACCGTTGCGAATGAGGAAACCCAAAGACGATGAAGCTTTTTTGGCAATATAATCAATATGGTGATCATAAGTAAGACGACTATCTAAGTACAAACCAAGGTCACGTATTCCTGTAACTCTGGTTAGAGGCTCATTGTTAATACTATATGGATAATTAATAGTCATACTTTTTCGGGTAAACGTAATTACAGAACATTTGGATATATTTAAGTCTAATTTATTACGTTTACAATAATCGGATACACGTATGATATCATCCTGAAGGTGTGATGCATCAGCTAAAGTAGTGATGGACTTGTAAATTTTCATATCGTCAGCAAATAGCTGAAATTGAGAATGATGCATACAGGTATAAATATCGTTAATAAATAAAACAAATAGCAGGGGACCCAAAAGCGATCCTTGAGGGACTCCTGACGGGATCTCAATCCACGAAGAAGTGAAACCACAAAGAACAAGTGCTTGGGACCTATTGGCAACATAGGAAGAAAACCAGCGGTATAAGTCTCCTCTAATACCTAATACAAGAAGTTTCTCTAACAATATAATGTGGTCAATTCTGTCAAAAGCTTTGCTAAAATCTGTGTAAATAGCATCGCATTGTACACCACTGTCCAAACTGTCAGATACGTAATCAGTAAATAGCATAAGATTAGTGACGGTAGATCTACCTTTTAAGAAACCGTGCTGATGAGGGCTGAGATGTGGTTGCAAAGTTTTATATAGTTGATTGTAAACTATTCGCTCAAGGATCTTGGCGATTAAACAAAGCTTGGAAATTGGCCTATAGTTTTCTACTTTGTCTTTGGGCCCTTTTTTATGGATGGGTGAGATAAATGCCGATTTCCAAACTAACGGTACAATACCTTCACTTAAAGAGCGTTGAAATAGAATAGATATTGGGTGTGTTAACTGATCAGCACATTTTACAATAAAATATGCTGGGAGGTGATCTGGCCCAGGAGATTTGTTCAACTCGAGAGATTTTAAATGCTTGCGAACAATCGCAGGATCAATTTCAATAGAATTTATATCACATGAGGAGTCAGGATAGCGAGGTGAAAAGGGATCGATTGATGAAGTGTTCGAGTGACATGAATTAAGAAAAGTAGATTTGAAATAATTAGAGAAAAGTTCACATATTCCTAGACCCGTGTCGCAAGTTGTGTCTATATAAGACATAGTCGAAGGATAGTTGGAGTTAGTTCGCTTACTTTTAATGTATGACCAAAATAATTTAGGATCGAGATTGATGGAAGATTCAATTTTGTCTATGTATGTTTTATAACAATTTTTCTCAACTTCATTGACTCGATCTCGTAGAAGTTGAAATGTGACCAGATCGCGCAAATTGCCATAAACCTTATATTTGATAAAATATTTATGTTTTTCCTTAATTAACTTGATAAGAGCAATGTTGTACCAACGAGGAAATTTGCCGGAACTAATGCCAGAACACAACTCAAGGTTGTTATGGCGGCATACTCTAGACCAGGGGTGATAGCTATCCAGTCAGGCAAATGGCCTACCACTTGGCTGTGGGTTGTTTTGTCTCCTCTTACGACCGGCCGCCTGGATGCAGGAAATTATATTCTTTTTCCGTTACTGCACGGATATATCGTACTGCGACAATTTTTGTATTTAATCTTTGAGACGAGGGTAGGTAGGGTGATTGTGCCGCGGCGGGCGTCGGTCGCCATAGCAACGGCCGGGCGCTCCCGGCGTTCGCCTTCACGCCGCTACTCCCGGCCCTTTGTACTTTGTACCACGCGATCCGTATGAGCTGGAAAAAGATGATATGGTGGAATAAAATTATTAATATTGTCGTGGACTTGCTGAGCCAGTCGATTACGCATGTTAACGTTATTAGACTTCTGTATAATATATCGGAAATATTGCATTAGCCGGTGTTTTGCTGACTAGGTTTTTTGAACGTGGCAGAATACGTTACAAATGCGGGTAGATTAAATTGGGTATAGAAGAAGTAGTTTGAAATCAGAGTCAGGCAATTAGTCAGAACTCAGGGTCTAAAGTGGCGCCTTTCGCTGATTCATATTACGAATATTATAAGTGTCAAAATAAAGTTTAACTTTATTTTGGTACTGGTATTAACCAGGGCGTTCCATTAGTAGCTCACAACGCTCAATATGCGCCGTTATTCGTTCCACAAGACGACCGCGGCCGTTGTGGTCGTGGCGAAAACGTCATAATTTTCGATCACACTACGCTCACAACGACCCATGTCAAAACTGTCCGCGCGGACGAAGTCGCGGGCAGAAGCTAGTATAAACTATACATTTACGCAATTTTCCTAAAAAGGGGTACAAAGTTTTTGCTTCACGTATCTTCTTAATATATATAAATTACGCGTCACGTTGTTTGTCCGCGATAGACTCCTAAACTACTTAACCGATTTGAATCAAATTCGCACACCGTGTGCAGTTTGATCCAACTTGAAAGGTAGGACATTTTTTATACCGTTGGAACTGGTAGGTGGCGCTGAGATCGGGTTCTAGAATCCTCCTAACCACCGGGAGCGATTTTGATGATTTTGTGTGTTTGAGTGGGTCCCCGGATGGTTTAAATCCACAATTGGAACCGTTAGGTGGCGCTGGGATCGGGTCGTAGATTTTTATTTTTTCCGAGCAGGACAACGTCTGTCGGGGCCGCTAGTTAATGTGTATACTTTTGTATATAAATACTCTTTTTTGTTGTGTCTCACATTATATGTATTTTGACCAAAAGCGCGTGAAAGTGCCTATTGGTCCATAAATGTGAGGAGACGCCTCATCCGTTAAATGAATACAACCGACAGACAAATAATCTAGCAAATTACAAGAGTGGAGCCCATTATACGCGTGTCATATCGCCGCGTGGGCTCTTAATTGAAAAGAAAATTGCTTCTATTTGTATGGCGAAATTGAGGAAAAGAATTATCTTGGTCAAATATTAGATACGTCTGTAGCTAATATGTAAAGATTTCTCCAGAAGAATTTCTTTGCGAGAACTGTGGCGAATAATTTTCTTAAAGTTTGAGATACTGGACAGTAAAATATTTTTTATTTTATTTCATAAGACAGAGACCACCTGATGGAAAGCGGTTACCATCGCCTATATACATTTGTAACACCAAAGGTACTACCAATGTGCTGCCGCTCTCTAATGGCAGAATGGAACCTGGCCACTAATATAAAAACACAACTCAAGGTTGTTATAGCGACATACAGACAAGGAGTGGTAGCCATCCAAACGGTAAAATACCCTACCACCTGACTGTGGGTTTTATTGCACGTGCTTAGACAGGCCGCTTTGGACGCAGGAAATTGTATTCTTTCTTGTTCGGTAAATAATTAATGCTAAATTGCATAAAATTAATGTTTTAATTTTAATTAAACGAGCAGGTGGCGCACCTGATAAATTGCTAGTTGCAAAAATAAACCGAATAATTGAGACTGGATATTAGAGACAATCGAGAAAAGAGCCCAGATACTGGTTGGTGATGATCATGATGATCATCTTCAACTTCCAAGTACTATAAGCATAGACGTAGTCTGCTAGACTAACGACCTTTTATTTGGAACACAACGAGAAATGTTCCACTGGAATTGAGCTGGGTAAAACAAGCAGGGACTCTCAGACACACTGGTTTGCGTCACCGACCAGGAAGTTGGCGGCCTCTGAACCTGCAGTCAGTTCAAGGATTTAGGGTCAAACTTAAGAAGTTTCTTGGTGACCACCAAAAATCACAGGCGAGCCAAAGACATGACACCAGCATATTATAATTTCTGGTATCGTTTTAAGGCTGCTTTTTATTTATTTAGTTTTTGTTGTTCTTTATTTGCCTTGATTATCAAATAATATTTTGTTAATATCGTTAATTTAAAATATATATATGAATGTGTGTGTAATTTATTGTAAGTTTATATTATATGTATATGTGCTGTATTTCAATTTTATGTTATAAATATCTGGACATATATTTAACTATTTGTTTCTGTTACCAGAATAATATAATAAATATAATATATAATTATTTATTTATTTTAATATAATGTATAGTTTGCCGTGACGTCGCTCTCGGTTCAAGCGGAAGATCAGCGTTGATCTAATAGATCGACATTACTGCTGAGCTTGATCCAATTTTTAGGACTTATGTATATCTCCTGATACTTTGTGGTTTGTTCTGTTTTTTATTTTTATTATGCTTTGTTTATTATTTTTAATGTGTTTAGTTTACTTGTGTATGTCCTAAAAATAAACCTGTTTTCTTTCTTTCTTCTTTCTTCCTTTTTCTTTCCTCAGTGGTTGAGAGGACTTAGCTTTTGACTTCTTACCTCATCGTAACGTAAAGTTCCGAAACACAATCATTTTTTCACCCCGGTTCCCGGTTAAAACGGCCCTGGACAGTGGTCAAATGTAAACCTGTGCGAAGTTACAAACGTAAATATAAACAAATCATCCATATACCCTATTATAACTTGCTAAAGGTAAACGAAAACACCGTGAAGAAACTTCCACCCTTACCCTTTACACATACAACATAAGCATAACTTCCCCAGCTTAGTCATATGCAGTGTTTATGTTTGTCTGTCAACTTATTATAATTTAAGTCTTTGTGTTAACTAAATACAAACATATCACGCTATTAAACGTTTGCCAAACGAAACTAATGGAAGTAATTCAGAAATTCATAGCAGTCTTGTTTTTTTATCAAGTGTGGGAAGTTTGTCTGCCAAATTATTATAATTCAAGTCCTTATGTTAATTAACTATTAACATGTCACATTATTAACCATTTGCCAAACGAAACTAATGGAGGTAATTCACAAATTCACAGCTGCCTTGTTTTTTTATCGAGTATGGGAAGTTTCAAGGAAAAAAGTCGTGGTAGCGTAATGGTTAGCGCACGCGCCCCAAAATCGTAGGGCGCGGATTCGATCCTGACCGGAACGCATGCACCTCTTAGTCAGTTTTCTGATCTAATGTGCATATTGTTACAATTGCCACGTGCTAAAAACGGTGAAGGAAAACATCGTGATGCAACCTGCACATCGAGATGTGTCAAACCTGCCAAGCCGCCTTGGACAAGCGTGGCAGGTAACTGTCCATTTCCCCTATAATGAGCCCAGCAGTGGGACATTTATGGGCTGAAATTATTATTTTTTAATTATGGGAAGTTTGTCTGCCAACTTATTAGAATTCAAGTCCTTATGTTAATTAACTACTAACATGTCACATTATTAACCATTTGCCAAACGAAACTAATAGAGGTAATTTAGAAATTCATAGCTGCCTTGTTTTTTTATCGAATGTGGGGGCTAATTTATTATAATTCAAGTCTTTTTGTTAATTACGTAACATAACATTGTTAACCGTTTTTGCAGCTGTCTTGTCTTTTATCAAGTGTGGGAAGTTTTGTCTGCCAACTTATTAGAATTCAAGTAATTATGTTAATTAACTACAAACATATCACGTTATTAATGGTTTGTCAAACGAAACTAATGGAGGTAATTCAGAGGTTCGTAGCTGTCTTGTCTTTTATCGAGTGTGGGAATCTTGAGGGAGGCTTGACAAGCCCTTTCAAGCCTACGTCGCGCCCTTCGGTATTATCATGTCATATAATAGCAAGTATGGAGACGTCGTATATAAACTCAGCTGAGGATGCGCTTAGGTTAAGCGATTTATTAGCTGAATAGTGGGAAGTAACCAATTACTTAATGTTCATGCTTTAAACTATTGTAATTTGCACCAATCGAAGTGTTTACTGATGTAAAATTGTATAATACTGTCGAAGGCAAAACTCGAAACATGTTAAGCCTATACAAAGAGAAAGGATAGGTATATATATAGTACGGTTTTCATTTGTACATAGAATAAAAAGTAGGTTTAAATTTTAACTTAATATCTTATATATATAAATCTCCTGTCGCGATGTTTGTCCGCGATGGACTCCTAAACTACTCAACCGATTTTAATCAAATTTGCACATCGTGTCCAGTTTGATCCAACTTAAAAGATAGTATAGTTTTTATACCGTTGGAACCAGTAGGTGGCGCTGAGATCGGGTTCTAGAATCCTCTTGACAACGGGGAGCGATTTTGTTTTTGTGTGTTTGAGTGGGTCCCCGGATGGTTTAAATCCACAATTGGAACCGGTAGGTGGCGCTGGGATCGGGTCATATTTTTTCAGAGCAGGACAACGTCTGCTTGGGCCGCTAGTTTCTTTATATATTTATGACCGTCAAAACCACTGATTGTTAATAAAAAAACTATTCAATTTGTATCTTAAGCTCAGTTAATTATTAATTCAACGCACAAGAGTTCTTTGAGAGGAAAGGAGTATGTGGCGATGCCATTTATTTATTTGGATGGTTATGATGGTGCAAGATTCAAAATATTTATAATGGTCTATCCAAATTCTTTAATTGAAGTGATAACTTCTTATGGGACGGTAACCCGCTTCGTTACGTAACGCGTTACGGCGCCAGTCTGTGTGGCTTCCCTTTTTACTACTATAGGTCTACCGTGACGTCACCAAACGTCTAGTAGACGTCACACGCGACCAGACAGCTGGCGTCTATTTTGCTCAAAGATTAAGCATTGCTATACAACTTGGTAACGCCGCCAGCTTTTTGGGAACGTTCCCGGTAAATTACAGTGGTTTGGGACAAAATACTTATCTTTAGGAATATTCCCTTTTTTATTTAGTTTTTATGGTAATGTTACGAGATACAGGTAATTAAAATGCCGTTAGAATTACTATATAATTTATTAGACGTATAACACCGGTACAAATATAACTGGACACAACAAGTACAAACGTAATGCTCGATTCAATAACACGTGCAAAATCCGTCACTATATAGCTTATCGAATGTACACACGTCTTGCTTGCTTGCTGTATCGTAATCATCGCTTGACTGCCTCCCCTCTCCGTTCGGGCATTGTCTTATACTGCACGAATACAATATATCTCGACACAATACTCGACCGCATAACAATTATTTCCAAGAATCATACCTGGCTAATGCCTACCATAAACGATTACAATACACAATAGGCTATTTTTAAAATTACAAATTTTATACACAAAGTAAACAAAAGAAGTCCAAATTAATAAACTGCAGGTGTGTATTTACTTTTGTCGCCGTGTTATAGTAATAATAATAAACAGACAAAATAAATTTATGTACCAAAACATTTACGGAATTCTATAAGGATCTTATTAAAAACTTTTGTTTTCATAATATGTTGTAAAAATATAAAATTTCTTAAACGCCCGTATTTAGTTAGCAATGTCTTTTATTACAGGGCACAGCTCCAGCTAATCCCGGCTCGTCCGTCACTCGCGTAAACCGGGTCGAGGGTCCGCGAGCTGCGCACTTGCACCTGATGAATGTGGCGCCAACAACCGGACTTGGAACTCGAGTTGGAACGTCATTATTAATTAACACTGCCAAGACCTTACCTAACAAGGAAAGATAGAAATATTTTGGCGCGGACATGTACAATTTAGTAGTGCAGTCGTGATAGCGTAGTGGCTAGCGCACGCGTCCTGAACTCAAAGGGCGCGGGTTTGATCCTGGCCGGAACCCATGCACCACTTAGGCTATTTTCTGACCTAATGTGCATATTGTTACGATTGCCACGTAGCCCGTGAAGGAAAACATTGTGATGCAACCTGCACATCGAGTGACCGATGTGTCAAATCTGCCGCCTTGGACAAGCGTAGCGGGTATACTGTCCATTCCCTTACACTGGAAGGCCCGAGCCCAGCAGTGAGACAGTTATGGGCTGTTATTATCATATAATTATATACAATTTAATGAATACTCTAAGTTTCTTACAATGTTGTTCAAAGCTGATAATAATATAATCTTTGGTATTTCTTCTGTTCATGTATATGTTGTTGAACTCCTCCCAAGCAGTTGCACCTATTTTGATGAAATCGTTTGTTGCATTCAAGTGGATTCCAGAAAGGCTTCTACTCATAATTGGACCCGATAGATACATTCCTACTTGTGTTAGAAGGCCCACGCCTGCCAGGGTATGCAAGTTGGGAATCCCGCTGTTGCGTATCTCTGGCATAGGGCGCAGGACGGATCACCCAGGGGATTTAGTGAGTATCCCTAACTGGGGAGTGGCAACAGCAAGGCACCAGTTCTAATGGGGCATGCTAGTGCCACCCGATCTGGCGAATCCCACACACGGGTCGCGAATTATCCCCCCAGGCGTCTGTGCCTTTCGCATTCGTCCTCAAACGGATTTCCACTAGATAAGAAAAAGATGGACCCACTCTCAATTAGCTATTAACTTAATATATATTTTTTTAGAAAAATACTTATTTATTCTACAATAATTATACTGATTGACATTAGTTAAAATATCAATTACATTGTGAATTTGCTGAGTACCTAGAGTTTTATTGCCAAAATCAGAATTGGAAAATGGTCCGGTAACTAGCCGAAAAATAGCGGCAATGACATTTCTTTATTTACTTTGTTACTTTTTTCTGTATTTTGAGTCAGTTGTTACCAAGATTGATATATAATGATAGTTAGAAAATACGTATAATCTATACTTCTATACTAATATCATAAAGAGGTAAAGTTTGTGAGTTTGTGTCATCATCATCATCATCCGAGCGTTAAATCCCGGTTGCATTCGGAGCGTTCACTTCGACGCCCAGGGTCCGCTTTCCTACTTTTTCTACTCCACTTCGCGCGGTCTTCGGCATCCCCCGTTTTGAGACATTGTGAGTTTGTGTCGTTGTAATGTAATCTCTGGATCTACTAAACCGATTTTGAAATTTTTTTCACCAATGGAAAGCTACATTATTCGTAAGTGACATATATACCCATTTGATTGTGATTAATAATAAGTATTTTTTGTTTTTTCTCTGATGCCCAGCGAAGTGCGCACGGGTCAGCTAGTTCAAAATAAATTTGAACTGCATAGACACGTTGACCGCATCCCGTCGACCAAATACGGCTCAGATCAGCCGCGGGCGGAAACAGCTGACTCACTCAAAGGACGCAAATAAGCAACAGTCTGTAACAGTTACTTCACATAGTCAATGATCTCATACTCACAGACAACTTAGATACGCTTGGCCTTCTGAGAGATTTCGCGTCTCTGGGCGTTATCTACCGACTGGATAAAAGGGAGTGTTCTGAGGAACTGTTCAGAATGATGCCTTTGTATTCTTTCCACCACCGCACCACTTCGCTCATGTACATAACGTAACTCTCAAGAACGTTTCTTTTGCGTACCGTGAGGATTTGGTACGAGCTCCTAGCTGAGGTTTTCTATAGCCCTACCACAAGAGGTTATAAAACTTTTTCGAGGTCGGCAGCGCGTTGGTGACATCTCTAGTGTCGCGAACATCCATAGGCGACGGTAACCGCTTACCATAAGGTGGGCAAGAAAAAAAGTTACTTGTCTGTACCGTTTGCTGTTGAGACGCTTGGATCGTTAGGTCCTGAGAACATGAGCTGCTTCAAAGAACTTTCAAAACGTCCAATCGACTTTTCAGAGGGCCAGAGGGCAAGTCTCTTCTTGTAACAGCGGGTCAGCATGCCTCTGGTAACCTTATCCATTGATTTCGATGATTAGATTCAGCATTAGTCCTAAGTGATTAGAATATAATATAACTGAAAAGCATTAGTACATTTAGGTTTCTTCATTGTACTAGTTTATAATTTACCTACATTCCATGTATAATAGAAGATAGAGATTTGATTATTACAAAAAACACTTTAATTTCGTTATAAAAATAAGTAATAACTACCATCTTGTTAGTTAAGTAAAATGTTTAGATAACTCCATAAATCCGCGTTTCACGTTTACAGAGGGAAAGTAGCAATTAGCGGAATTGAAAAGCTAGCTAGGTCCAGATTAAAACTTTATCGTTCAAGATATCGTGTCTCTTTGTGTCTTCGGAATATTATATCTGATCCTACTTTATAAATTACTTTCTTCAAAAATAATCTATCTTCCTCGCTCTGTCTAAATAGTTTTATTGCCTGAAGCAAGCAACAGACGGACGGCCCACATGATGTAAGATGGTTACCGTCTCCCGTGGACGTATGCAACACCAGGGCTCTAAGAAATTTGACATCATAATCATACACCGACTTAAACAACCCCACGTCGTAGCGCAGAGGGAAAACCTCATCGAGAAATTCTCTCCAGATTATTGTTGTACGCGGTATAAACGTTCTAGAGAACTGCTGCGTAGTTGAACATGGGAGTTCCAGGAAATGGGGGTGAACATCTAGTTAATGCGAGCGGTGCGTTTGTAAAAATGAGGTGTTGGCACCAGATCAAACAGTTCCTCGGAACACTCTCCATTGAATAGGCGGTAGAATATGCAAAGTCTCTCCGAAGGCTAAGTGAGTGTAAACCACCTGTTAGTAGGGGATTATCGATTATACGGACAGAGCGACGCTAGATGGAGTCGAGACGGTCAGACTGACGACTGTCCCCCCGGCCTATAAGCAGTACTCCATACATGGCCTAATTTGCGCTTTTTAAATCTCAAGTCTTTGCCGCGGGGCGAAATACTCTTTGGATCGGTTTAGCTATATTCGCCGTCTCTTATCGCCATCGTCGTGGCAAAATTACATAACTGATATTAATGCAAAATCGACTGTATTGCTTTTTGTTAAAGCTGAAATTTTTACTTTAGTAAGTTGATCAAAGATTCTACTTTACGTTTATAAATCTCGGGTATTAACAGGAATAAACTCAATAAGAATTTTATTGAAAAATCAAAAAGCTGAAATCTTTCAATACTAACATTGTCGATATATATGTGAGTGTGTGTGTGTAATTAATTTACTCCTCCTTTATTTAATCGTAACATTCGAAAAACGAAACCTTATTAGGAGAAGAGTGCGGCTCATATTCGACAGGTCGCAAACTTCACAGTTTGGAGTAATACTTCTGAGCAGAAGGTATTTCAAGTAGTTTATTTTATATCAACGATCCCATGACTTTAAATCCGAAGATGACATAACGGGGATTCGTTGGTTAAGTTAACGTCTGACCACTTTCCAGACTTTGCCTCCTGATGCATCTGACTTTCTTCCTTTCCTTTTATCCGGATCTAACTTTTAATTTAACCAAGAAATGATGTTCCTTCAATTATAATTTTCACCAAGAATGCGGGTTTAAGATTAATTAATCTGTTCTCACTTCGTTCACTTCAAACTTCGTCAAAATAAACAACGAAATGGCAAATTAAAAGTTTTAATTGTCACGTTTATGGCCACGGAGTCAGTTTTTGGGAGGTTTGTTTTTAAAATTCATATTCTGAAAACACCTTAATGTATTAATGAAGTTGAGCGTTGTTTAACATGGCCTGGAGGGTGGGTGAGGTTATGCAACGTCGTTAAACATTTTGAAGGTCACGTGTTGCGTGTTAATTGTTGATTTATGAATATAGTGGGAGATGTATATCTTGCATAATGTGCTAATAGGAATTAAACAGTAAACAGTGAAGAATCGATTAACCGGACTTATTGTTGTCGAAAGGCATTCGGCAAATCCAAAATCCGGATAATTTTATTATATGAAGAAAATATTTTTTGTACATACAGTGTACAATTTATGTAAAGACACTGAAGAGACTGTGTATTTTATGGCGTTATAGAGAGTTGTCGTTAAATAGAGAGATCTGTAAATTTTGTCTGACATCTTTTGCTGCAAATATTTTGTTGTATTTTTTACTTATTTTATTAATATTTTGCGATATTGAGGCATCTTAGTGATAAAGGACGTACTTAGGAATTTCGTTTTGCATGATGCCGACAGTCGAGTTTTTTACGATCTAAGATAATAAAGCGAAAAAAGAACGTACACAGCTGCGCAGCTTTAATGCAAGTAATTTTGGCACCTTAAAAGGTACTTATGTAACTTAACTGTTTTCGTTATTGACAGTGGGTGTAATGCTATATAGAGTGCATCGTTGTTTGCAAGACAAGATAAAACAATCAAAGCTAAGTCGTTTCGACGCTTAATGGAGTTTGTCGTAAAATCGAGTGGTGTTACATGGAGTTCTCACTGTATTTAAACGCAAATTGACATTTTTAATTACAGACGGGAAACGAACAAGCAAAATTATTGATCGCAGTTGCCAATCTGGATAATACCCTTTCAAAATTTTTAATTGAAGCACTCGCCTACTTTATTGCTTTAATACGTACGGATTGTCAAAAAACAAAAGCGAATATAAGTTGAAAGCGTTTGGTTGTACTGAAAATGTTATTACATCACAAGTCGTAATTTTATTTTTGAAATATGATGACAAAGGACGGTAAAGGGTACCGTTAATGATCGAACCCTTTTTAGCAAAGCTTTGTTTTATATCTGCATCACTTATTTGTCTTTTGTTTTCAAAAATAATTTATTTTTGTGCAAGTAGAGACCCTTTTTGCACAATTAGATATAGCTTTACTCTGAAATTTATTTTTGTATTAGTACCTACACAATAAAAAGTTATTTATCTAGTTACACTTACACCTAAATTTTAGGTTTCAAATAAAACAGATGACGCTAAAGAATTCTACTCATCAGGTATAAGAAAATTGGAAGCACATCGCTTCGTCCGCTTGGTGGTTATTTGCTGGAACACTTGCGCTGGTAATAGATGGCGCTGTTCAATAATTGAAGTCGCAAACCATTCCCGGCACTTACAAACAATATATATAAATTAATAACAGTGGTAGCGGGGATATTGAGCTATGTGGACGAGTTACCCCTTGGGCTAATAAGGTCAAATATCTAGAGACAGAGGCTTGTACTTCCAGAAGCATATAAGACAGGTCAAAAATAGAGCCCACTGGGTTCTAGACTGTCTCTATCCCATGACATGCAAGAAGAGTAACCTGAGCCTTAGAAATAAGCAGGGTCTCTACAAAACTTGCATTCGTCCCCCATCAGAATGTACGCGAGTGCGGTCTTCGCCTATTCCAGCGGCTATAATAATTGAATACTTCAAAAAGACCAAAACAGATTTATGCGGACTGCAGTCGATGCTCCGCTCTATATGCAGAACGTCAAAATGCATGGCAACCTGGAGCGTCCCTCCATTCAACACAACCTCATCTCTCTATCTCGTAATTTCTGTGACCAACCTCCCACCACCCGAACCCCCTTGTTGGTGGAATTGGTGACTTATAGATCTATTCAGAATGTGCCCATTGATGAGCCAGACGAAAATCGTGACGACGTGAAATCCACCAATCAGACTCACTCATTACAGACACAAAGTAGCCACACAGGACTGGCTTTGGCGTGTTGCTGGAGAATATCTTCCGGCACTTCTTCCCTCCCAGCTATAATAGGTTGCGAAGTGGTAGTTAAGGAGAGCAGGATCGGTTCCGCCGGCGGAGTCATGAACTTGTCCCTACTTGCAACACTTCAGCCTGTTGGCTTAGCTTTTTCAGCCTTCTATAATCCGATAGAGTAATCTTCCTTACGCAGCGGTCGATCTGAGTCCGAACCTCAGCGGAGGTGCCTCCTCGAGTGCACTGCTTCTGAGCTCAACGCTTCCGCTCCCACGGAGTTTGGAAGCCCACCAAGCCTGTATCACTGAAACAGCTATCTGTGGCTATTCGGCTGTGACCTGCTATTGTAGGATGCAGCTGAATTGAAAAGATCCCGGCTCCAACCCCTTTATTAAGAGGTTGAAGCCCGGCTTAGACCTGCAAGGCATAATAATAGCCTGGACAGAATCTTCCTTTGAGATGGAGGAGCATTCCACCTCGCTCCTCCACCAATTAGGTCGTTCCTAAATCTAAAGCCTAAAGGTATTTCCATCATGTATCTACGGCATGATCTCGTATGTTTACTTCGTAATCATTCATCATCCTTGCGTTAAATAATAATTTATTATACAGCAATGGTGGTTGTTCATTTATGTGTTGTAGATTTACGGAACATCATTGACCAGTTTCCGTCAATTGGACTCTAAGTCTGGTAATATATCGCGTCAGAATGGTATGTATACTGTAATTATGACTATTATGACACGATTTTGATAGCAAACTTTGAGCCCTGTTTTCTAGCTTAAGAAAATTTTACATACATACATACATACATAACTTCACGCCAGGTCCCTTGCGGGGTAGGCACGAACAACAGAGCGCCACACAGGCCCATTCTTACACACCTCACTTGCTTCTTTGACATTCATAGCTCTTGTCATACACGCTCGTCTGTTCTTAAGGCTCCTAACATCACCTTCTGCTAACACATGATCAATTTGATCATGGAAGGTGTGTCGTGGCCTTCCGCGACTTCTGCAAGAATGTAAAATAAAATATAAAAATAAGAAAATTTTATAAATAAAAATCAATTGCTGTTCGATAGTCTGGCTAAACAAAACCACTTGACCGGTTTTCATGAAATTTTGTGTGTGCGTATGTATGTTGAATGTTTTAGTGGGGCTCTAGATGGCATAGATTCGCACTTGGACTCGTTAGTTGGCGCTGCAATAAGGTTCTTCATTTTTATTTTTTCAGGACATCATAACGTCTGCCGGACGAATAAGTAAATTCAATAATTTTAATAATTACCGTGGTTGAAATAATAAGCAATCTGGGCTTTACTTATAATAATCTCGTTAAGAAAGGATGAGCCATCTCTTAAACAAGAGGCTTTTAAGCCCCTTATCAATGGCTTCAAATAAAACTTGCCATTTTGCCTCTTAGCAGTCACTTAAACTACCTCTCGATGTTGGTTATTTTTGACAGTTATTTATGAGTTACTTTACCACCACCTCTTATCCTTAAGAGGAGTTTATGTGAAAGATATTCGTTATCAGTTGCTGAGCAGTTTTTTAAAATTTAACAAACGGTTATAAGTAAGGCCATCAATGTAATAAATCTAAATACTTCTGTACCAGTGCACTTAAGAGAAAATCTCCAACCCTTCCTTTCCAAGAAGCTCCCTCCAATTAGGGAGGCCCTCCCCGGATTGACTGACTGGCCCACGCCCTAAATCAGTTTCCAGATGAGTTTGCTTATTTTTTGTCGATAACCTTTTTGTGTTTATATCCAATCATTTGCAATTTTCTGTTCGCTTTTATACGAAATTATTTTTATGTTTTCATCTGGTTTCTTATACGTAACAGAAAGCAGCTAATGATAATGTTACATTCACATTGATTGAATGAATGAATGAATATGCTTTATTGTGTTTTGAATATACAGTTAAC